>CAFUXE010000632.1:640899-670375 GCA_903364295.1 Serranus cabrilla | reverse complement strand
TGCACTGTGGGGATGATGGGGATGCACCTTTAATGTCACCCAGCTCTCTAGTGCCACCCACTGACTGTTCCAGACAGCACGGCAGGAAGGAGACGGGAAGCAGAAGCACAATCCTCCAGTTTATCCTCCAGTATGAGTTCATTTAACGAGAGTTAAAACTATATGAAGAGAAGCCTTAATGTCTGTTTGGTTAACTATCCCAATTACATCTCCCTCAGAAACTATAGAAATAGTGGGGAAATAATCTGTAAAAACAAACTAAATATTTTTTAAGATTGTGTGAGGTGGTGACTGAGCACAAGGGTGTTTAGCATTTAAGCAGTTGTTACAATAAGATAAAACTTTATTGATTTCAGACCAGGGAAATGTGCCTACTACAGCAGCAAGAGACAACAAAGCAAAGGAAAAAAGTGATTGAGTGATAAATAAAAATGAAATAAGAAAAAAACAGAAATAAAAAATGTATACCTTTTTTTTATTTACTAAATCATAGTATTAGTCTCAATGCTAGTCGTATTTATCCTAATTATATCGTTATCATTATTACTGCGGTATTATCAGTTACTGCTTTGATATTATCCCTTTAGGATTGCTTCTGGAGCAACAGTCAAACAGCGCCACCCAGTGGTCATGAGGCGGCAGTTTACAGTCCTGAAGAGAAAACTGAGAGGTTGATGCCACAAATTAACTTAAAAGTGTTATTGTATTTTCATTTAAGTTTAATCAAACACATATTTAAGATATTAGCCGCATCTTTTTCTGAAAAACTCTCGCATCTGACAGTGCAATAATGATTTTAAAACATGTTTGTTATTGTAAAAATATTAATTTGCCGTTTGGACGATGATTTGATTTGATAATTTTGGATTTGGGATGTTATTATACAGTTTTACACACTTCGTTGATTGTGAATGCACTGGTTATAGGGCACATTTTCCAAACATAACTGCAGAATAACAAAAGTTAACCGGAATTTCAGTTGATTGTTGAGTTTAACCTCAAACTTTAATACACTAAAAATGTGATTAAACTGTCAAACCGAACTCTCTAAAGAATAATGCATGTTTGTTAATTTGTGCAATTTAAACTTTTGATTGAAGTTTGTTTATTACAATTCTATTTTGAATTATCATTATTTCATTATTTTTAAAATGAAGGTTTATGTTCCTGTTTTTCTGAGCCATTTTATTGTTTCATATCTAAAATGTGTGTACATTTAAATGTGTTTCAATAAAGATGGTGGAAAAACTGTTATTGCAATACTGTATGAATTTGAAAATATAGAAAAGCCGTAACTTTTGATATTATTTGAATGAGGTAGACTTGGATCCAACCACTGTGCTGTGCTGGAAGCAGTAGTACGTTATGTCCAGCGTGTCTTGGCTCCGTTCATGTCTCTCCGGATCATATTTGCTTTTTCGTGTCATATCTGCGTGCACGGGCACTTGCACTGTCAAGTCAGCCACAATCAGACTTCCGGTACAGCATTTCACAACAAAATGAACTTAAACCATGCTATTGTTTGTGGTGGTAACTTATTTTGAAAGTATTTCCGCTCTTGCCCAACGTCCTATCTCGAGCTGGCTTGACGCGTCTTTTCAACAGGTGCCAATGTGACTGTGCAGCAAAACTGTCTCTAAAAAAAAAAACTGAGAGGAAAGACCAGTCTAAAGTTAGAAATAAAAATAAAATAAAGACAAGTTGTGGATGGTGATTTGACTGAATGCTACCTTTCCCTTTTAATTCCCTATCATTTGACCTCTGACCCACAATCAACAGGTTGTATTTCAACCTGAAGTGATGCCAATTTAATCTAATGAAAGCTGCCTTTGAATTGTAGTAAGTAGAAAAAAACGGATGTTAATGTGTGAAAATAATGAGTTAAAGAAAACGAGTCTCTGTGTGTGTGAGGATCACACCACACCTGTGCTGTGAAATGTTAAAAAATGGCCTATACTCTGTGGGAGGACTGGAAAAAGTTCACCACATCTCATCCTATCTAAGATACATTACACAGAACTCATTTGTTCATTTTAAGACTTCTGGAAACTCAGTTGACCCACAAGGGTATGTTTGGATTATGAATGAGAAGGTGGGGACCAGCAGGATTTAAGGTAAAATACTTCACTATAATTAGGATTAGATTAGATTACAAAGAAATATATGCTGTAATAATAATCTAATTACACATATTGTGTCCTTTAAACGTCCCCGGTTTGTCCTATTCTTGATTTCACGAACATGGCGCACGACTTGAACTTCAACCTCGGATATTTATTCAGCCTCGTTTATCTGTTTGTCAAAATGCAAATCCATCACTCAAAATTCTCGCGATAAATGGCGCCCATATATATGGACAGATGGGGGGGCCTCGTCCACTTTGAGGGGCGTTGGGTTTCCCTGAGGATCTTGGTGAGGTTTGGAACAGTCAGGGGTCTCATATCTGCACGAGAAAGATCCAACCATGTCGGACGCGGTGACTAGTTTTTTGAAGGACTTTTTGGCCGGTGGCATTGCCGCTGCCATCTCCAAAACAGCTGTCGCTCCTATTGAGAGAGTCAAGTTGTTGCTGCAGGTAAAAATAATTGACCAACTGTTGCTAAAATCATGGCCGCATGTTCATTCCTTTGTGCGTAAAGTGTGCGTAAATGTACTGCAAAACTGTACACTTAAATGCAAATCAAGACTATGTTTTAATAGAAAAAAACCCTGTTTTGCACTATTAAAGTTCATAAAGTCTGGTGCGTAATGTCAGGGGGCACGTGAGAGGTCCTGCGTCAATGTGGAGATGGGTTTACGCACAGGACTTTGTAATGTTGCTGCTATGATGGCGACGGTAACAGGGTCTCCTTATATGTGTCAATAAAACTGCCATAATAGAGGTTTATTTGCTATTGGTACGTTTATTAATTCAATTATTACTCCAGTACTACAGATAACCTCAGTAATATTTAGTAAGATTGAATGGCTAAATTTAACTTGAACTATGTAATCCAATACATAGCTGATTCTCAAGTGACAGGAGTGTGCATGGAGGCTGTAAGGCCGAGAGGCTACAACTACACAGTAATTCTGGCCGAATGAGATTATGTCAATAGTGGTTTTTAAAATTTAAATGACTGATGCTATAAAAAAAATCTGTTAAATAATCAGTATTAATAGAAAAAAATATGCATGATAAAATACATTTGTACAGAGTTTCACAATAGAATTAATCACGTATTGAGAGAGTTATAGGTCTCTTTTTTTAATGCTATCTGTGCTCTTATTGTCTTTGCTTGTAGGTCCAGCATGCCAGCAAACAGATCACCGTAGACATGCAATACAAGGGAATCATGGACTGTGTGGTCAGGATCCCTAAGGAGCAGGGCTTTCTTTCCTTCTGGAGAGGCAACCTGGCCAACGTGATCCGTTACTTCCCCACCCAAGCCCTCAACTTCGCCTTCAAAGACAAGTACAAGAAGATCTTCCTCGGTGGTGTGGATCAAAAAACACAGTTCTGGCGTTACTTCGCTGGTAATCTCGCGTCTGGCGGTGCCGCAGGTGCAACTTCGCTCTGCTTCGTCTACCCTCTCGACTTCGCCAGAACAAGACTCGCTGCCGACATCGGCAAGGGATCAGCTGAAAGAGAGTTCACCGGTCTTGGAAACTGCATCAGCAAGATCTTCAAAACCGATGGCCTCAGGGGTCTTTACCTCGGGTTCAACGTGTCAGTGCAGGGTATTATCATCTACAGAGCGGCCTACTTCGGATGCTTCGACACAGCTAAAGGTGCGCACACCTGTCCGATGTGGCTTTGTCACGTGTTTAACATTGTGTGTATTTTGTATTTGGCGACCAGAATGTGACTCAACTCTTCTCTCGTACAGGTATGCTGCCAGATCCCAAAAACACGCACATCGTCGTCAGCTGGATGATCGCCCAGACTGTCACTGCTGCAGCTGGTATCATCTCATACCCCTTCGACACCGTCAGACGTCGTATGATGATGCAGTCTGGACGCAAAGGAGGTAAGCGTCACTCCTGTTTCTGGAATAGTTTCTTAAATGCGATTGATTTGTTTGGCGCGATTACGCATTTTACGCACGCATCCATGTGCATTACGCTTCACTATCCATGTCTCCATTTCCACAGCTGACATCATGTACACGGGCACAATCGACTGCTGGAAGAAGATCTTAAAGGACGAGGGATCAAAAGCCTTCTTCAAGGGTGCCTGGTCCAACGTGATCAGAGGCATGGGTGGTGCCTTTGTGTTGGTGCTGTACGACGAGATCAAGAAGTTCACATAATAAACTTTCTAATCTCCCCGTCCCCAAGGAAACCCTTCACTTTGTTTAAGTCTTACTTCATGTGATAGAGTGATAACAGCTTGTGGCCAGACCTGGTTTTACATGCCTCCTAAGAAATATGTATATATATATCTCATCTATGACGCACAAACGGTCTGTCAGTGTTACAAAGCCAAACCAGTTTCAGTGGAGATGTTGTGATGATGCAAGAGATGACATCACTACCTGTCATATGTCAGAGTCAGTTGCAGCTAGTTGCAAGTTGCTGAAGCCCATGTGGTGTTATGTTGTGGCCACTGCACTCACCTCACACATTATTTTATTAAGAATAAAGATTTCTTAGTCTTATAGTGCAGTATTTTTTTATGCATGATCCGTAGTCGCATGGACACTTTTCATCTGCAGTTCTATTGGTCTTTTTTTCACAGCCTTTTGACTTATAACACAGCAAAGAAAACCACAGGTGTCACTGATAACATGATAGTGAGCCAGCATGCACAATACCAGGTCACTCAAACTGAGAAAAAAAAAAACTGAATCTGAAAATCATAGCTTTTCTAATTCCCACCTGTACGTTTCTTCTGCATGTCAAATGTCTTGTGTAAAAGCTCTATTAGGACCACAATACAGTTAAAACACAGTTATTAGGATTATGTCAAACATCCTTTTTATAGGAAAAGGACATCCAGTAACTTATGCAAGACATCTTGTGAAAAGCTGTTCATACGTGTGATTTCACCATTTCAGCTCTGACACCTGAACTGCACAAACATATCAACCACGAGGCAGCAGAGAGGTTTGTACGTCAGCATTTGGGGTTTTGTAAAGAACTTTTTTTACAATGTGCAAAATATTCAAAATAATGAGCAGCATGAAATATATGACGTAACAACCACTCACCGAACCAAATAAGTATTGTTTGGTCCGCTTGTGGCATGTGCTTAATTGGTAGAGATAAAATTATAGAGAGACTTTCCACCATTCCACTATTTAAAGTTGCAAAATAGCCCACTGCTAACTGCTTGGACAAGGAGCTTTATAGTGTATGAAATAGAATATACAGAACACCAAAATAATATTTCAAATATATTTATTATTTTTTACAAACATAAATCTCAAGACTAGTGCATCTTAAATTGTATAAATATGAGAAAATGGGCAAACAAAAAACTCAACACAGCTGTTGAAAAATAGGCAATATTTCTTACAAAAGTACAGCGAGCTAACTATCATGAAGAGTTACTGCAGTATTCAGAAGCAACGACTGAGCTAATCGAATACATTTCAATAGCTCTGAGCTCACATCACCATATGCTATATTTCAGCAAGTGTGGACAAAATATGGAATAAAAGTCCATCTTCTTTATATTGATAAGCATGACAACACAAATCACTGAATAGTTGAATATGTGAACTAAAGGAAGCTTTAAGCTTTAAGTTGTACCTTTGAAATAACCTCTTGTGATGAATGGATAATAACAGATATCATTAAAGGGAACCAGTGATGTGCTTCTCTGTAGATTAGAGATATAAAAATGGCGGTGTTCTCAGCACCAGGCTGGTCTGGTTGCACTCAGTTTTTTTGACCTGGGTGTTGGCGTTTTGCTGGAGTCACTGGTGATGGAAGCTGCTCTGGAGCCGTGGTGGGCAGAACTGGCCGGCCTCAGACCTGTAGGTGTAAATAATGGAGAAATATTTTTCTAATTTTTTGATCACAGATAAAATGTCTCACAGTCAAATCTCCATAGAGGAAAAAAATCCCTTACAGTGTTCAGAGTTGGTAAAGCAACTAGTTCTAAAGTTTTAACCATGAACACAGCAAGGGCATCTACTACATCTACTATCAACTCTGAAATAATGCTGGAAACTATGAAATAATGCTGGAAAATGTAACTAGGGAAAATATTTAAAACTCTCCAACAAGTACATTGATGTAAATCAACTTAGAAAAGGTTTAATATGACAAGAGGAACATCAGTAAAGTCATTACTGATGTATAAATCAATGGGTGAATCTTACCGGTATCAGTCATCCACAGCTGCTTTTTACTGTCTGAAAATCTTCTGTTAATTAGATTTCTGCAGCCATCTGAAGGCAGCAGCTCAGACATGTCGGATAAATCTGCAGCCTTCAATTTGAGAGGAGCATTGCACTGCAGTGCCAGATGCTTATCCTCCTTTTATTTGCTTTTTTCACCTTGATTAAAGAATCACATACAGACAACAGCAGGCTGCTACATAACAGCTAAACACACTTCTGCTGGTGTCAAACTGCTCTTTTGAGATCAAAACACTCGGCAAGGTTTGCAAGCACAGTTGCTTTAATTGTGTGCAGCAAACCTCACAAGTAGGTTTGTCGTAAAATGAATTCACATCTCCTGGCCGTAGATGAGAAATATGCAAATGGTTGAAGATATAATATTAACATGACCAAAGGGGCAAATCAACGTTATTTAAACAGTCTTCTAATCTGTTTGGCTGATGACGCTGAACGTATCAGCTCATACTAAATCACCTTGTTGTTGTACAGTTTAGGGCATATAACACATTTAAACAAAGTAAAAGATGGCAGATTTAGACCCAAGTTACCTACCTGAGGGCGCCTTGGTAGACCTCTCTTTCCTGGCGGTGGAGATACAGACAGGATATGATGGAGCTCCAACGTATCCAATGTGTCGCTGGTAGTCTTCCAGCTGTTCTGAGCGCTTTAGGCCGGGCGTAGGTTTGACAGACTCCAGCCTCTTCAGGAATGCCTGAAAGAAATACAGTAATATTTGTAACTAGAGCCCCACAAAACTCTCCAGCAGATTCAAAAGGCATGTTAATCATGATAATAATTTAAGAAATTGTGAGAAAAGAAAACTTTTTTTCTTCTTCAGTTTCCAAAGAAATGTGGAACTTGGCCAAATATATGTGGCCACAGAGAGTAAAATGTGGCTGGAACAACAAATGCCTGGACATTGTTTGGGGTTCAGAGGGTTAACACACATTTTCTTTAATGTTCCCCTTTGAAATATGTGGGTAAATATATGCAATGTATATAAAGGAGGTCAGTGCCAAAAGCTTTCTTGCAGAAGTTACACATATTTTTTAAGTTAATAATTTATAGTAGATTAAAGTCATCAGTGTTTCTGAAAGTGTGTAGCACCACAATTCAGCCATAAAAACTCAAAATGCCAAAGGATTTTTTAAAAGAATGATAAAGATTTTTTTCTAGCATTTGATTATTTGAGCACACAACATGCAAAACACTGTTAAAGTGTTTTCATCATTTATAAAATAAAAAAAGTATTTGATAAAGAAATGGAGCACAAATCCAAATTAAATTATGAAAATATAAAAATATCTGGTACTTCACAGCAATGCATGAGACAAAACCATGTAGGCAAGTGGCTGAATGTCATACATACAGTTCCACTCACACATTCATACTGTGCAGAAATCCCTCAGTAAGCAAAAACTCCACATAAAGGAACGCAGCTCGCAAAAAGTTCAACGGGCAAGTGACTTATTAAAGATCACAACATGCTGAAGGCTTCTAAGTGCAGTCACACTGGTCACCTACTGCATTTCCAATAATCTATTCTTCTATATTAATATCCCTTCTTTGATAGAAAATGAAGATATTGTATATTTGACCAGTCTTGAAATACACAGAACTAGTTCTTCTTGTGCAGGACAAACAGGGTGTCTTACATGTGTGATGTGGGGGGTACACTGATCACACGGCAGATTCAATTACTTCACTCTAAGAATAGAGAAGCCAAGAAGCACTCCTGACAAAGTAGAGCAACGAACAGTCCGTCTCCAAAATGACTGGAACACATTCTCTGATAATAAAAAATGTATCCACCACTATTAATGTAAGATCTCTAATCAGCAATTTATCACAAACGTGTCACAATATCAGTGAAGAAAGTAAAGCCTAAGTTTTCACTTATCAGAGCAAACACTAACATTCTGTGGGCTTACAATTTTAGTACATAAACACTGCTGCCTGTGTGCTTTGATCACAAAGTGGTCAAGCAGAGTTAATATATAAGGTGAGAGGTCAAAGCATTAGAGGCTGAACTGTCCTATAATGTCACTGTGTGGTGCTGCTAGCCTGCCACCTGCTGCCATCTGTCCAAGTCCATCCGTGTCCACTTTCAGGGGTGACACTCTTAGTCTGATGCTAACTGAACAGGCTAAAGTTACTAAATATATTCATCAATTGTATCATTGTGATGACTACTTATACTACTTAACCTGCAGATTCTCTCAGGAATTTTTTTTCTTTCCGCTTCTACAATAGTTAAAAACAAATCTTACGGACCTACACATTTTTACAAACAAACATTCAAACTAAACTCAAGAACTGATAACCTTCTGTTACTTCATGTTACTATATCTAGAAAAGCCATACATCCTCTGACGGCTCAAACACTAAGGGATTAAACAAGAGTTGAGAACATTTTAATTGCCAACAGCAGCTATGTATTTCAGTGATTGTTTAGATAGACATAATTACACAAATGACAGATATGTGCCATTGTTAATAGGCCAACACAGGGACAGAATTAGGAAAAATGCCAAGTGAAAAGGGTCTTATTTAACTTGGACACAGGTTTATTGCTTAGGCATAACAGTCACTTAGACACTACAAAACACACCTTTTGCTTTACACTGTCCCCCAGAACTGACAACAGAAAACTACATTTTGTAGCAAATAAGGTGGTACTATAGCGACAGCTACAGCTATTAAACCACAAACCTAAATCTGTCATATCGAAAAGTAAATACTGAACAATATATCTTGAAAGGCAAAAACAAACGTAAAACTGAGGAATTAAAACCAGGATACCTATATTTATTATGCTATGATTAAGGGTTCAGTGTTTGTATTAAATGAGTATTGATCCACACAGGAGGAAAAACTCACCAGGTTCTCCCTCTCGATGCGCTGCTGTTCGCGCTGCCTGTTGAGTGCGCTGTGAGAGAGGCGGATATGAGGCGAGTTACTGCCTGTATGGGTTTTCTTCCTCGCTGAACTTCCTGGTCTGGGCCCTGGACTCTGGCGTGAAAGTTCCCGAAGTAGACGCTGGTTCTCACGATCTATGCGCCGGACCTCATCATTAGTGAACGAGTAGTTCTTCCTGTTTGTCCCTCCAGGACAGCGGAAGACCAGTTTGCCTCCAAGCTGACTCTCTGAACTGAGGGAGCCTGAAAAGGGAGAAAGGGCATTCAATACCATTTCTTCATCTGCCTTTTAGAAAAGAATATAGTGTTTTATAGTTTTATAGTGTTTTGTTTAAAAAGTGGAACAAGGGTGATGGGTTTGTATGTTTAGAAAACTACTAAAACAGATAAAAAACTTAATGTAAAAGAAAAGCCCATTCCTACCTTGTAGAGCTATCATTGATACGTTTAGATAGGTGAAATCTTACATTTGTGATTCATTTATTACATTACAATATAAATTTCAATATAATAAGCGTAAACTATTTTTTTAAAAATATGGTCTGTTCATGTTAAAAACCAACCTTAATTACAAATACAATCAAGCACTATGCTTTCAGGCCTTTTTTGAATTTGTTCAGGTACAGAGAAAAGACAATTTTTTACACAGTTTTGGAGATATAGATTAAGTCCATCACATGTTTTATTGCTCATTATTGATTTATTGCTCATACATATATGATTTAGAGCTATATCTTTTTTTTTTTAATTAAAGGAAAAGGCTACGTTTACTCACACTCATCTTCATCCTGATCTGAATCCTCATCTTGGTGCATGTCACTGAGGCCACTGGAGGGCACACTCTCCTGCTGCGGCTGCTGCTGCTTTTTAAGGCTTCCCTCTTCAGGCTCTGTGTGATTCAAGTCCAAGGACTGTAGAGGGCTGAAATCTGAAGAGGAGAGGGGGCTCACATCTGTCACGGTATCCTCTGACTCCTCTGTATGGCTGACAGGCACATCTTGAGAGCCTGTTGAGCTCACTTGGGTCCTTCTCACTCCAGGGGATAAAGAAGGCCTGTTGGGCCTGGGAGACTCCAAACTGCTTCTCCCATTGCTACTGTTATAGGAGCTCTCTGAGTCTGCGTCTACGCTGCTCTCTGTTGAAGTTGGGGATGGACTTCGTGTGCGCCGATTTCGTATAATTTTTTTAGGAGATTGTTTATTTCTCCCTTTTGGGCCTGAATGTTTAGACGGTGATGATTCTTCTTCAGACTCATTCTGACTCTGGCTGTACGCATCTTCATAATCTACCTCCCCAGCATCAGCCAACAATGCCATAAATGTTCCACTAGGTCTTTTAGAGTGCAAATTAGATGCTTCTTCACTATCGCTGCTATTATTGATGACTTTGTCTGATGGACAGGCAACAGATGATATGCTGGATGTCCTGCTTCTCTCTTCTTCCTTAAATTGCCAGCTGTTTTCTTTCCTTTCTGATATGCTGTTACTGTATTCGCCTGGCTTCAGGTGTTTTTCTGTCACATCAGACCTCGGGGACCAGCCATCTTGTGTATTCTCTTTCTGTTTTTCATGTAGCCCCTCATGGGTTTGAGGGCTCTCCTTTTCAGCCTGCAAGCCTTTCTCCATCTTTTTCCCTCCATCTTTGCTGACGCTGCTGTCATCACAGTCACTGTCAAAAAACGAATGATCCACTTCACCTTCAAATTCACCGGGGTTGAACATGGCAGTCTTCCCCAACATGCTGAACCTTTAAAATAGTGTAAAATTGAGATGTCAGATAATTTAAGAGTTAAAGAACCATGCCTTGATTTGTTTTAACCCATCTACAGATTTTCAAAATATGTCACGTTTTAGAGATTGAATGCATTTTTCTTCTACCACTCATAAAGACAAGCAAACCTGTGAAACTTGCTAAAGTTGTATTATATATTAATCAAGTTTGCATTTTACTGCTGTGACTTACTAGTTTAGACTTTTCAAGCTGCCCTTATAACCTACATTACTGAACAACAATGAGGTAAGATTGAAAAAAAAGTGATTCAGACTGATGTATTATAGATCTAAAGCAGGTTTCAAGACAAGCCAAACCCTGCAAACACATAACCACGGTCGTTTCAGTAGCTTATGTATAAAAAGCGTTCAGCAAAAAATGTAAATGACACAGCAGATGATTAGTAGGTTAGAAGCCAAAACTTGCAAACATATCACCACGGTGCTTTCACGCTGTGTTTTGGAGTCGTTCTGTTTGTAGCTTAGCGTTACACTCAAATTTAGCATGATATTTGGACAAACATGGCTGCAGTGCTGTCACTAAATACAATTTACACCGCTTAACACACCGTAACAATATACACAGTAAAAAGGCAGAGTGCGCTATGCTTTAAACGTGGTACCATAGACTTTGGGCTTGATAGCTAAAGGAACCTTACCTAGCTAACTTAGTCCAACTAACGTTAACGTTTTTATACATCTAGGTTAACGTTAGCTAACTGTAGCTGTATAACAACGACCTCTTACCTCAGCGGGGGTTCGTGTTTCACGTTACAATTGCATGTACTTCTTCAGAGAGTATATGTTCCGGTGAGAAGATTAGTAATATGAACGTAAAGCTGCATTAAAAACAAAATGTTTGCTAGCGGGCTACAGCTGGCTGCTGTCAGCGTGACATGGTGCCTAGTAACGAGACAACGTCACTTCCTGGGAACGGTTGCAGAGCTCAGAGCTATTAAGTTATTTTTATTTTTTCTTAGTTATTTTTCTGACATTATTATTTACATGTATTTATATACTATTTTTTGCACTTGCTGTATTTTTATTTTCTTAAATCATATGATTCTGTCATGTTTTGTTTTTCTCATGCATTATTTATTCTGATGTATGTTTGGATATTTTATGTTTGTTAAGAAAGAAAGCAAACATCACCCTGTTCAGATATTTCTGTGAATAATGCTTCACAATAATGATATATGAAACAACAAATCAGAGTATTAGTACATGTAAGTTAGTTTACTGACTTTGGTGAACTATTATACTGCCTTTGTTTGTATTAATAATAGCTTTTCCACTATGTGAATTTAATTTAGAATTTTTTAGGGAATTCCTGGGGTGACATCAACAGATTAAAAAATCCTGCTACTAAGCAGCTTGTCAACACCACATGCACAGTGCATTATCTCACAGACAAACCAAATTAAAAAATACACTGCAGGGACTTATCTTTGTCAGCTAATGGTTTAAACTACTAAAACATATTAAGAATCAGAACTGGTAGAGGAGTAGACAAGAGGTCATTTAGTTTTTCATTTGGGATCTATTATGCCAAAGTAACTGCTCCCCCTAGTGCATACCCATTAACAAGAAAGGGGATTATCTGAAGGCGCGTCCCCTGACATTACAATTTGTCACGGGTTTTCTCTTAATAACATTGTTAGACCTAGAAGTGACACACACTAATGAAATGCCAATGTCCTAGGACAATAGTACTTGGGTGAATCTATCGTATAAACCTGTGTCTGGTCACTGTCATAGAATTTACATGCCTATGCAGGATGGGTAGAGATGGGGACTGAATGGGGGGTTATTTCTGTGGCTGTCGCATCCTTACACAATCAGCCCATGGAGAAGGAATCACAAAGAACGACAATACGTTTCTGCTATAATGAACGGCCCGGTTTAGGCTCTAAAGATTTTTAGGAAAATTCAACATGAGGATTAGTGTAATTTCACTGTAATTTAGTCACTATCAAATACATATATAGTGCAGAATGAGAAAAGATTTCTGTTTGCAAATCGATACAAAACAAAAAGACAAATATCCAGAAGATGTCTGGGGCTTGTGTTGCAACTAATATTTTATTATCTATAAAATGTCAGAAAAAAAGTGAAAGGGACCCATTATAATTTCCCAAATCTCAAGGCCATGTCTTAAGTTTTTTTGGTTTATCTGCAAGTATAAAACCTGGGAACGTTCACTTTGCTCTCATACAAAACAAATAATAAAATCATGATATTAAAAGATAGACAGAATATTTGGCAATCTTTGAACAAAAATGGCCAAAAAATTGTTGGAGATTGATTTTCTGTTGTTTATCTTATCTGTTAATCAACTCATAATTTCAGCTAAACTGTAACTTCAAAAAAAAGAAGAAATGAAGGACAAAAATACACTGTACAGTTTAATTATTTGTAAAATCAGCCATTTGTTTACAAATAACATAAAGCAATAATAAAGATTGTTTACCTTGACGAATAGCATTAGGCATACATATTTTACCAGACTTCCTCTTATTAAATACTGACAGAAAATACAGTTGATGATCGGATCAATTTCTCTTTCCAATATTAAACTGCAGTCATCTCTAATTATGGCTTTGTTGCACAGATGATAGTTTTTGTAGGACTTGACCAAAACTGTAAAAGTAATTGACAAGGATTTAGTCAATTTGCAATTCTGGACACATTTCTATAAAACAAACACGTTATTGTGTTACTCCAAAGTTCTGCAGATGCTTTTCCAAAGCCAGATGATGTCCGTCTGAAAGGCTGTGAGAGCTCAGATGACCTTTGGCCTCTGAGGCAGACACAGGTTATAATACGCAGTTTGATCCCAAAAATCTGGTCCTTTCCAGCCACACCAGCCCTGTGAAAGACAACATATACATGACACCCAACACGGCACAGCAAATGAATATCTATAGTGTATGGAGAGAAATGCAGCCAGAGCACTAGTTACCTTTTCTGTGATAACCTGTAAGTCCTCTGCTCCTGTGTAATGTGGATCGAGGATGAGATAGCGGATCTCCCCAGATGTCTCACTCCATGCTACACCGAGAATAGTGTGAGCCAAAACTCCTCCTCCTGCAACACAGGAAAAGAAACGTAAAATGATAGCTTACATTCAACTTAGGAAAAACCTTTCCCAAGATCATATAAATGGATATAAATTACAGTTATCTAGGGCTGTACCAAATACAAATAATTCAAAATTGAGATTTTGTTCAAGGATTTGCTGCCAAAGCCTAAATTGTTTAGAAACAGTTCTGAATTAGTTGAGACATCCAGCTCACCGATCATGATGGGAGTCCCTTCAGTGAGGAAGTGGTTGGCCAGTTCTCTGCCTTTGGATGCCAACTCTGAACCTTGACTGAAGAGTACAAACATTTACTATCAGAAAAATCTAAATAACATGTAAACATGGTATATCACAACAATAGCTGCTGTCCACATGCATCACACAACACACCTCACAAACATGATCTTGGAAGTGACCCCAAGCAGCTGATTCAGAACAGCCTGAACCTCGATGGATCCGATCCACTGACGCGATCCAACAAAGGAAGTCTGTTTGTCTCCAACGTCCACTAAAGCCTGGGAAGGTTAGAGCCCATTAGAAGCCGCCATTTGGACATTTCTATTGTATTGTGATGGTTATGCAGTGTGCCAAAGTCACAGGACCACTACTGTACCTGCTGGATCTCCTTGTGAGTGGGCACTGATCGCTCTACATAGCCTTGCTGCTGGAACCAGGAGCAGATGGTCTGCAGGGAGCGATAAGCACAGCCCCAGCCATTGTCATCCATATGATCCTGCATGTAGTGGTGATAGCTGTAGATCCCCTGGACCGAGTACACCTGGAGACAACACACACACATAAGATAAATCAAAGATATTGTTCCGTGCAGAGTATGTGACAGTTTCTATCTTTAAAAGAGCATATATAGTGTGATAGACTTTAATTTGGTGATTACCTTTCCATTGTCCAGCGTGGGATGTGTGAGGACCAGATGAGGGTTTCGGAGGTAACCATCTTTGTAGGGCTCATTGGGAAAGTGGTAAGCACGGGCTCTTCTAAAATAGGGCCAGTCATCCGGTAGCTCAAACTGCTGGTGCAGTTCCTACTCAGGCAGAGAATTTGTGCACAATAAGATAAAATAAATATTTTTAAAAAATCAGCCACAGGCAAAGGACGTTGGCGTCATCGTGTCCGTGCTTCTCACCTTACGTTGAGTCTCTAGTTGGCTGTCAGGCACTCCTGCGGGGTAAACCACAGTCACCAGCCCCTTTGGCTCTGGAAGAAGGAAGTGGAGCGGTTCAGGTATCAGCAGCGTGGTCCCCTTCATGTGCTGCAGGGTCACTTTCTCCATCTCACACAGCTGATGAGTTAGCGCCTCCAACAGGCGCTCAAAGGCACTGCAACGCAAGAAGAAGCATATTTCACTGAGAGCAGAACCACTCATGGTAGTGGCTAGTGTAGTGAGTTTTATCAGTAATATTGAATTTTTTTAAAGGTTGGACATACTCTTTGATTGTGTCACTGCTGGTGGTGCGGACAACACAATCCATGGGAAGAGTTGTAGACAGGAAGTGGGAATTACGGATTGTTCTGCTGAGGATCGGGGCTGGAAGAGGGCCTGTCTTTGTCGCCTCCATCATCAGCCGAAGGTTAATGACACTCTGAGTGAAGGGTGAGTTTACATTCAAGCGCAAACACAGAGACAAAATACATCTAAAAATCTAAACTGTACAATATTCACTGGTCCTAGTTTCTCATATATTCTCAAACAGCAAATATATTATTTATATTTGCTGTTTTTCTTAGAATTCTGTCATAGTGAACTGACTCTGGGTTTGGACTGCTGGTAAAAACAGGCCAAGTGATTATTCAATTAACAGAGAAAGTAACCTGAAGATTAATTGGTAATGAAAGTGGTTGTTGTAGCATTTCATAAGTTATTTCTACAAAGCAGAATATGATACTGTGGTTTGCATCCAGAGAAAAACAACTTCCTTTATTAGTAAAGTTATAATCACTAAATTACAACTTCTAACTTCTCTGTAAACATAATGCGTCCATACCACTGCTGAACTTTTTTTGCCTTTCTTTTTTGCAGACCTCTTGCCACTCTCTTGTTCATCCGTCCTGAAACAAATTTAAAATCTTAATCACAGTTCAGACAAACAAACAGAAGGCAGAGGGTTCCATAGAAAGAGAAGAAAGACAGAAAATAATTAAAAAGTGAACTTACTGTTTCCATTGATGTAGATCTTCACAGAGTGTGTTTGGAGTTATTTCTTCAGGTGTTGCATAAACACTTTTGTTTGGCCAAATTATAACAGGACTGTCACAGACTGCTAGAACGCACGATTCAGATTTCACCTGAGAGAGAAGCGTCTCAAATGTTCTCGAAATGGCTCTTTGCATGAGCGGTGCTGAAAGAAACAGACAAAATCAGTCCATTAACAATTACTACACTGTTTATGCATGATATTATATACCCTGCATGTACAAAATGCGACAATATGTTCAACCTTGAAAGGAAACATGTTGGTGCTTAAAACAATGGGCCTGCTCTGCACCTGACTGCCAGGACTTTTACATTAAATGATGACCAGGAATCAGAGCAATAGCAACTATCGAGGATGCCAACATCTTTGGTTGGCTTTTAAACGAATTCTAACATCATCACATCACAGTTTAAATCCTTCAAATTGTGTTTTTTCAAGGCAGACTCAGAGACTGAGAATCTTTACCTCAGTATTTCTAAAATCATGGCTGCAGGTAGAGATATGAAAGTTGGCTACATGTTGAGTTGTGCAGGCTTAGGAATAAATGATGAAGAAACCGAGCACACATCACTCAATCAAGATCGGCACTGAAATCATGCTAGTTCGACTAAACTTGATGACCCCAATAAACAAGATCCTCTCCAAATTTGGAAACCAAAAATATTGTAGTAATAAGTTAATGAACATACCATCTGTGCTGTCCAGCTGACATTTAAACTCCAGCGGCCCTCTGACACGAATCATAGTCCCCATGTCGGAGGACTGTGAGTCTGTAACAACCTGTAAAAAAACACAAGATAACAACCTGAGAAAGAAACAGCTGACAGTTTATAACGTAAAAGTAGATATTTTATTGGCTGCCAACAAGGAAGCGATGAGCCGTTGTAGGCTGCCAGCAATCATCGAGGAAAACAGAAAGCTAAACAGAAAGCGACATGAACGTTTCGTTTGGTTAGTTTGTCCATAAACTTACCATCGTGTGGAGTTCAGTGCAGTAATATAAAATCACTCAGATATCTGCAGTTCTTTACGCGCTGGAGGCTGACATGTCTGTTTTCAACGTGTCTCTGCCTGCTGCATTCTATTGGACCACACTGACCCCGCCCACTTGTGGTGCATTCAGGGGACCTCGTAATTGATACACACCGTAGATGACACTGTGGTGCCAAGTATTTAGTGATTTCTTCCCCCTTCTAAAACTATCAGAAGAGGGTAAACTAGATACTGTTTCGCAAGAAATAAACTGCAACATTCTTTCCCCCATTACACAAAACATAATTCTGTTTAATGGCGTTTGGAATAACTGAAATACAATCACTTGAGTAAATGTATAGTGTTACTGCCTTATTTTTATTACATGTTTTTATTATCATCACTGTTCTTAGTACAGTTTTTTTTTCATATTTTGTGCTTTTGCAACTCAAATGTGTCCTATTGTAGTTTTCAACTCCATGGAATATAGACAATGGATTTTTAACCCAAATAAACCAAGGACAGTTCATAAAATTCTACATTTATGTGCATAAATAGTTTTTGTAACTGTCCCTATATTAATATGTGGAGATGTAGTATTCACAGACTCTAAATATTAGGTTTATAAAAGCAAACAACAAAGTGACTTTTTTGGTTCTCTTTCATTTTGTTCTATTTTCGTGAAAGTTTAATATTGTAATGTAATTTTTAAGAGACTCTGGGGAAGAAAAAAACAATGGCAGACTGTTAAGCTCTTCAAAGTGGGAGTAGGTAAAAATAACATTTTACTAGCTATAGCTTCAAAAAATTCTCCAGTCAATCATACTGCTGCTGTCTGTAAGGTATTAAGCTGGTTCTGCTTTACTACTGCAGAATTGAGTGAGGCATACAATATCTGATTACTCCGGCATCAGTGCCCATGTCACCCGTCTTATGCAATACTTGAAAACATGCGTAAACATTCTCATGTTTTCATCCTTTTGTTCACCTATTTGTATGGATTTAACATTTACTTCTTTTAATTTAAATACAAGGATGAAGAGTACAAGAAGTGTACAAAGAGTCACCAGTAATACATAAAACCATGTTTCTTGGTGCATTGCCTGTTTGCCTGAGGCTATTACATGGCAGCCATGCGTGCTAGACCATGCAGGGTAAGCGGACACGGGGTTAGAGATGCTGCATGTAGCTGTTATGCATGTAGAAGTGGAAGCTTGCAGCAAGCAAACAGCACCACCAGAACTCTGTGAACAGAACAATAAAATCACCTTCAAAGGCAGCACATGTAAATCAGAAACAAGTACATTATGAACTGCTTTTTAGCAGAAAAGGGACATATTTTTTTAGCATATGGATGTGTAAACTGCATAAACCTGTATCACATCACAGCCCTGTTACACTTAATGTGTTCAAGCTTAATAAATATTCTTCTTCATTATTACAAAGTCAAATAAAGTGCATGTCCAGGAGCAGAGTTGAAAATGAGGTCAGTTTTAGGTCAGCCATGTTTTGTTTCAACGTTGCTTCTGGATAAAATCATCAAGGGTTTGTTAGGAGAGGTGGGAGCTGTAACAGCCCATATAAGCAGTCAGAATCAATCGTCTGGATGAAGCAGATTGTCAGTTAAAAATTAATTAAACACACTAAACAGGCTCACTGCACAGGGCTGGCTTGTACAGATAGCAGTTAAGTAGTTTGGAAATCAACATTTTTTTGAAAAAAGAAATATCTTGAAATGTACAAAAGAAAACAGGAGTTTGTGGTTTGTGTAATAGTTTGTTGGACCAGTCTGAACCACAAAGATTGACTGTTAAATCCACTAGAGTGCATAAATGCAACATTAGCAAAGATTTACTGAAAGTATCTATTACAGGGGCTTTATGTGCCTGAATGTTACAATCTGCCTGAAAAAAAGTTTCTTCTTGTTAAACTGAGTGCAGCTCAAGTATATACATTGTAACTGTCTGAAGTCATGGCTGTTGAGTTCCTCTGGATTTAGTGTGCCGGGCACGATTTGTGAAGAGATTAGCTATCTCTCTCTGCGTATCATAAACAGAGTATCAGGACGAGTGTGTGCAGGGACTGAATGTATGGCAGGCACTATGGAAACTCACATTACAAATGGTCCATCCATCTTACGGACATAAGCAAAGTTTATATTTGGATTCACTTGGTTACGTAATGTCCGAGGAGGAAAGAAGAAATTGTTATATTGCTTCATTCTCACACCGGCGGATGACCTCAACAGCGGTAGTTGATGTTCTGTTAGAGTAGATCTATCTATCTATCTATCCATCCATCTATGTATAAAGGGAGAGCAAAATACCACAAAAAATAGTGGGCATTAAAAATTATAACTTGTGTCTCAAAATGCCTACTGTTGATGGCTATTTATTACTTTATTTTTTTATTTTTTAACTTTACAAAAAAAGAAAAATCTACTCCACAAACAGCAGGGAAATGCAGTGTAATTAACTATAACAAGTGGAACAGGGCGTCCAATGGAAAACTACATATATTTTGCTTCTGGGTATCAATTGACTTTAGCTTCACCTCACTGGTCTCCTCCTGAGGCACAAGCTCTGGATGGTGGTCCTCAGTCATCCCCCCTCGCTGATGGGTTCACCCCGGGACAACATCTGAGAGACAGACAGGAGAGAAAACATTATGCCTGATTCTACTGTTGGGATCAAATTCTTCTCCTTCAGCTCTTCACCTCTGAGAAAACACCAGAAAACAACAAAAAAAATGAAGAATTTTTCTGTCTCAGATCAGAAGATCCATGTTGCAGAGAACCAAGAGGTTTGTTCATGCCCAGTGCCGCTGGTGCCGTCTCCTCTGGGTCCTGATGAGAGGCGGCAGCAGCAGCTGTCCCCTCTGTGGCAGCAGATGGGTCACTTAGACCTGAGGATTGCCTTCAAGATCTGCTTCGAGACGTCACTGCAGCTCATTTGCATTTAACCTTTGAAGGGAAAAGCAGCGACAGAGGAAATGTAGAGTACTTGGGTCTGACAGAGTAGCTTACAACCCTGATTCCAGAAAAGTTGGAACACTATCTGACCTCAGTATCACACTGTCACTTCAAACAAGCATGCATTAAAAAAAATGGTTGCTTGATTTCCTCATTCAATTGAACTTGTTGTCATGACTTGTTTGAACTCAGCTCATTTATTTTGATCTTCAGCCTCTTTTACTTTTAAGTAAACGTGTCATCATCAATTTTCCTTCAAAATAAGAGAAAGCAAGCATGTTTAACAACCTTCATCAGCTCATTTGGCTCTTAAAAGTAGGCATGATTGACAGGACGCTCACATAGAGATACAGCAGGTTTAAAGTTAACTCAGATCTCAGAGCAACAGCTCAGTCTTAATACACTTAAACTAAATCCATCCTTTAATTTTTAAGGTTCAGGTCCAAGGTCTTTGTAATCACACACAAAACAAATACAGAAAAGCGGTTGTAGGTAATGGAGACATAACTTGTTGTTTCTTTTCTTGTTGCTATTTATCTGTCTGGTGATACATTTAGTTTATTTCAGCACATTGCATGGTTCAAACAGCCCAATGCAGAATGCACTGTATACATGGGACATTTATTAATTTACTTTAAGGCTACTGTATATGCTGGGAACTGGTCTGTTCACATCATATATACTCACTGTACATATTTTTAAGATTCCTGTGTTTTCTTTTTTTGCGTTGTTGTAATGGATTAGATGCCATGCTGTACCCAACCAATCATCAACAACACTGCTGTGTGGCATTAAAGCATCAATAAAGAATCTATCTAACACAGAAGTATCGGTGTTCATGCTCTTCATGTAGGGTTATCACCAAAAGTCATGTTTACATAGTTGTGATTTACATGAGCCTTGTATTTGCAGTTTTATAAAGTGGTTTTATGAAATATTTGGTTTAAAAAAAATGAAAATGGACAACTTATCATGGGTCCAAATATTTTTGTTAGAGGGACATATTTGGCTATTTGCCTACCACGGACCTTAACTTTCCTTATTCAGACTTTAATAACCACAACCTCATAATTTAACATAATGCACCATAAAAGTGTCTCTGATAAAATAACAGATTTTCAGCTTAAAGCAGCTTAATGAACGGCATTGAGGGTGGCCATGGAGCCGAATGAGAAGATCCCCCCTTTAATCTGTAACCTATAAACTTTTTGTTGTCATGTGGCAGAAACATCCTGGGTCTTGTTGCTGAAAGATTGCCAATTTCAGCTCATCCAGAGATATCCTGAAGAAATGAGAAAGCTCCCACATGACAAGGCTGTTCATTATTTAAGCTCTGAAATGGATTTATTATGTTAGACTATGAAAATGCTCTTTTCAGACCAAACAAGGCCAACAAGCAGTGCTGGAGCCTCATCACAGCCAATCAAATCTACTTTTCACATGAGTTTTAAAATGATCCATTGATGATGATGAATCATTTCCTGAAGGGTCTAAAATAAAACAAATTGGATTCCGTTCATGTTGCACTTAAACTCCCAGTGTGGTGTTCTCTGTGACATTATGTATAAGGACTCAACAGAGGCATGCTTGTGTGGGAACTGTGTCAGTATTATATGGCATTTCATTTCATTTCTTTACAAGGATAAATCAATGTTTCTGTAAATGTGTCACAGTTTGTGTGCTGAATGTGCCTCAAGTTTTTTGGTGGGATGTTTTAAAACCAGTTACACTACCAACATGTCCTTCAACGACAGTCTGGTAACTCCACCTCTTTGTAACTCCCCAGAAATTAAGAAAAGAGGGACAACATTTTCCAAATGGGACCCTCAACAGGGAAAATGCCCTAATAATTTACATGTTCATGCATTTCTCAGGGTAACAGCAGAGTTAATATCTTTGGGTTTACAAAGTATTTGACATTTCAGAAATATCTCTGGGGTTCCAATGTGCAATATATGTTTTTTCCTAGGATGATGAAGACATCTTGCCCTACACAGCCACAAACTTGACATGCCCTACTTTAACCAATCTCACCAAACCAAACCAACCAACAAATACAACAAGTACTAGCCAGTCAGAGGTAGATTAGGTTTTTGCCTCGGTGAGAAAAAAGTGAATACTCAGTTATTCAGTTAACAGATTACCAGGCCAAGACTTCCTCTTCTGTTCACCAGGTCCTATTTTCAACATCATTGATATATTTTGTAGGTGTCTCAGGTCCAGATGACAAACCAGCTAATCTCTATAAACACATACCTCCACATGAATGCAGATACATTTTCAGAAATGCGAAATTGATGTCAAATGATAGTAAATGCGATTCAACAGTTTTGCTCTCCACACCATCTCTTTACAGTCAACCAAAGCCATCTGAAATGTGTTGGATCAATACTGCATGGACTACAAAAGGACTGAAACAAGACCAGAATGTTTCTGATAACAAAATCTTGTTACAGATTCTGCATTCAAACACATATATCTGTTCATGGAGATAACTGCAGTGATGATGCAAAGCAAACTTATTTTGAGGATTCAGAGTGTTGATATTTCTGCTTTCTAGAGGCCAGCCTTTGAGAGGCGTTAGGGCCCAAAAGGTCCTATAGGGATTATACATCCTACAAGACCTCGTTTTTGAGCTTTCCTAGTTAAAAAAAACGCCAAGTGGCTGGCAAACCTTTCTATTAATAATCTAAAACATCAGAAAGTCAATTTACAGGTATGTCATCAGGGGAAATACAGCAGGCAATTGCAATATGTGTGCATGTGTGTGCGTGTGAGAGAGAGAGACAGAGAGAGAGAGAGATAGAGAGAGGCTGATAACATATTAGTTAAGTAATTAAATTATATCAACTAAGAGTTTGCCTTTACCTATTTGTATTCTGTAGGAATATAGTGCGGAAATCATTTTCACCATAAGGACAAACAGCACTGAGCAGGGTGCACTTGAAGACCTACGTGCACTGAAATATGATTATTAATTGTTCACAGAGGAACCAGTCTTATGTGATGGGACCCAGTCTATAGGCTGTTCTAAATAAAAAAGTCCACTGCATGCGAGGAGTCGCCTGGAAATAATGTCTCATTGCTGATAGGTCGTTGAGCTACACCAGCCCCACTTGCGCATGGATTGGCCTACTGCTCTTTTTTCTCCAGTTTCTCATTGGCTTTTGGTAATGATAGTTCCCTGCCATCATTTGCGCGTGCAGTTTTCAATGAATATTGTATGTGGTCTCTTTCTTTGGTGCTGATCATTTGAATCAGTGAGTCGCGAGGAGAAGATATCCTGGATGTGCACACCAGATGATGGAATTTCTCCCAAACAGCGCAGCTGCTCGACCAGGACTGTCTCCCTCGGAAATTAGATAAAAAGAAAGAGCTCAGCCAGGAGATTATTCAGCGGGGAAGATGTTCTGCGCGAAGCTGAAAGAGCTGAAGATATCAGGAGAGTGTCCATTCTCCAGCGGCGCCAAAAATAATGAGCTCGGAGACTTTGAGGAGCGCACAACTGACGCCGCGGATTTATTGCCTATTTCTAAGGATGTGCACGGAAAAATCGGTGAGGATCTACCTCAGCAGAAGACAAGCAGAGGCAAAGTTAACCTGCATACACTTGGAGAGAGCATCCGAAAATTGGCATGTCCCGAGGTGAGTGCGATAAACATCAATATCATGCAAACACTGCCGTGCTGTTCAATATTACATTCAAAACATCTTGGCTGCAGCTGTGTTTGTCGCACGCCTGTCTGTCTAAACGCACAGACATCACGCCTCTTTATACTTGTGATAAAAAAAATCTGGTAATCCTGCTTTTTTTTTTTTTTTAATTATTTGTGGGCGCTCCTGAATTAAAGCTGCTGTTCAGTGTTGCCAGACGATGACCTTTAACTCGCTCAACACTTTGCCACACAGTTTCAGAGGCTGCACACTGCCCTGCAGCGACTGATGAGACTCTCCGATCAAACCAGCGACTCTGAAAGGTAACACGTGTGTTTTTAAATACAGCTGCCACTAATAACACCTACACTTAAATAACTACTGCTGCTGTATATTACAGGCCTGAACAACCATAAGTAGCACAGCTTGTTGTATTATAATAATAATATATGCTAAGATGTCTCAGCCTCATTCGGCCCTGTTTACCTCAAGACCCCTTACAAATTTCTCCCTTGCCACTCTCACTACTAGACTGATACTAATGATGATACCAACAATAAGGTGTGATGCCAGCTGCTATGGATACCCAGAGGTAGAGAGACAGCCCTTACAAATCTGCTGAAAAACACATTATTATCGAAAATGGCAAGCAGATAATGAAACATTCTCCAAAAATGTCAAACATTTGCTGCGTTGCAGCTTCTCGAATGTGAGGATTTGCAGGTTTTTTGGGGGAAGGTTCATAGGTTATATGTTAATAAACAGAATGTATTTTGGGCTGTTTGTCATAAAAACAGAAGAAGACATTGTATGAATTGATTGAGAAAATGTATGGCAGATTAACTGTTAATAATAGGTGGTTGTAACTTAAATTAAATTTGATGTATTTGACAAAAGATGATTTCTTTGTGTCTGATTTTGACATATGTTGTCTTGCAGTCCAATCATTTGCTGCACAGACTGTCAGAGTTGCAGCGATGAAGCGGAGCATTTAGTGGAAATGATGAACTTTTACTCAACCAAAACAGGTAATGCCATATCTGAAGCTCAAATTATTTTCAAATTATTTTCTATTTTTAAATTCTGGATATTGTCGGCTTCACACTGTCACCTGTTTCCCTTCATTTGTCATACAGCAATCCAGATGGAAGCTCTGAAAGTTGCTCTTGGCGAGGAGCTCTTCAACATGTGTTATGAGGAGGACGGACACATTTTGAGGGTGGTGGGGGGGGCTCTGCACGACTTCCTCAACAGCTTCAATGTCTTGTTGAAACAGAGCAGCGCGCCGCCCAACCCGGACAGAGAGGATTGTGTAAACGAACCTTCGGTGCTGTGCTTAGACAAGGATGCGGGTCTGCTTACTGTCTATTTCTTCAACCCCCGCCCGACCACTGAGCTCTTCTTCCCTGGAGTCATCAAAGCTGCTGCCCGCCTGCTGTATCACACCACTGTGGATGTGTTGATGGGACCCCCCGGTGCTAAAGACAGCATCTTGCAGTCCAGCCCTCAGCCCAGTCTGCTCTACACAGTTGTAGTTAAGGATGCTAAAAATCTGAGCCCCAGTCCGCTGCGGGCTACCTCAGCCGGGACCCTTCCTACCTCTTTGTTCTCCACCATCTTCCCTTTCCATCTGATCCTGGACCAGGATTTAGTTCTGGTGCAAATGGGACACGGGCTCAGGAAGAGACTGCTCAGGAAGGATGGACTGAGGCGGGCTGCTACCTTCCAAGAACACTTCTCTATTGTCTCTCCCCAGATCAAATGCACCTTTCAAGGTATTCTGACCATGCTCAACACGCAGTTCATCATCCGGATCAAGCACGGAGTCTCCATCGCAGATAACACAGGGAAGGTATGTCGACATATCCGGGAGACGCAACTGTGACAAATACAAATACAAAAGTGACGTCACTGACTGATGAGGCGGAAAAGGTCTTCCACTCGTTGTCTTGATAGTAAGACGGGGAGAAAAAAATGCTATTTATAAGTAGTGGAGCTTATTAGTGTACCCGGGTGCACTTGGCCTTAGGTAGGGATCAACGTTATACCCCCAGCAGAGATCAGAAGCAAATGTCAAACCATTTTATCCATCAAAGGCACAGCCATGCTCGTGATATTTATGTGTGGGTGCACAGCAATTGGTCGCCATGGCAAGAAAAAAGTATCAGTGAGTAAACATGGCAGAAGTGTAATAACATTCAGCCAGAGACGCTTTAGCTTACTATAACACTAATCTTCCAGTGGTGGTTCTACTAATAATAGCCACAGAGTCCAATTAAAACAGGTAAAAAATCAGTAGCTTCTCTTTCATCTGGTTCAGGTCTACCACACACCCAACATGACTGACTGTCATGTTAATGCAACAGAAGTGGAATGCTCAATATTATGATATAGATTTTAAAAATCCTGTTGCTGTATTCTTAGCTATATATTGCTGCCATGTCTCTGTGAGGCTGTGATAAAAAAAAAAAAAAACAAGGGATAAAAGTTGAGGTCCAACATACAAACTCTCCATGGAGTTTTTTGTCCCAAACATATTAAAGTGATTATTTTAACTTAAACCATGTTAACCCAAACCAAGTGGCAGGCAGACTTGGATTTTAATATGTTTAAATGAAATTAATTACTTAATTAAATATTAATAAGTTAGTGTCTGTTTATGAATTGTAGGAAATCATAAGTTATCTTTTAGAAGGAGTAGCCGTTTATTGGTAAGCTCAACTGTTAAATTGAACAATATGTTAGTGCAGGTTTTCCTCCATCAGTAAGCAACTGTTTGTTTGCATCATTGTCAGTCATTTAAAATGTGAATTAACTTATTAAACAGACTTCACTAAGTTCTTCTGAAAAATTTTCATGTTTCACAAAGCAATAAAGTCGAGTTATAAAAATAGCTTGGACTGGCAGAGTTTCCGGATGTCAAGCACTAAATACATTGATGATGATGTTTAGCAGGTGTAATATTTACAGTGTTAAGCATCTTAGTTCAACTTTTGCCATGCAGATATTTCCAAATTAGCTGTAAAAACAAAGTATATCTGATAGTGATGGGCGTGTCTTTTCAAGGTATTTATTTATAAACCAAAGTACTGGACAAATTGACATTTTGACCTCATGATGGCGCTAGATGAATGTCCACAAAGACAAATGTCTGCACCAACCTTCATGTCAATGTATCCAATAGTTGTTGAGACATTTCATGTCAATCTCATGGTGGCTTGAGTACCAAGATACCCAAAGTCTAAGATTTCACCTTTTGGGCAAAATTAATGTTTACACAAAACTGAATTTCAGTCCTTCCATTAGTTTTCTCAAATATTCCGACCATAGCAAATAAAAAATGTACTTGGGTTAGATGGGATTTTTGGAATTTTTGTTCCACTGGAACAATAAACTTTTTGAAGTTGTTTACTGCTGGCGGCTGACGGATGCTGCATGCAGCTGCGCTTTCATAAATATTGTATAAATTACGTGTTTACATTTATTGTTAAATGTTTATTCGTGTTTATATTTGGAGCTTTATTTATTTATTTTTGGCACGTTGACCTTCATTTTAAAGAGGACAGTGGAGAAACTGAGAATGGGGTGGGTATGATGTACAACAAAGATCCAAAGCTGGCTGTTAAAAAATCAATACATTTAAAATAAAACATTTTTTAGTTTGTCCTTAGTTTGGCTGCTGGAATTTGTACTACTAATAAGATACTTTTTGCTCAAGGTTGTAGCTGACAAAGTAATCCTAATCTATCTCTTCTTTTAAAACAAAGTCATGAGCAATGAGGACAGTGAGACCCAATATTTACATGATTCAAACTAAACTTACCAAATTCCACAAAAATGAACTTTTCTCATCATCTGATTTTCTTTCTTTCCAGCTCATGGACCTTAAAGGTCAGATGATCTATGTTTCAGAGTCCAACGCCATCTTGTTCTTGGGCTCCCCGTGTGTGGACAAGCTGGAGGAGCTGACCGGCCGCGGCCTCTACCTGTCAGACATCCCTATTCATAACGCCCTGCGTGACGTCGTGCTGGTTGGCGAACAGGCCAAAGCCCAGGACGGTTTAAAGAAGCGTCTGGGGAAAGCCAAGGCAGCCTTGGAGCACGCTCACCAGGCCCTGGAGGAGGAGAAGAAGAAGACAGTGGACCTCCTCTTCTCCATCTTCCCCGGCACTGTGGCACAGCAGCTGTGGCAGGGCCAGACGGTGCAGGCCAAGAAGTTTGACAATGTTACCATGCTGTTCTCCGACATTGTGGGCTTCACGGCCGTTTGCTCGCGCTGTACTCCAATGCAAGTGATCACCATGCTCAGTGAGCTGTACACCAGGTTTGACCACGAGTGTGGAGAGCTTGATGTTTATAAGGTAGGTTATTGGCTGATGGCAAAGAATCAGAGTCTTGTTTTTTAAACTTAGCTGATAGAGAACATAGGGTGCCCTATAGTGCCACAAGCATACCTTGTTATGGTGCTAAAATCCCAAGGTATTAAAATAAGAATAATGGACCTACCCTCACCTGGTATGTCAGATTGTTTTGCTTGAGAAGTTACAAAATGAGCCACTGTGGCTCACAAGAATGTCTGTACATTTGGGATAAATAATAATAAATAAGCTAAATAATAAATAACTAGCTAACTTGTTCCTCTAAATGAATAAGTGCCCAAAGCGTAGGTTAGCTGACTCTTTTTTTCTTTCTCACAAGTAGGCGAATAATATGTTCGATCAGTGTCACTGTCTGTTTTCATGCATATTTAAAAATAATTTAATATATATCAAACAATAATTTGAGAACACTAGCATCCTCAGCAGGTGAATAATTTTGGCATTATCAAATATTATATTTCTTTTGGCAAAAGACAAAGGTGAGTCAGATCTATAATCCAGGTATCTTTTTTAAAAATACAATTTAAGAGAAATGCATTCATTTTTGGCATTTTACCACATTACCACTCTCAACAAGTACTCTGACAGTCAGTTTTCATCAAAATGTTTAAGAACCCTGTGGTCAAGAGTATTTAAATACATTTCAGATTTAATTTTATAATCCAACAGTTTAATTTTACTGCAAATATGTAAATTGTAACTGTAAATTTAGTTTCAACGCTGCCTCAACACTTCCAAGTACAGAATGTTATTGTGGCGGAGAATTTAAAAAAAAAAAGTATTTTTAAGCATTCAAATCTTCAGATAGTCAAAATTTATGTTAAGATAGATTTGGATATTTGGCCTAAAGAGGATCAGAATGAGCTTCAAAACTCCATCAACACTAGAAGACATAAAAGTAAATCGATATGTTCATAATTTAAAACCAAGTACAGCAGCTCCAAGATTTTAAAAACAGATGCACTTTTCTTTCTTTTGAAAAATAAATACTTTATAATATCCGGTACTAGCATTGGGTGTAATTAGTTAAATAATTAATAATTATATTTTTTATTGAAATGAATACACTACACCTCAACAGGTTTAAGAGACGGACGGAGACAATAGCTCAACCTACTACCTTAGTGTCTGCCAAAGGCTGCTAATCTACAGGGAGGTTGGATAATGTAATCAAAGTGTCATGAAA
>CAFUXE010000632.1:597974-639668 GCA_903364295.1 Serranus cabrilla | reverse complement strand
TCACTATTCTTTGGTAACTTGAGGTAATAACTCGAAATGAGAATAAACAATTGAACTTCTTTTTGTAACCAGTGGAGTCGCCCCCTGGTGGCCATTAGAAAGAATACAGATTTAAGAAAGATTTAAGTAGGTTGGCCTGTTACTTGCTAATGGTCTTCTTCACTGACTTTGGCAACACTACTAGTGGTCAAAAACTCCACATGGTACCTTTAAAAAGGAATACATATTTTCAGTGGCAGAGTTTGTGAGCTAGCCAGTATTTACTGTGTTTATGTGGGATTATTTGATGAATCAATGTATTGTTGATTTTGTTATTTTAAATTTTCATTTGATTTGTTGACAATAAGAGATATGTATTTGCAGATGCCAGAGTAAATACAGGATCTGTGTATCTGTAGCTGTACCAAACTCCATGTTTGAAATATTGGGCCCTAACCCATTTTACCCCCCATCTGTGCAATCACATGGCTTTAAAAAGAGGACTGGAAGCCTTTCATGCACTCTAATAGTACTACTGATGAATAAAAGATGAGCAGAAGCCTGAATCATGTAAAATTTTTCCTCAGATGCGTATCGGCCTGCACACTGGTTCAGTACTGGCTGGTGTAGTTGGGGTGAGGATGCCACGCTATTGCCTTTTTGGGAACAACGTCACACTGGCCAACAAGTTTGAATCCGGCAGTCAGCCGGGTAAAATCAACATCAGCCCAACAACACACAGGTAAAGTAACAGTTAAATGATTATTGCATTTTCCATTAGAATTACAATACTACTACTCTAAAACAAGATTTCAAAGAGCTGATAGTTTTCAGAAGTGATTGCTGCAGATGGAAAAAAATTGCTTGAGACAGGAAACTTAACTTTTCGGAAAGCACTGTGTTTCCTCTTGTGTCAAATAATTTGCTACATTGTTTGAGATTCATGTTTTATTTGTGCTCTTTGTCCCAGATTACTGAAGGACCGGCCAGAGTTTGTCTTTGTTCCCAGGAGCAGACAGGAGCTTCCGGCCAACTTCCCACAAGACATCCCTGGTGTTTGTTACTTTTTGGAGGCGTCCTTCAAAACTTCAAAACTGACTCTGAAATGAAGTCAAGCTGCTGCAGACCCCTGAAAATGTTAGATATGACAAAATATAAATGTATCCAGTGAACACAGTGCGAACACCCTGTATATTTTGGTTTGGGTTGTTAAGATATTGTCTATCAAACTCTTGCAGCTGCTTAACTACAGAGATGTCAGTTTGCTGTCAAACATGAGTCTTGTTTCTGTACAATATTCCATTTGTACAGTTGTAGCACAGAGAAATACTCACTTCCTTCATTTTCTTCCAGAATGAGTCATCTCTGCAAATTGATATGATATAAAACGTAGCTTTCTTTGACTGTTCTATTCATTTTAACATTTAAAAAGGTAAAAAAAAACAAAAAAACCTAAATGTGCTAAATGTGACCAAAAAGGAATTAACATTGTTTCCAAACAAGTCAGTAGCTGCTTCTGGTTTGTTGTAAAGACTTAAATATATCGTCCTGCATTGTATGATGTGGAAATACATTTTGGATGTTGATCCTCAATGTGATGTTGCTGAACAGATCGGTTCCTTTAATCAAGATTGTTCTCTGTAAATATCTGACTGGTCCATTCACATCTGTACAGACTACTGTAGGTTCCTGCTGAAAGCACCTTGGCCCGTTGGTACAGCAGACGAAATCAAGATTAAAACGGAAATTGTTTTGTGTGTCTCAGCGGAGAATTTTAGAACAAATACTTTGGTAAAGATGAAGTAAATGATAGAGTTATTCAAAGACTTTGGAGACATCCCGCCTTCTGAAACTGAGATTCACTCTTCAAAATGAATTAAGTGATGCAGAGCAGATTCAGGTGCCTTATACAGGCAGGATCACATGTTTCATGCCATTTTGACCTGCTTTATTTTTTCTTTCTCTGGATTTGGTACAATGTGAATTTTACCATCAATAATTTCTTCCGGGGTTTTGTGGTTCCAACTCACTTTATATTTGTAATAACATGTAACTTTCATTTATTAGACATAAAGCATTCCAAGGTCGCATTTTCCTGATATAAGTAATATACATGTATTTTTTACCTTTTTTCCACTGTACACATGTTTATACTATATTTATTGCATTGTGGTCATAGCACACATTTCCTTTACAGCGGGAAGACGACACACGAATACAACGAATGTTTTACCATCCCCCATAATCATGTGCTTTAATCATTATTGTAATGTAATCAAAGCGCAATAAATATTGACTTTAACATACTTAAGTGACTCTACAGTGTGCAGAATATAGAAATCTGTTAAATAAAAGATGACAATGTTAAATTACGCTAGTGATACAAACCATTATATGATATTATATGCAATGGTGAAAAGTTACTATTTACTATATTACAAGTTTCAGGTACTGCACATTACCAAGTACTTTATATGTCTATTTTACTATATTTTTGGAGAAAAATATTTTACTTTTTAATCTACATTTATTTATCTGACAGCTGTAGTAACTAGTTAGTTTGGAGATAAGATTTTACATTTAAAAAAGTAAGATATGGTGTGTCATTAGAGATCACACAACCCTAAATGGATCAAAAAAAGATAGAATAGATTGATAGAAATGGCTCCCTTTTGTCTTCCTACAACACCCAATTGCTATTTCGACGGTAAAGGATCAATAAGAGTAATGTAATAATAAAATATGCTTATATCTGTTAATATTCCCTTTAGAAAGGAGCCATTATGTATAATTGCAGAATGAGTACTTTCCTGCTTTTGATACTTAAAAGTACACTATGCTGTGCTTGTAACATGTGTACTTTTCCTTAAAACAATTTTTTAAACCTTTTTTAAAAAAAATATTATTATTATCATTAATTGCAGGACTCTTATTTTGGCGTTTCTGCTTCTACTGAAGTAAATTTTCTCCTAAATTAAAATAAAAGACATTTGAAAGATTTTTTCCAAGTACAGTAAAAAATAATACATTTGTATTTCCTCCATTTTAAGATAAACCAGATCATATTTAAAAAAAAAAAAAAAATCATATTAGCTACTTTTTTTGACTGATTAACTTCTTGAAAACATTTATTTTGCGTTACAGTACGCAGATAACAGCAGTTGTAAAGTTCATAGCGTAAAACGTGATGTGAAATAGCAGAAACTATGTAGCTGCCTGGGATGATTTCAGGTTCACCAGCATCAGTTGACCAACGCAGCTGCGCTCTGATTGGTCAGTTACGGCTTATGTAAGATCCTCTCTGGTCTGCCATTGGTCAGATTCGCTGTCAGTTACCAGCTGAGAGGAGAAAGGGGGAACGGTCACAGACACACTCAGCATCTGTACCAAACGATGAAGGTTGAGCCAGATTCAAAGTATTTTGCCTAAAAATAAGGAAAAGAAAAGCAACCGCCACCATGGTATGTTTATGTTCATTTTGTATTATGTTTTAATGCTGGTAAAATAGTGTTTTTGTCGCGCGACATGGTGTGTTTGCGTTTGACGTTTCCTGTTAGAAGATCGCTATGTCGCTGTTATACAATAATTTCGCTGATTTTTTAGTGAACTGTGCATAAAAACAATTGAGCAGAATATGCATGCGCCTGTATTTTAAGCTTACTGCATGTTTTTTTTTAGCATATAATAGGTCGTATACAAACACACACTGGCTCCAGGAAAACTGCCTGTTCTCATGGATTAACATTCACGATGCTCGTGTTTTATTTCTTATTATTATAAATTTACAGTATGGCTTTGTGAATCACGCCTTGGAGCTCCTCGTTTTAAGGAATTACGGCCCGGAAGTGTGGGAAGACATCAAGTGAGTTTGTGTATCGTGTGTTTACTATTCGGCCCTGTTGGTTTCATCGGTTACACTGTGGCCAGCCAGACCACAACAAGGGTTAAAGACAGGACTACTGTACTGTACAGCCAGCTGGGACACACATTTGTCTTTACAGTAATGATTAACCTTCATCCTCACACTGAAACTCAGATAAGGTTATCACATTTTTATATATTTTTTTGTCCCACAGAAACTTAATTTCTAGTCAAAAGCTCCAAAACCTATTAGCATAAATTTAGCCAAGGAATTCTATGTTTAATGGTGAAAAGTAGTATTACGACTATGTTAAAATACTTGTGCATCAAAAATCTTACATTATTAAAGAAATCTGCAAGTATGATCGGCATAATGTACTTCAACGTATTCAAAGTAAAAGCACTCATTATGCAGAAAAAATATCCCGGAAAGTTTTATATTATTTGATTTTTATTGCATTATTGTCTAAGCAACATTGTTATGTTGTAGCTGGTTAAGCTAAAAAAATAATAATAATCTGTCACTCATAAATCTTGTAAACACAGAGTAAAAAGTTAAAAATGTTCCATCTGAAATGTACAGTAGAAAGCAACAGGGCCCTAGCTAGAAAAAATGTAACCAGACTTTTAAAACTAAGTCTCTAAATTCTAATAATTTGGATTTTTTTATATTCTTTATAACTTTCCTCCCCTCAACATAAATCTCGAAAATGTAAACTTTGTAATAACTATGAAAAACACAGTTCGGTTAAATGGTGAGTTTTAAATTTAGATTTGATTTACATGTATTGAGAATATTATCAATTCATAACAGTGAATCTGCAAGTTTATCTGAGAAATGTAAAAATCACCAAATTAGGAGACACATGGTTCTCACTGGACAGGGACTCTGCAGACTGCCAAGAATACAATTCTAGTGGAGAAATAATGTACCCTTTATTTATTCTTTATTTGTCGGACTACAAGTTTATAAATAATATCTGTCAATGTAGAATGTAAACTGCAACTCACTAAAAGCCTCAAATTCCCAGAGAAACAATACAGAATGCATGAACTCAGTGTCCTCAATGGTAGTTTGACCCGGCCTACTTAAGTAAATTCACTAATTTTCTAATGTTCCAACATTGTCCTTCCATTTTTAAACTACGATCTGCAAACTAATTTTTGTATCCTTGAGGGGGAATGTGGTTCACCCCATTCTGACATACACACACACACATGCTGTGGGATGAATGTCTTCCACTGTAATGTCAACATGTTATTATTTCAGCATGTTGAAATGTTTGGCTCACGCTGCCCTAGATGTAACCCTGTCTAAAAAAAGAAGAATCACAAAAAAGAGGAAAAAAACAGCAACAGCTGCCTTGTATAAATGTTTTCAAAGTGTTCATTCTTCAGCTACCAAATAAAAAAAAGTGGAGCTATCTGCACCATCTTTTGTTATTTCTGCAAATGTAACTCATTGTTATTTAATGCACAATTTATCATGTTTGATCTGTTTTCAGACCTTTGATGAACTGAATAATTAAACTAAATTAATTCTTATTTTCTCTACAAAGGCTATCGAGGGCTGGTATGTTTTCTCAGCTGTTACACATTCTGGTAAAATGGCGACTGCTGCTCGGGCCTGTAAATCATCCCTGTTTTCTCTGTTAAACAGTACTAATCAGAACCTCATTACGTTTTCTGATATTTTTTGTAGAAATTGGGTTGTCAAATGTATAAATAGCGCTCTGAGCTTACAGAACCTGCTGTCAAACTAAACCTGATTATCCAACTCATGCTAACTTCCAACTTGTCAGATACAGCCGCTCGGTCAGTGCAGTACCTGCTGTCAGAAACAGACGCACAAGGCAGGTTTTAGCGTCTGTAGGAGGTGCACCAGGAATTTCCACCTGCTGCAATATTAGCAGTGGAAGTCAAATAAAGAGTGCAAAGTCTCATTTAGGCTGAATGGGTCTACCAAATGCAGGATTTTGAGCAAGGAGACTGAAGTTCATGTCCTTTGTGAATCCAAAAATCTGTTTTGTTATTCGAATCTGTGAATTAACTTAAACTACATCAAGTAAGGAGATAGTAGTTTTTGATCCCTGCCCTGTTCTGTTGCCCTTTAATCAAAGGGAAGCTTTATTCCCTATAGCTCACCATTTCCTTTGATGGTGGAAGTTTATTTTGAAAGCCACTTTGCATGTAATGAGAGGAAAACTTTGCATGCAACAAGTAGACACTGGCACACCATGTCAACGTGCCAAAAACAGAGGCTAGAAGAGTACCTAAAGTGTCTTTATCGAACACTCAGGGGCACTGACCAAGCTGTGATACCGGGAGTATCAGAGAGTTGGGAGTGAGAATGTGTTGGATTGTCTGTACAGTGTAGTTTTAAAGTCTCACAACCAATATAGCAATATAGAGACCCTTTCTTTAATTACTGTAATATCAATTAACACAGCTCACGCTGGCTGGCCACAAATAAGAACCATCAGTTCCAAAAAGACAAAGCCAGCAGTTGTATGAGATTATCATTGTGTTCTGCTGTGACATTTTGTGATGATTGATGGCTTCACTCTGTTTTCAGGAGGGAGGCTCAGCTCGATATTGAGGGTCAGTTCCTTGTTCGAATCATATATGAAGATGCCAAAACATACGATCTTGTTGCTGCAGCAAGTAAAGTCCTCAGTAAGTGACAGACAGCAGGTTTCTTCCCGGTTATTGGAACTAAATGTCACTATAAGTGGGATATTATAATAAAATGGACGGAATTTGTATTGTAGGCTGAGATACTGATGAGATCCTTTCTGTATTTCAGAGGTCGATGCAGGAGCCATCCTGCAGATGTTTGGCAAGATGTTTTTTGAATTTTGCCAAGAGTCGGGATACGACACCATCTTGCGAGTGTTGGGATCAAATGTTCGTGAATTCCTGCAGGTACGTGAGACAGCTGTGCGGTACTATTAACCAACATGATTTATAAAATTGTAATGTTTTACACATCCATTTTCAAAAATACTTTGGCTGCTGTTAATATACCTGGGCAGACCATTTAAGTAAATTGGATGTATGGAAACACAGTTACTGATTCAATACAAGCTGGACTTAGCGCCATGAGGCCGTCAGCTCAGGGCTCTGTAGGCTACTTTTAATTTGCCACAACGTGTCATAATGATGAAACAATATTTTGCATAAAATCAAACTGGTTTAAGCCTGTACATTGGAAATGATCCCAACTCTACCACCCAGCAGGTGAAAACAAAGGTCTTCTGTAACCCAGGAGGGGAAAATAACCCTGATGATGTCATAGTGATGTAATCAGGGTCATCTCACTTTGGGCTTGAGCAAGGAGGGTCTAATGAAAGAGCCATCATACTGCATTATGGGAATTGTAGGATACAGCAAAAGCCAGGATATCTCAGTCTCTAATGCTTCAGCTTTGAACATTCATTTGTTTTAATCAGTCCCCACTTCTTCAATAAATTGTGTTTAATGTACACTATTATCGTCTATTAACTGTGCTGTGACTGAATGCTGCATACATCATCTTTAATCTACGTTTCCAGAATCTGGATGCTCTGCATGACCACCTGGGTACCATTTATCCCGGGATGAGGGCTCCCTCGTTCCGCTGCACCGACGCGGAGAAGGGGACCAAACTGATTCTTCACTACTACTCAGAGAGAGAAGGCCTGCAGGACATTGTGATTGGCATCATCAAAACGGTCGCTCAGCAGATCCATGGGACAGAGATAGAGATGAAGGTCCGCGATGCTGTTTTTGTTCCTTTTTTGTGCAGCTCTAATGGCTCACTCTGAATGAATGAAGATGACTTCACATTTTTTCCCATTCCTCATTCACTGAAGCCTTTTAGTCCCTGTAATGCTTTGGGTCAGATGTTGTGTGTTTGTGTCTTATAATTTAATTGAAGAGGTTATAATGTGACTATGAACAACAGAAACATCCGAAACACCCAAATGGGAACAGCGCTGCACTCTGATAAGTGCAGTTCAGCAGCGAGTTTTTGGCTAATGTCTGTGAGTCAGAGGATATTTTTAGATCTAAGTTATAGAGTCTCTAGCTTGGGAGGCTTTCAGGACGTTTTTTCTTCCACAGTTTTATTTTAACTTTATCAAACTGTGGATGAATTTAAATTAGCTGTCAAGTGCATCTTTATTAGATCCTTCATCCTGAGGAGATCCATATTCCTGATCATTTACTCAGCCACGTTAATCAGATTCTATCTTAAGTGGTACGAATACCTCCATATTATATTGAAACTGTCATTGGTATTTTTATTTGTTTGTTAATGTGCAGCCCACAGATCCCAGCCTGGAATCTGTGGCAGTAATCCTCCTGTAACACTGCCTGCACTTGGGCTGGAGTTTTCTCTTCATTTCATAAGCGAGCGACATTTCCTCCCAAACCTAATCATATTGTACAGACAGGATCATATTTTCCAGCAATTGTGTGTGTAATGAAAGAACAGAAAATGGCAGACGCACCAAATGTGACACCCAATTTCTGGAAATATTAGCCACTGTTGCTGTGGCAACAGGGTGCAGAGACAGCAGCTTGACGTCAGCATACCGTATGCCCATAAACCCACTGAAAAATCATTGACATTGTATTAATTGTATGATAAGGGACTTTAGGTCATTGACATCATAATGTAATATATTAATATTGCATGGGTGAATTATTACATTTTTTTCCATAGCTGTAATCATGTGCAGCAATATAGGCAAATTTGATTAATTTTGAATCTAATTAAGTCTTTGACTTATTATTTAACCCCCTCTGATGCAGATGATCCAACCGAAAAGCGAGGAGTGCGACCACATCAAGTTTCTGATCGAGGAGAAGGACTCGGAGGAAGAGGCCTTCTACGAGGACCTGGACGGCTTCGAGGAGAACGGCACTCAGGAGACTCGGATCAGCCCGTACACGTTCTGCAAAGCCTTCCCGTTCCACCTCATGTTTGACAAAGACCTGATGCTCACACAGTGTGGGAACGCCATTTATCGAGTCCTGCCTCAGGTGTGGACTCACATCCAATCATGTGAACGTTTGTTTTAGGCGCAGCAAACACGGGTTCTTCAAGGCAGCACGTAATGCTGTTTCAGTTTGACTTGTATTTGTTTCAGACTCTGGTTTTAGTTTTGGATGCCCAGAATAATTATAAACATAAAGTAATAACTGGTAATCTCATGTTACTGAAATGTGCATATTTTGTTTTCCTCCCCAGCTCCAGCCCGGTACCTGTATCCTCCCTTCAGTTTTTTCTTTGGTCCGTCCTCACATCGACTTCAGTTTTCATGGCATCCTTTCCCACATCAACACCGTCTTTGTTCTGCGAAGCAAGGTACATATGACATGTAAATATGTTTTCATATATTTGCGGACTAAATGAACGAGACAGGAGGCAGGAAAACGCTTTTATTTTTATTTGAATACTGTACTTTTCCAGGAAACAAAAAACCCACTTCAATCTTAATGATGAAAATAGGTTTTGATGGAACATGATATACTGTGATTATAGTCCTATATTTTAATATTATCAATGTATATGTATATTATTGCTCTTTTGGCTGTTAATGTGGGTTATAGTGATTACATGCATAGATTACTGTGCATGTAAACAGTTAATTAAAGAAACCAATATGGAGAATGGTTTATTGAAATTCATGCATGAAGCCAAAAGTGCAAGGGGTCTGAACGTCTTGATTTTTACTCAGCATGCAATGGAGGGTTGAGAAATGATGAAGTAGAGGTCAAACAAATCAATTAAACAAACCGAAACTCTGGAGGGAAAAAAGCAGGTTGTAGAGGCTGATCACAAAGTGCTGCCATTCTTTTGATACTTTATAGTTGATTTTTTTTTTTTATACACATAAAATCCAAACTAATTCTCTGAAATGATGGATGATGCATGTGGCACCTGATGCAAAAATAAAAAACATACAGATTTAAAATAAAGAGTGAGCTGAACTGGTGCCCAGTTCTGAAGCAAATTTAGGGAAGAACATGTAATGCAATATTCATAAGTGTGATGTAATCCTGACAGGAGGGCCTGCTGAATGTGGAGACGGTGGAGAACGAGGACGAGCTGACGGGGGTGGAGATCAGCTGTCTGAGATTGAAAGGACAGATGATTTACTTGCCAGAGGCGGAAAACATCCTTTTCCTTTGCTCGCCCAGGTAAACCCACAGTCTGTCCTGACAGAAGCACAGACTGAAAATACACACACCAAAAATACTGATTCTCTTTTAGCCACTGAATGGGAAAGTCCTGGAATCTGAAATCCCAATGCAATTGCTGTTTGATGTATATAAAAATTAAATCCCACTTTATACTTTATCCACTATTTAGAGTAAAATTGATAAGTTGTTTGGTGCATGTTCTCTTGTTACTTTTTATTCCCTACTCTGCTTTTGATCTTCAATAGGAACAATTGGCCTTTGGGCTAACGGCTTAAATATAAAAAAGAAATGCATTAAAGCACGTTTTCAATCAGTTACACAATTAAATTATCTCAATTGTTTTTTTCTGATTCCATACTTTCATAATCCAAACATATATAGGTACAAGGTCAGAGGGAAAAAAATAAAGGGAAAGCTGTAAGCTGGTAATTACATTGGTCCTTTTGTTGTGACCTCCATTAGCCTTTGTGGCACTTGTGTAACCAATCAGACTTTTCTAGTGAAATATCGGATGCAGGAGAGCAGGTTCAAGAGACCTCGTCCTCTCAGATCGAAGACACTTTGCAGAGATCAGTGTTTTCGTAATGGGTTGCTGCGTGACAGGAAATAACAGGCTGCGACATAAAAGTGTGCTTATTTACCTGACCAGATAAGACTTATACAACAGTGTGTGTGACCTCAGCCCAACAACAGGAACACTCGTCTGGAACATTACACTCAGGCCTGAAAGGATGACGGTGTTCTCATTACTGATGGTTTATACTTTATGGTCGGTTTCATTTATGCTGATTGCTGATATGAACAAGACCAAGAAAAAGGGCAGCAGTGTTTTCTCCACAAAGACACAATTCAAACATTTCAGCATTTTTGCTGTGAAAATAACACTGCAACACCAGTGATAACCACTGAGCATCTCACTGTTTACTCCTTTCTCTGTTTCTGTAGTGTTATGAACCTGGATGATCTTACACGAAGGGGGCTCTACCTGAGCGACATCCCGCTCCACGACGCCACACGTGACCTGGTGCTGCTGGGCGAGCAGTTTCGTGAGGAGTACAAGCTGACCCAGGAGCTGGAAATCCTGACAGATCGTCTGCAGCACACACTCAGGGCCCTGGAGGACGAGAAGAAAAAGACGGACAGGTTAGACTTTTTATCTCAGGTGAAAACAGCAGCTTCAGATTTAAGTGATTGGGTTTGCCAACTTTTTCTAATTCTAATATGTATGGAGCCCTATGAGCAAATGTTTCCCAACCTTTTTAACTTATTTACAAAGCTTATCAGCTTGAACATTAAATATCTTGTCTTTGTACTGTATTCAATCAAATGTAGGTCAAAAAAAGATTTGCAAATCACTGCATTGTTTTCACAGCCTCCCAACATTTTTGGAATCGAGGTTGTACCTTGAAGATAAGACAAATGTTCTTAGTTCAATGAACAAGGAATGTGTTTGATCCTTCCTAATTCAGTAATTGTGTAGTAATTCCTTAAACTCACAGTGACCCCTTGGAGTGTAATAGTGTATTACAGTCATAATTATGTTTAACTGTACACCAACGCCCTGTCGTAATAACAGGGCTGTCATTCTTCTTTTATCTCCGTTTGTTGGAAAAGTAAGTGGCAAACATTGTCCATAAGTCCGTCTTTTACAGAGATAAAACAGTAGTCTCTTTGAGTATTCCCTTTTAAGGACGGACTTGAGACAAGAAACGCTGAAGATACAGCAGGCCACTAACATTTGTCACTCCTATTCGGTTATGTTGAGGCTACATGACAGTAGGACCACCTAGGGTCAGAATCTATTGTTATACCCAGGTTGAAGTTTGCCTGAGCTATTCTTCAGTCTGTTATGGTTGAGACAGTTGGTTTTGACTCTGGCTTTCAGAGAAGGGCCTGTCATAGTAATTTGGCACAGCAGTGGGTGACAGCTGGAGAGGAGCACGGAGGTGGAGTGTGGTCTTTATTAAGACTGCTGTAGAAGCCCCATCTTCTTAAAGGAAAATCATTTCACCCCGGCTCCTGGATCCTATATTATTATTCTCCCCATTCTCTGGTCTCAAAGCGCCTTGGGCCTCCAACATCGATTAGAATTCACGGCTCCTCTCTAAATATTTAAGAGAACTGCTGCTGCACTGTCGTTGCCCTTAAATAGCATAAAAATGATATGCTGAAAACATGCATGTTGTTGTTGTTGCTTTTCAGACATGCACTTTATAAACGCTGTTTGCACTTGTATGTAGATTGTTAAACGATACAGCTGATTATGTGTCTCCTGACAGTCTGTTTCCTTATAGATTTTTGTGAGGCGACCGCTATCTGTTGCGTATTTATCATGTGTGCTGATAATCTGATGCCTCGTGGAAGGTGTTTTGCTTTCAACAGGCAGCCATGATCTAGCCAGTTACCATAGAAACACCACCCTCCCATCTGAGAGCAGCTTGTATAGCGAAATGACCAAAAGGTGGTGGGTGAGCAAATAAAATGCTGATCCAAAAGGACGGGCTTCAGTCTGGCAGCTGCAGCCCATTACTCTGCTGCTCCAGTGCACCATAACTACGCCTTTTGCTCTAAATGTTCATTTCTCTTCGTCTCATTTTAGATTGCTCTACTCCGTTCTGCCGCCGTCTGTTGCCAACGAGCTGCGACACAAGCGGCCTGTCCCAGCCAAGCGCTACGATAACCTGACCATCCTCTTCAGTGGCATTGTGGGATTCAACGCCTTCTGCAGCAAGCACGCCTCGGCCGAAGGAGCCATCAAGATAGTCAACCTGCTCAATGATGTTTACACACGTTTTGACATCTTGACAGACTCTCGGAACAACCCTTATGTATACAAGGTCGGAAGCAAGAATTTTACCATGACAGTACATCATGCATTTGTTTACTTTCCTCTCAGTAAAGGAATAGGAACGTGATAATACAACGTAAAGGGGAAACTCTATAGGGTTTGAACTTATAGATATCATCATGAAACTTCCCCAGTTTGTTATTTACATTAAGAATATTTTTTTTACCTTACAACTTTTCTGAAATATTATGTTTAGATATGCAAATGAGGTGTGAACTCACTTAATATCAGGATATCTCCTTTTATCATTTCATAAATCAAAAGTCATAAAAAAAATACATTTTCGTCATGTTTTTAGTAACAAAATGTTCTAAAAATCAGGGTATGAAAGTTATATAGACAATCCCCCTCTGTAAAAACCTTCAGAATATAATATAACCTTCAAAAAACTTTTAAATTTGGTGTGTATAGAGAAAAGAAAGAGCAAGAGAAAAAACTCTTGCTCTGCCTTTTAAGATTTCATACATTCTTAATGGAAATTACTATTTAAAGAAAATATATTGAATCTGTTTCATAGCAATAACATAGAACATTAAAAAACACATTCATGGTACTACACGTAGCAATAGAACTTGAGGTGAATTAGGGAGAAATCTACCAACGCAAATTGCTCAAATATAGTAAAATATTCACCTAAATGTTTGTTTTTGATGTTTTCTTTCCACTATCCTGAAAGAAGACATGTTATGGTAGAAAATATCCCACATTTTTGGTATTCTGTGCTGTGTTTTCGGCCTAAAAGCACCAGTGAAGCACACTGATCCTCCCTGACTAATGTTATGCAATTATGCACGTACAAGTCAGTAAGAGTATTTATATCAGTTGACTTGAGTTTTTCACCATAAGAAGAGTAGTACTAACTTCTAAACACAGTGTAGTTTTACAGGCGGACTGCGCCATTTTATAGGCCTCGTGTAGCAGATTTACACCCCAGGCTTTCAGACAAGAATGCACTTTAAGAAGTCAAACAGACCTCGGCACTTCCAGGGGATCGGCTTCAGGCACTGGGTCACCAAAAGAAGTAATATTTACTCTACAAGCTGAATGGCTTGGTGGTCCCGGGGTTTTAGCGGGGCTCAAAGAGGCCCTGGATGTCTTAAAGCTGATGTAAGTGTTTAAGTGTTTATTTCAGGGTGTTTTAGTTTATTTCTAGCCGCACAGTGCATTCAAAAGAACTCTTTGTAGCACAGTGGGAACAGATGATTTTACATGAAGCAAAAGTAAATCAAAGCTGAAATGGGTTAAGATGAATTTCACGTGAAGAATGTTTGTCTTTTCAGGTGGAAACAGTGGGTGATAAGTACATGACGGTGAGCGGCCTACCGGAGCCGTGCACCCACCACGCCAAGTCCATCTGCCACCTCGCTCTGGAGATGCTGGAGATCGCTGGACAAGTCAAAGTGGATGATCAACCAGTACAGGTGTGGTAAAATCTTAGGATTCAGATATGTTTTCTGTATCGGCTTTATACTTAAAATTTTTATATTTCCATTAAACACAATTCTCCAAATAGCATTGTATCCTGACATGATTTTGGCCACAGAATTATCACAATAAAATTATTAGCTTGGCAGATGGTTTATTTGCAATATTCCTATTTTTTTCCAACCTCCCTTTATGCTGTATGTGTTGGTGATAATTCTCAGACTGTTTTCCTTCACACATTTAATTATTTAGCAGATGCAGCCGTTATTTTGGCACATATAATTCAGGCTTGGAGGCTTAGTGTTCTAATATTGCTCTAAAAAATGAATAATTAAAACAGACAGACCTGATGAATACTGCTAACTGGCATTCACAAACACTTTACCCACAAGGATGTTTTTATTGATTTTCAGCGTTATCGTTAATGTGCGTGTGGACGTATTTCCACGCTGAAGGAAAGTGAAAAGTTGGATAAAAAACAGCAGACTTTTGTTTAACCGACTGTTGGAGATTGTTATTGTATCAATGACTGTTGAGACTTAAGTTTGGAAAATCATGTCTCGTTTACAAAAGGCTGTTTATTTTGGGACATGGCACTGGCAGAAGAGAGTCCGGTTTAGTCGCAGAAACAGACTCAAATCATCTCACGATCCTGCGTCTAAAAATAGATTCTCATTCGTCTCAGACACTCTCAGCGTGTTCATGCTTCGAAGACAACAAGCACTGAAGTGCCTACAAGTTTCAAGTCTAAATATTAGTCTGTAGATTGCCCGATGCTACTTCTGAAATTGCTAGTTTACTGCAAACCTAAAAATATAGATATCTAATTTTGTGCATGGAGTGATTTCTATATCCACCCACCAAATGTTGCACCTTTTCAGTCGGTAGCTTAACCATTTGTGCCAACAAACTACTGAAGCATTCAGCTGGTTAGTTGCTTGCATTTATTTTCTCTCTCTCTTTATAGAACACAACTCATTTACCTCCATTTAACATTTACACAGGTTTATTTTTAATGTCAGGATGGTTTTTGTCATACTACCACTGCATTTTTTGTGAGCATAGTTTTGAAGAAGAAGATTTGATTTGTCATGTGCTGCTTTAAGTAATATATTTATACAGATAACTAATGATCAAGGCTCTTTATATCCTAATTTAGGCTTTGTTTTTCCAGTATTTGACAAGAATTGAGGATATATTTGGGATATTTATCTACCGATTGGACTGATTATCTTTCAGTGATATTGTATGAGGAGTCTCACTTTTTCCTTCTCTTTTCTTTCCAGATCACTATTGGGATCCACACTGGAGAGGTGGTGACCGGGGTGATTGGCCAGAGGATGCCCAGATATTGCCTTTTTGGAAACACAGTCAACCTCACAAGTCGTACTGAAACTACAGGCGAAAAGGGAAAAATAAATGTCTCTGAATACACCTACCGGTAAGTAAAACTCCTCTTGTTTACATATCAGTGACATGCTGTCACCCGTTTTTGTTTTTTTTAATCATGTGAATATTTGGGGATTTTATTACTGGTTGTAGAGAAATTACTAAATTACTATGAATAAAACTTACATTTTACACAACATCACAGCTTTTTTTTGGATTTGGGTTGTAAAGGGGATTTGTCATTCGTTAAAAAAAACAGTTAGAGCGGACTGATTAATCTAATTATATCTTCAAATTCAGCTTCCAAAGACTATAAAAATAAGGCAATTGAGATAAAGTATTATTGTGCCGCATGAATCCAGCGCATCCATGTCTTTACAGCGGTGCACTTTAAGTGTTTTTTCCCAAGTTAAGAGTATAGTTCACCAAAAATGTTGAATATAAGTTTAGGAATTTTAAATAGGTTCTAGCAGTGGTCTAATTTATATTTATACATTGAATATAGGCTCTTTTTTAGTATTTTTAGTAGTTTTCAAGTGTTGCAACAAAATTAACTTTATTTTTGTTTAATTATAAATTATAGGCAATGTTTTTTGGTTCAGTCAATAATTATATTGAATAATTATGATTGCCATAATTGAGCAGCCCTAACATTAGTTTTAGAAATGAAGATTGAATCATTTTAAGACATAAATCAGGGGGCCTGTTTGGGCCTGCGGATTTGTTATCGTAGAGTTAGAGAAAATAAGATACAGAATCCCCCCGGACCGTACGGCATGTGTGATTTATGACGGTGTGGACGTTGTTTTGCAGGTGTTTGCAGTCTGCTGAGAACGCTGACCCTCAGTTTAATCTGGAGTATCGCGGCCCCATCACCATGAAAGGAAAGAAGGAGCCGATGAAGGTGTGGTTTCTGTCCAGGAAGCCCACCGACACAGAGTCCACCACAGTCAGTTAAAGCCCAACAACTCAGATTCAACACCAAAACACCAAGTGTGTCATCCAACAGAAGCTTAAGTTTGGTACGGTGTCTTTATACATTTTTGAAGCAGGGAAGAGATGGATCAGGTGAAATAAACTACCCATCCACAGACAAACAGATATTTTTACTATAATGAACCTGTGCCGCTGCTCTCCCTGCTCTTTCTTTTGGCCATGATTTGTCGTGACCTCACTATATTTTTTTAGCGTAAACACAAAAGTGAAGTATTTCATGAATAGTAGAGTGTCATGATATTCAAGTTTGATACATTTTTGGACAAAATATTCTCACATTGTTATTGTACATAAAATCACTAAAAGGTTTTAATAAGCAAAACATTTTCCATCTATCTTAGAGATTTTTAGTTGCTAAATTTGTCATATACTGTATTTGTTCTCTATTGATAAAGAATTTATAGTTAAGAGCCCAAATATCTAACAAGTGTAATAATAAAAAAATATATCATGTTTGTGCCAAAACATTGCTGTCACTATTTGAGGCAAACATTTAGTATTGTTCATTTAGCTGTGATAGTTTTACACTGAATATGTTGCACTGGCATCAAAAAAAGTTAAAAGGAACAATTTAGATATTATAGTTGTTGTATTTATATAGATTTCTATCACCACGTTCACCCGTTCTTGGCACAGAAACTACTGTGCTAACTAGAGTTATATATTACAATTCAAAGATGTATTTCATGTTTATTTATTTTTTAAAAGTCACAAATGATACATGTTGAGCTGTTCAATAAAATCTGTAGCATCATGTATCTATCACTGATCATTCAAATTAACTCCACACTTCTTTATTTGATGTATTGATCGCACCTTTTACTCACTTTGTCAGCTTCTATAAAGTATTTTCAGTAAATATTCTTACTGATCAACATATTTATTGTTAACATGGTGTTATTTGATATTTATAATTTTTTGTCATAAGAAATAGTAACTGTGTAAGCTTTAGTATAGGTGAAACTACTGTTTGTGCCTCTATAAGTTCAACTATGTGCTGTATGTGTTGGATTAATTTCACATGAGTTAATATACCACACTTTTTTCACCCTATTTTTCCAAAGTAATTAATATGAAACTTCACATAATGTCCTCGCAAGGAATCCTCCCGACCCATGCAGCTTCCTGTGTAAAGAAGTCAAACAGGTGCCTCTTGTGCTGTGCGAGTGCATTTCTTTGCTTGTAAGACATGATTGTTTGATCTGAAAAATGTCTCTGTTGGGAGGTAACTAATAAAATAGTCTTAAAAAGTGTTGGTTACTTGATATTTCCTTTGTACAGCAAAAGCTTAGCTATCAACTTGCTCTTTAAAAGACTTGACTCTTCCCATGAACGGAGAAAGAAATGCAAGAGTGCACATCTCTAACATAGACAGTATAGAAAATGTATAGTTATTTATTTTTAATAATGTACTTGGAATTAATAATAAATTAATCATCAATATTATTAATAATAACATACTTATATATTTTTCTTTATATAGTATGTAATACTAGACACTAGATTCTTTAGTAAAGAGCTCCCTCTGGTGGCCAGTCAAAATATTATCCACCAACACATTAAGTGAAACTACACTGTTGAAACCAGAAAATGGGTGCAAATTTATGTGAGTTATGTTAGATTAAATAATGTTAAACTGGTTCTAGGGATGCATCAATCCGACTTCTTCAGCCCTGAAACCTGGGCTTTGAGTATCGATATATATAAATATACTGTATTTTTATCAATACATGGAATTTAATAACCAGCCCTACTGTCATAAGTACCCAATCCAGTTATGAGTCAGTATCAACAGTACACCCGTAGCTTGTACAGAGAGGTTAATACAAAGTGCTATACCACGTTTTAAGTTGATTAATTGATTTGTGTATGTGGAATATTACAGTATACATCATGTGTTTAGTTGAGGTCTTCTAATTTTTAAACTTACCCACCTCCATAGTGGCAGGAAATTGCTTGCTGTTATCTAGTTTCTCTTCACCTGCTGTATGTATTTATGCCTGTTATATGGCAAGTTAGAGCTGAATGCAAATGTGCTTGATGTGGTTTTGACAGCTGACAGCAACAAACTACTGTCTTGGGTTTAGGGAAGTACCTTTCCAGATTAATTCAGGCAGTAACCAGTAACTGTTTGGTGTCGTTAACTCTTCGAAGGCACAAACTCGCCAATGCTAACGCTAGCTTGCATACAAGTAAGCACACCAGTTACATTAACTTTAACTGCCGTTGTTTGCTAACGTTCGGTAAAGCGACACTTACCTTTCAGTAAGGACGGAGTACCGGTGGAATAATATTCACGAGTCCAGATTTCGTCCATTTACACCCCTCCCGTCTTTATGGACTTTTTAAGAATCTCCAGAACAGGATAAGGGAAAGTTGATCAGGTATATCTGGATACTACAGGTGAGGAGTATGTCGGTCACAAGCTATGTTCAAGACACTCTTCAAGACTAATCTGCTGTCAGGCCAGCCGCCACTTGTTTTCGCGGTGCGTGTTTACTTGGCGTTACGGTAAGAACGCGTTACAACCGCCTTCAAAATAAAAGCAATGTTCCGGTTTGGTATTTGAGAGATGCTCTTTTAATACATGTAAACAAACCTTTTTTCAAGACTACTGGGCTTTGTTCATTCAATGAGAATCAGCGACCACTACATTTTTAAAAGTCTTTTTAGTACCACAGAACAGCCCAAGAACAAGAAGTTTTGCACACATCCAAGAATGGGCAAAAATCAGTTGCTTGAACAACTACAGGTGATAATCCATCAATTTTGACATACATCTTTCTTAAAATGAAGTATTGTTGTAATGGACTTTGTGGACCATCACTATTACCATATCTGTGCAATAAATTGACGCTGTTACAATATTGCATCATATCATAACATCATGAATTGTGACCTCTGTATCATGACACGTATTTTATTGCCAGATTCATGCCAAATCTCAGCCCTGTCACAGAGTGTCTCCACAGTAGCCGTTTAGGGCCTTAAACAAGAGCCCCTCAGTGTTGGTAATGAGGGTGGAACCTGCACTGGTCTTTCAGCTCCCCCATCCAGATACATCCTGCCAGTTTCAAGCCTGCTTTTACCCTTCTTCTAGTCACATTTATTCTTCAATTGATGCAATAAAGAAACCATCACCGTTTGAAAAATATTGGATCCAAACAGTGCAACAGCTAAACGTTGACAGAAACAGAGTTTGAGCCACTGCAGCAACATGCGTCTCTTTGTATAGACAATGTGTGCATGTCCTGTTACAGCTGATACTACATCGAAGATAAAACATGGTGGGATGTCATTGTGTTAAAGATTAGCTTCAACAGGGCCCAATCTGTCTCAAGCTCATCTGCCAATTCTAACCGCAGTCATAGTAGAAAGGTCTTTTGTGTGATAAGAGGCAGATTCATTGAGGTGAAAGTGAAGGTCAGGCAAAGGTCTGTTGAACTTTGTAAAATGAGAGGAAACTGAGATAAGAAAGAGAATTGACATGCTGAGCATGTTTTATTCAGTCCTATGTGAGACTTTTCATGTACGTTTTTTGCAGATTTATCTAACTTGTTAATGACATTTTGTGTTTTTTTAAGTGCTGTTAGTTTGTAGTCAGTAAATTGTGATTCATTCTGTTGTCCCAAATTAAATACTGAACACAGAATATTTCCAAACTCAAAACCAAAGACACCCTGCAAAAACATAACTTTCACATCTTTATAGGCTTATGTTTACTTAGAATGGCTATAAAGGAAATCATTTTAGTATCTTAATGACATGCAATGAGTGGACTTGTTGAATATTAACTTCAAATATCAAAGGTCTCGTTAACGACAATAGCCAGATTACTATCATTGGAAATGCATTATCACCCACACTGATCACCGCTTTAGTCATAGTTAGTTACATTACAACTAGGATTAGGCCTACATCTCATGTATTCTTGTTGTTTTAGTCTCAGACTTACTTTTCAATTACCAAAAATAGTTATTAAAATAACTGAATTTCCAGTTTAATTTAAAAATAAATGTTTTGTTTTATTTGCTGCATGCACACACTCACTCATTTAGCATTCTGCTTGTTAGCTAGCTTGCTGATTCCACCATGCTTTCATACTTCACTAGTTATTACAGGCAACGATCCAAACAAAGTACTCACTCATCTGTTGATAGCAATTCCTCCTTTCCTCCGCTGTGACAAAAGTGTGCAGAGGAAGCATTAAGTCCTTAGATTTTACTCATTGAGTCGCCTGCTAGTTGGCTGACTTGCTATTCCCACTATGTTTTCATGCACAGGTTACAGAAAATAAAAAAACAATGTAATTAGAAATGTATTTGTACAAAACGTAGAATATTTATTTAAATGCTGATTTAAGTCACAGGTAAGGAATGAGATGGCAAAACATTATTCGGAAATTGATTATTTGTGGATCATTGTATGTGCATTTGCACACAATATTCAGATTTCCTCTCTCAGTATAGTCACTGCAGCTCTGCATTGAACACATGGTAAAGTTCGAAACCGACACCCTGTGCAAACAGAGATACAGGTAAAACAGGATGTCTACTATTCTGTTATTCAAAGAGTTCACAGTATTACATGGAAGTGTTTATGGGTATGACACCGTTCTGTTTAGGACCAGGTCATTGCCCAATCACCTGCAGCTGTGGGAACTGCCTAGAGGCAATTTTGAGCTTTAAACAGCCACATCAGCATTGAGATTAGATGATGAGATAAGCGGGTGCGCGGCTTAAAAGGAGCGGCAGACTGTGAGTAAGACACTCCTCGCTGCAGAGTTGTCCAGCTCACCCTCAACGCCACCATGACCTTCAACGGCACCTGGAAAATTGATCGCAATGACAACTATGAGAAATTCATGGAACAAATGGGTGAGTGATGTCAAACTGGGCTGTTAAAATTCTTAAGACTGAATAGCATTTTTCTTAAATTTGTGAGATTTCAGAAAAACTACAGTGTGTCTTATTTCCATGTATTCTCTCGGTATAATAAAATGTCCATAATATCATCAAAATCTGATAATCTGGTGATAAAACACTGATAAAGTGTATTTTAAGATAGTGGTTTTTCTAGTCAAAATGTCAATTATGCAGCAAATTAACGATCATGCAAACACTTTGATTAAATAATCAAAACTTTTGGTGACAAATGTGAGTATGATATAATATGAGTTATAGTTACCAGTCTTTATATGTTTAAAAATAAGCTTGAAATACTGGAGCAAAGTGTAGAGTGAAAACTCTTGGCAGCACTTTGACCCACTGAACATGTTTGTTATTTGACTTTCGCACACATTCAACCCCTCCGAATACACAAACGAAGGAAGCCCACACACTTGAAAAGTGATTAAATCCTGACAAACTTCCTCTGATTGTTGAGAGCCTATTGAACATATTCCAATGTGTCTGTTGATAGGAATTAACATGGTGAAGAGGAAGCTGGCCGCTCACGACAACCTCAAGATAACCATCGAACAGAGTGGAGACAAGTTTCACGTCAAGGAGAGCAGCAATTTCCGCAACCTGGAAATAGACTTCACCCTGGGGGTCACCTTTGAGTACAGCCTCGCAGATGGAACAGAGCTATCAGTAAGTGGCATCGAGTGGATGCACCTTCTTCATCAAAATTACAGAATAATTAATGTTTACACAAAGGGCATTTATGTCATCTGTTTAGGTCTTAATACTTTAAGATGAGATGCCTTTTTCAACCACTTTAGACTTTGAACCTCTGAGCTGCAAGAAAGAGTTCACTTGTTGGCTCAAGGCTAGACTTTTATTGTGGTAACCCTTGTGCTCAGTCGATTTAAACTCACTATTATATAACAGCCACAGCCATAAGACTGACTGTCAACCTCCTGCAAACGTTTCCCACCTCGTATTCATGTTATGATCAACAGGGTTTTCTATACATTTCTGGAAGACTTTGGTGCATATATTTGGTGGTGTGTTTGGTAGGGTTTTCAATAAAATATATGCTATTGCACATAATCTTGCACATAAGACTATTATTATTATTATCATCTGTGTGCAAACAATGGACAAGTTAGTGCAAATATTACACTTACAGCACCCAGAAAGCATAAAGACAAAACTAGACGTCCTACCATTATATCTGGGAAAAGTAATTTAGTTCGTTTTCACGCTGTCACATTTATTCAGCTTAGGTGGTGCCTAATAATATGGAAAGCTGAATAAGTTTAATGCTTCACCTGCAGGGCTCCTGGAACATGGAGGGAGACATGCTGAAGGGAGTCTTCAACAGAAAGGACAACGGAAAGACGCTGACAACAACCAGAATTGTGCAAGGAGACGAACTCATACAGGTGTGGTGAATTTATATATACAAGTATATAAGTTATACATGATTTATATCAAACACCTGAGAAGCTGGGTAACCCTTTATCATAACCATCATCAATAAATGGTAAATTATACTATTTTTCACAAAAAATATTATTAATATGATCAATTCGCAATATTATATTGTAACAGTATATTGTGTGCATACATTATAACATTTTATATACTAGAATTTAATATAAGAATTTGTCAATGTCTGAACATTTCAAGGATTTAAATAAATAAAATAGATATTTTTTATTTAAAGAAAATGAATAAAAATGGAATGCATCAAATAAAAAAAAGGACTTTATTTGCAAAAAATCTATAAGCAGATAGATGGATCAGATATTTGTAACATTTTGTTAATGGCTAATGGTTGATAATTACTTTTCAAACTATCTATAAACATTATTTGGATGTTTTCATAGAGTTGCAACTGATGTTCATAATAATTCCTAACAATTAATAAAGTATATATGCTGATATCCTCAATAAAAAAAGTATATAAACCATACAAACTATTGAATAAATTATAGCATTACCAATCATCAATTCATCAATCAAAAAAGGAATAGTTATTCATTGGTTAACAGTAAAATAACTGCTTAATACTGTAGTTCAATGAAATATCAATTAGCCATTTATTAAAGATGGTTATTATAAAGTTTTACTGGAAGGTGTTATAGAAGGTGCTGACACTACATTTTGTTGGCATATAAGTTTTTCTATATTGTTCAAAATAGTGTATTATACACCAGTAAAAATCTGAGGTTTATCTCATGCTGATTTTTTATGTTTTTGTTCATTTTAAGTTGTATAATAATCATGCCTGACCTGATTTTTTGTCAACAGAGCTACAACTATGAAGGAGTGGACGCCAAGAGGATTTTCAAGAGGGGTTAGACCAAACTGACCAACATGTTTGACTCCAGGATTACATCCAGTATTGTGTTGAATCATCAGCAACTCATCCCAACATTACCTGTAAACAGTGCACTACTTGTAACCACCGTAAAGTATTTGAATTGCACAGGATTTTGATACTTGCAGAAATAAAGCCATACCGTAACCGTCTGTTTTTTTTGTGTTTCGAGGTTAAAAAAACAAACAAACACAGTGAAGTGACTAATTTGAGAGTGATACAATAATTTAAACTTTATTCAACAATGAATAAAAATAAATATATATTATCTACAAAAATATAAATTGTAGACAGATTTTTATATGTTTCTTTAAATCGATCTGTACTTACACAAGTCATGAAGCATTCACTAAAGCACCAACAGCTCAACAGTAATGTCAGGCCGAATCCTAACCGCACACAGAGGTATGACAACAGGATTCAGTGAGGCATACACGTCCAACACATCAGGCCACATCAGCCAGCAGCTCATCACATCAAATCAGTGACATAACGGGGAAACTTCTCCTTTGTTCTTGAGTGTTGATGCAATACAGTCCAATTGGGTTCTGTCCCGCGTATATTTAGCACAAGATAAAAGATATGGATTGATGCAATGCCAACTGTGACGTTATACGACAAAAAGACCTATTGTGAAACAGGCCCCCGGAGGATTTAAAGCCTTACTGTGACTGATGGAAAACCAACTATCAGCTTCATAAACAGACACACAGGCATGCACGCACATTTAATGACCAGAGTAAATCAGTCAGTCATACAGTTGGGTTCTTTTAAACTGGGAAGGTTGGATGCCACATACAAGCAAAGATTTTCCAATTTTCAGCCGCTGACATTGAACATGTCAAACTGTTGCAGAGTGAACTGTGAGTTTGCTGCTTTTCTTGGAGCTTCCAAGTCTCAGAGGGCTTTCAGGAATATTGTACCTGGCACAAATCTCTCCCCCGTCACACACACACACACACATAAACACACACACATATTTCAATGGTGCACACAGAGGCGTGTCATCAGATATGTCACTATTAGCATTGCATATTTAAAAAGTTTTGCGTGACATCCTCTTTCATTCATCAGCTCCATTACCTAACTGTGGTTTCACTCACAAACAACATGTCCCACTGAAAAATGTGAAGGCACTCTCGATACAACTGAAGACACAAAATTCTGAACGTAAATTACAATGTGTGTGAAAGCAAATCCTATTTTTACAGATGAAGAAAATTATCAATTAACAGGAGAAATACTGTGAATAACTGATGTAAACCACAACAAAAACTCTTTGCAGGTGAGACAAAATTAATAAAAGATTATTCATATACTCCAACTGAGCTTCATCTAATTCAATAATTTTGTGATTTTTTTGTCCAGTAACTATATTCGGTATCTTATAATAACTGTAACATGAGTGATTTAACCTTGTGTAAGAGCATCCTCATATTATTTGAAAATCAGGCTGCTCAATTACAGCATTTTTCAATAGCTCAGTTACACTGAATGCCCTCCTTTTCTTTCATTGAAACTTTGCCAATAAATAAAACTGTGACAAATACACGTAGATGCTCAAATGACAAGTTTCGTGGTTACACACTCGCACACATGCATCTCTAAACACCATCCTTTAGTGTCAGACGGCACGAACACAACACACACAAACACAGCAAATTCAGTGCCTAAATGTGTGCGGTTAGAATAGCTGGGAAATACCCGGACAGAGGTTACTGTTGATAGACAAAAATACAAAATGAAAAATGTGCAGAAATGGCAGGATGTTTAGGAAAAGACTTGGTAATCTAGTGAGCACAAAATAAAATCGATATCAATACGTAACAGTGATTTTTCTGTGTTCTCGGGAATGTCGGATGTTCAGAATACTAAGCCTTAAAAATGCCAAAATCTGCTTTGAAAGTAACGTTAGTCATTTTTAGTGAATGCATAGTATGTCTTGGACAGGAAGTTGTTTTCCAGCGTATTGTTTGCATCACATGTTTATATTTACAATGGATGCATAACTAAAAGTACGTGTCACTGCAAGAGCAAGAGAAGGGAACAACATTCAAGTGTTAAAAACGTCCAACTGTAGTTACAAATTGTTCATTAATTAATTGATCTACTACAATTAATTAAAATCTAATAGAATTTATGTCTGCCGGACTGAACGTCCAGTATTATCATGCTCATGCGTATGCTGCACACACAGCTAGTAAGACTTTGTAAAGGCCACATGCAGGTTTCAGAACATTAGTCTGCTGAACAAGAATAATTGTTGTGTTGTACGGTCAATATCAGATAGGCATATTAATTATATTGGCATCATTATGAAAATACCTGCAAATACAGACCTGTTTTAATCTGTCTACTTTAAAAGGAAGACTGAAAAAATACAATTTGACATCACTGTGAATTACAAAAAAGGGATTACAGGAGCTAGGTGACGTGGTCGTACTGTATATAGTGACCTGCTGAACAACAGGAGGGCTGCCCAGAACACACATCATGGCCGACAAACCGAAGGATGAGCAGGCTGCTAGAAACTGGACACTCTCTAAGGTCTACACATATTAACAAACGACAGCAGAAGAATCTTTGTCCACAGATTTTTACAGCCAGACGTTGAGTGGTATGGGGCAGCCCTTAGTCATTCATTAACACATAAATGTTGTAAAATAACTGATAAATGATAACAGCTGAAACAAATCAGTAACTGAATAAACGCAAGTGTTGCAATGTCTGTTCCCTGGGGACCGAAAGCCCTCGATGTGCATAAAGTCAGTAAGCTGCCCAGTTATTCCTCCTTTGACTGGTGTGAATTAGTGAACTACCTTAAACCTGCTGCAAACCTTCAACCTGTAGGATTTATTATGTGTAGAATGACATCATATTCTCATAAAGGATCTTTAACATCTGTCCAGGTGCTGTGATGCGTCACCACACTTCCTTCTTTCATCTTTGTATAATTACTGTACAGACCACAAAATAAAGAGTCGAACTGTGGCTCACCTTCACTCTCATTACTTTAAATACATTGGCCTCGATTCTGCAGCACGTCTGCAGAACTATTGCACAAATAAAAAAATAAACTTTTTAAACTTGACATAAGGTGACTATAAAGAATAAAGACTCAAGAACCCTTTGTGCAAACTGAAAACAGTCCAGATTTTGGTTCAAACAAAATCTTCTTGCAGCAGTACTGCGGGACAATGGAAGACGGTACAGTATACGTGATCGTTGATAATTCATCAAACATTACGTAACAGCATTTAGAAAAAGGTTTTTACATATGTGACAAGCTTGCATAAATAAATTCCACTTAATCTGGAGATGTCGCGCTTCAGGACATTTTTCCATTCTGTAAACTCTTTGGCATCCAGTTAGTACTCTACTGACCACTGTCCGTCCATGTAAACACACCTTACCGAGTAACACTCATAAAAAACCACGTTCATCCAGTCCTTTGGCTGTCACTGGGTTCCATTTCGCAGTGGGTTTATTGCTATTATGGCCTGTAAAGAAAAAAAGAAAAGAATAATCTTGTTTAAATGATTCTTTTATGATTCACCCTGTGTGTACATTTACACCACAACAAAGAAAACTCACAGTTTCCAGTAACTATCGGGTAGAAGTGGGCAATGTAAGGCGTTTCCAACCAAACCTTTGTGGAGACTCGCTGTGAGGAACTGCCCACTGAGGCGCTCCCCCAACAACTACATACCTTCAAGGGCTTTTTTTCTCTTTGCACTTGGAACGCCAGCAGGAACGATGAAGTGACGTAAACCGGCCGACAGCTTGTACAGTAAAACTACATCACTTCTGCACAATAACAATTTACTGCTGCACAATTTATGTGGAGTTAGCTAAAGCTAGAGTAGGCTAGTTTTTCGACCGTCTTTTAAACCAAGCAGCAAGATTTGAAGCTGGAAAATGAAGCTGATGCCAAAAACTGCAGTTCCTCAAATGGCCACTTGAGGCTGGCTACAAAAGCAAATTAATCCCCCATAGAACCCCATGTTAAAATATTCAACATTACAGCAGGAATAAGCTGCCCGATACAAAGAATAAAAAAACACAGGGAGGCGTAGGGGATTTTCTTCTTTTTTTGTTTTTGCTTTTTTACAACTAACTTAAATAAATTATATTAAGGCTTAAAGTTATGCATAATTACGGGGCTGGCTGCTTTAAGTTGCTGTGAGTTTCTGTTGGCGTGTTTCAGCAACCAGACTTCACTCGGCCGGCCTTAGCTCCACACATTTGCCCATTTTTGGATTAGCAAACGTCACAGAAATTACGTCCATGTTTTACACAGTCTATGTTTGCAACTCTGTCACTGTTGGTCCATTTGTCTGTTTTCATCTTCCTTTTTTATCAATAGCTCTTGTTTTTTTAATGCAATTTGTTTTCCACATGGGGCTAACAGGTTTTTTTTTTAAAAAAACGGCCAGATTGGCTAATATGTTCGACCAATCAACATACACTTATGTTACTCAAGGTTCCTCTTTTGGCGGGAGAGCACTTTTTCAAAGTCAAGAAAAAAAAAAAAGATGTTCTTAGAACAATGAAAAACTTCCTTCAGTCTTAAAATGCTTATAGCTATCATGGTTTATGTCATTTAATATACTGATTTTTACTTAATTGGGTAAATAGTAATTTGTCTTGGAAATTAATTGAGTTTCATTGATTCAGAAGTCGTCCAAAATCTAAACAACAACAGTTCTGCTGATTGATTTGATGTCCTTACGGGCATGAAACAACATTAGAGTAAAAGCTGCTACCACTGAATGTTTATATATAAGCTCACAGTATATACAGTATATCGTCATACTTGTTGGCGCTTGGGGTTTGCATATTAGAGAGGCTTACTTGTTTCAGGTCTGGCTTTTGGCACATCTTGTGAGTATGTGTCAGTGGGGAGTGTGTGGCTGGTATCTCTGCGCTCAGTCACGACCACTGTCCGCGGCACCGTGGCAGAGAGGACAAGAGGCCTCTGGTTGTGGTACTTGAGACGGTACGTTTCCGTCATACAGTTATCCACAGTGAAGTACGTAGTCAGAGAAACCTCTTGAGCCGGCGCTGGCTGTTCCACTCTGCACCCGCTCAGTCTTTCCTCGCTTTCACACGATGACGGGGTGCTCCTCTCGGGGTCGGAGCCCGACTTGGAGCTTGCATCCGAGAAGGTTCTTAGGCCTGAAATGTCGGGCCTCCTGTGAGGACTGACGAAGGACGTGGATGAAAGACGAGGACTCGACGGAAAGGGTTCTTGAAGCATCCTCGGGCGGAACACGGCGTGGCTGGTCTCGCCCTGGTGAGGAGAGATCCGCGGGGCCGGGCGGAGGTGAGGCGACCCCGTCGTGCCGAGCTGACGCTGATTGTTCAGTTGGAGAGGTTCTGCTGTCACGGTGCTGGGAGGGAGGTACGGCAGGGTCATGTGGGGACACTGGGAGTCAGAGGCGACGGCCTCGCTGTTGCCGGGGCGGTAAGTGTTTTCTCGGTCCTCGGGCTCAGAGAGAGCGAGATCGTCGGAGCTGTTCCACTCGGAGCTGCTGGTTTTTGTAATGTGCCTCAGGGCTGTACTTTCTCCAGCGTGCCCTCTACAGTTTGTCAGATCCTGCTGCTCACTCTGCCTGTTATCTGAGCCAGCGGAGTCTCTCTCTGAGGCTTTTCTGGAGGTACTAGAAGTGTACTTTGATTTCCGTCTACAAGAAAGAATGATGGAGATTCTAATTTAATATATTGGAAATCCAATTTACGGGTCCTTGGGCCTCATGCAGGAAGCGGTATACGAACAAATTGCAGTTTCTGATTTTTTCTTATTTTCTTTGTACCCACTGATTTCTGGGATTCACCAACGTTTTCTTATTTAGGTAGGTGAAATAAAATTTGAAGTGTGGTCGACAGCACACTGTTACCAATAAAGAAAAACATCGTGCATCAAAAACATCCACAAATTGTTTGTCCAACACAAGAAACAAGTTTTAAATTTGAGCAACATAAACAAGAACGAATAAACATAATATAATCAAATCCATATAATATTAATATGTATATTATATATACATACTGTAGATTATTTTATTACTATATGTTTTAAATCTGATTACCTGTTGTGCTCAGAAAAAAACATTTTATTTAAGTTCATCAATTTCACTATAGCTAAAGTTCTTCTTCTTCTTAAAGCCTTTTTTTGGTGAAATCTCTCCATGTGTCAGAATTTGCAAACTGCACAACACAGCACTTATATAAAGTTAAGGGGCATTACCTATGCTAATAGAAAATGTTTGATAAAGTCAGATTCATCACTCGGCACACCTGGATCTGAGCGGATATGGACCTGGTGCACCTTCAGTTCTCTTGTTTTTGAAATAAACTGCATGAGGCCCCTGATATGAACATATTAGAACAAGTTAAACATAGTTTACAACAAAGGGCACTACCTCGAACTTGGACTGCACTTTAGATGTGAATGTGAAACTTGATCATGGTTCTTTCCCTGAGGTTTGGGTTGATGTTTACCTATAAAATATAAAACAAATGTGATCAAAACATAGTGACAGAAAAAGAAAAAATTAACATAGAAAGAATAGAAAGCTGTACAGCAGCCCTCCTTTGGAAAGGTCTGCTCTATTGTGGCAAGTAACTATTTACATACTGCTCTGGTGCAAAAGGTATTTTTATCTTCTGAGCCCTCCTGGAGGTAAATTTATCACAACACGATTAGAACAGAGAAATCTTTGAAACTGTGTCAGAAGATAAAAATAGCAAGAATACAACAAATGAGAAAACATTCGGCATAAAAAACAGGAGGGCGATTAGAGCCTCGCGGGGGGAAAAAGATTTGAGTGTGATGAGTGAGATTAATGACTTGTTTTCTCAGAATTTAGAGATTGAATTCAGAATCCTGAGAATTAAGTCAGAATTCTGCTCAATCTGAGATTTTAGACTTTAATCTCGTCATTCAGATTTGTTTTTCTCGGAATTACGAGATTAATATCACAGCTCAGACACTTTTTTTCACTTGCTCCTAATCTTTAGTAATTATGAACTCTGCAGATACACTTAGAGTAAACAAAATCGATCAAATTAATCAAAAGTAGAGAGTAGAATCCTCTGACTGTGAACCTGCAGCCTCTCAGGACACAAGGTGGCAGCAGCGGCGTGTCTGACTTCCTCACAGCTGGACGAAGCAGTCGGCGCGCTCACCCCGTGCACCAGCGCAGCGAGAGGCAGCGCGCTGCTGAATTCCTTTCCTTTAAAAATAGATGTGTCATTTTTTTTTCTTTGCTGTTGCCCCGGAGAGGCCCATGCAAGGATAAAAGCTTTAGCTGTCTGTTGGAAACACTGGCTCTGGATGCACATAGCCTCGATAAAGTATCAAGTGCAGCACAAAGTACGGCATGAAACAGAGAGATATTCATGACAATGCCAAGAGCCACGTCCAGCTGTGCTATCTGAATGAGCTTTGTGGGATTATCATCAGATTAATGCCTGTGCAGGGCGGGCTGGGTGAAGAGGTTAGAGGAGCCAGTGCAAGCTCAGAAATCCATCTTCAATTATTCTCACATTATCAGCTCACACTTCATCTGCTGTACTGACGGAAATGCAAAGAACCTCTTTAAGTTAAATTATGCAGGATGTGCACAAATGCTCAACACATTTTGCACTGCAAGAATTCTCTTACATGTATTTACAAATCTGATCCACTGAAAGAATCTGGAAGTACTGTAAATTACATTTGACATGTTTTTAATTATTAATTTTCAAATCATGCTACTTTTGTTGGTCTCATTTAATCATATTTTTTCCTGTTATCACTTCTCTTTTTTTAAAAATGCCGTTATATATTTTTTTAAGATGACCCTTTATGAATAATTTCACATTTAGCCATTTACAGTGTCAGGCAGCCACATAACAATACATTAACTCAACCTTTTACAGTAACATTTTTAAAGGGATAGTTGGATTTTTTTCTCAGTGGGGTTGTATGAGTTACTTATGCATAGTTACAGTAGATCTAAGTCCCAGTTTGGAGAAGCAGGCAGCACAGATACTGAAGCAAAGCATAGTTCTGCTGTGGACAGGGGCAGCAGCAAAACACTCTTAATAAACCCCCCCACCCCCCAAAAAAAAATAAAAATAAAACAATATTAGTGCCACTAATTTCACCACTGCAGCTTTACGCTCTCTTTAAAGGCACCAGACTCCTTTGACAAAAACAGTTATTTTTACAGGTGTAATAAAACAAATCAATCTGGATTAATATATCGACTCAATGATACATATCATCACCTTTAAAATATGACTTTATTTTGAAACCCCCACTTGTATTTGATATTTTAAATATCTAAATAAAAATAAAATATAGATTTTTTTTATTTGAATATAAAAAAGAGCTCACTACAATTGTATAATCATATTTAAGTTACTTTTTGGGAGCTCATATAAATGTAGCTGTATCTGTGCTAAATGGGCATATGATATGATATATCATATCATATATCATGAAGATGAATACACTGCTTCTCCAAACTGGAGACTGTAGGTAGTAAACTGAGCCTCATACAGCCCCACTGTAAAAAATCTGAACTATCCTTTTAAAGTCGTGGCACTTACCATTGTGTGAAGGTGAGGACGGCAGACTGGATTTGGCATCGCCTCCTTTTTGGTGCAGCAGACTGAAAGTAAACAATTATAATTATTCTACAAGTTTTCAATCCATCGTGTTTTCATGATTAGTCAAATAGTATTTTGAGAAAGAAGTCAGTACAGAAACAAACTAACAAAAAACTTTGATGGTGTTTTGAGGCATCATGGGGAAAACAACAAGGCATCTCAAATTGACAATCTGGATTAAAATATCCCAAAAATGTCTTATCTGAATTTCTTTTTTCAAAGAACCCCATGTACTGGTTGATACATATTTGTTTTTCATATGTTGACAGCAATCCTTTAAAAACTTAAATTATTTTTTATTTCCACATCTAATTGTGTTAATAAGCCAAGAAAGTATATAAATGAGCCGAGAACCCTAAAATAACCAGTAGTTTGTGGTTCCTTTAGTGCATTTTCTGCACATAAATGCAGACAGGTGAACATTAAAAAGTATAAACAGCTGAAACTAGGTAACCACTTATGAATCACAGGCATTTATAATCAATTGATTATTATATATCTTTTATTAAAGGAAAATTAAACCCTGAACACACATGTACCCTCAGTTATATTCAACACACTTATAATAAGATGTTGTTATTAACATTCATTTCATTCTCCCACCACACAATTCACTGTGGTAGGAGACGAGTTTTGTATAGATCTTATAAAGTTAAGGTTTGCTTCAGTGTGCAGCTTCACCTTTCTTTCCATTGCATTGGTTTTATTTATAGCGTATCCGAAAGGTAATGTCATGGGAACAAGCCATCTGCACTTCAGTTTCCAAGGAAATTAAAAGTATTTCAGAGTGATGATGCACAGCAGCGTCATCAGCCGTCACGCATCCCAGAATAACAAAGAATGTACTGAAGGAAGAAGAGCAGAGGAGAGCATGTGGTCTGTCTGTGGTCAGCTTTAATTACAGTGGAGCCAATAACGGATTACTGGATGAGAACAGTTAGTTATGGGGCATTATTTGGGATCCACAATTAAACTATTTCCATGAATTATACAGTTTTAAAACTTTGTTTTCCATGGAGATGCCTTTTAAAAAATAAGTTCACAAGTCGTTCTTAAAAGATAAGTCAGGTGCCCTTACTGCCTATTTAAAGACTCAATTCCAGTGTTTTTTTTATGTAAGAGATTGTGGACAAAATCCAGAGTCCGTATTGTGTGCAAAAGAGTTGATCTGAAGCTAAAAAAAAGGGTTCAGTTGCACAAATGAGTCAATTTAAGTGGATATTTCCTGTCTTTATTCTTATAGTACATAGAAAAATGACTGGTTGTTGTTTCTCATTGTGTGCATTTAAGGTGGATCAGGAAGGGTTTGTCTTCATGACAAACATGAACAGGAGGAATGATCCTCCTGATTGTAGTTGAAACCTGTTTTGTTTTTTTAAAGGAACATTTCTGGCCAATTCTGAAATCCTTGATAATAATCTAGATCTTACTTATTTACAGCTGCAACAACATGATTTATTTACCTTGTAATGATCCCACTTCTTGTTCATGTCCACTAAAAGACACCTGGTTGGTTCTTACCTCTGCAGCTGGGCCTCTGGAGTCGATCTCTGATCTCTAACGACAAATCCGTCGACGCCAGGAGAGTCGGGATTGGTGGAGCCACTGCTGAGTCTGTCGCTGCTCTCGTAGCCGGACTCCGTCCTTTGGATGGTCCAGGTGTCGCTCCGCAGCAGCGTCTTGGGACCGCCCTTCAGCCTGCTGCCCCTGTGTTGGTTGGTCCTGCTCTCTGACTCCACCGAGCTGTGACTCTCGGTCTCATGCCGCTGCTCGTCCTCATAAATGGTCATTAAACACTTCTGCTTCCTGTCTTCTCGGGTTCGTGCGTACTCCCGCTCGCGGTCTCGGCTCTGCTCGGCGTGCACTCTTTCCTGGGACGACGGCTTGCTGTGCCGCGGGCTGTCGTGTTGCTGCTGGCGCCGCTGCTCCAGTTCGTTCAGCACAGTGTCCACATTCAACACCTCCCGAATGGGTCTCCAAGTGGACTTAGACTTGTTGCGGCTTCCTTCACTTCCACCTTTTTCCCATTGCTCCTGGCAGCCATCCTGATCATAGCGACTTGGGGAGGAGTTGTTCCTCCGGCTGTGTCCTCCACCCTGCGGGCCCATTGTCTGTCCACGGGGCTCCTGAGACCCTCTGCTCGAATGGGTGGATGTCTTCTCAGTGCGCGGATAGGTTTTTGATTTTTGGTCCCCAGGAGTCCTCTGTCCATTCTCTGAAGGAGACGAAGATCTTGGGTGTCCCATCTCTAAAGAGAGCGTACACAGATCATAGATCAACAGGCTCTGATATACAATAGTTATCTGACTGGTTTCCCCCTGTATGTTTCCACCTCTCTAATATGAGACACACACAATGCTCTACCTTTGTGTTGTGATGGGTCCATTTTCCGATGCCCTCGATCCTTTTTGGATGTTTCACTTGGCCTCTGCAAATTCTCCATGAAAGGTTCCTGGAATTTGTTAGGACTGCCGAGGGGATGTTTCACTGGGGAAAAGATATTGAAATGACAGATGAGTGGATGCTCAGGGATGTTTGGCTCTTAAGTAACCTTTTCTCAGTGCTGATGTAAGGGATGCAAATTGTAAATAATTGCCATTTGGCCCTAAATTCCTCTTACTGGCATAAAACATCCTGAGGTCATGAAAGAAAAATTAGGGTTTAGCACGCCTGTTTATGTGAAGTTCATTTTAACAAGTGCAGCATGTTACTCTTCCACATATGAGGAGCGAGGGCAACAGATATGTATCGGTTTGCTGATACTATCGGCTCATCGAAGACATATTGGTATCTATCAGTGCAGCGTATATGTTGTCTGATATGAAAACGTTTTTACAGAACATATACAGCAGAAGATAATGCTCGGGATGATTTAGAAATCACATAATCATCAGGTAGCTAAGAGTTCCCTCCATCACCTATAGATGGTTAAATAGACAGTCGGGTGTCGGATTCTCAAAAGATAGTGGTGTTCTTAAAGAAAGGTATTATTTCAAGAAAACTGGCTTCTGAGTGCTTTTGCGGTCATATCAGTGCAAAATCTGTGAAAAATCCACATAGAAAAGATAATTCCAGCTCAAAAATATATTATAACAGCTGCTACATTGGCATTTGTTAATTTTCCCATGTGATAATCAGTATCAGTCGAAAAAAATCCTAGACTGCACACCAATCCCAAATCCTAGTTCGAGCACATGTTATAGACCTGCATCTTTTGCATCTTTTGTTGACAAATGCACACTGTGATGTGCACTCATCATGTCATTCATCACAATGCAGTTTTTGCAGTGTGGCACTCTCACCTTGCATCGCTGCAAAAAACATTTATACCACCGTACCAAATAACAGATGCCAGTGCATCATTAGCTACGATAAAATACACTACTGCTTCCACGTTTGCCAACCCTGTGGTGAGTCTCTTTGCCTCTGTCACTGTGAGAAACAAGAGATGCTGTGAACTGTGAACATCTGCCTCTAAATCAGCACATTCTTCACCCAACAGCTGCTCTGGCGTCACATCCACCTCTCATCTCCCCCTGTATGCATGTTAGCATCGTTGTCTCAAAGCCGTTAAAGGAGATGCTCCGTGTGTTGAGGATACAGAGTAAAACGTAACATAAACTACAGTACATTAACTAGGCTTTCTGAAACATGGTGCTGTGAGCAGCATGTGCCTGGCTGCTGGACGTTACGACAGCGGTGACTAACAGCGGTGAGTAAGCTGTAGTATTATGGACGTCCAGCTCGGTCATGTTGCCTAATGCTGACATTTAAGTGGTTCCGCTGAAAACGGATACTAGATGGAGATTGAATACACCTTTCACAACCGCTAAGCAATTAAGCAGTACACACTTCATCATCACGTTGCCTGAAGTTATACAGAGACTCTCAGGCTCAGCAATGCAAGTAGCACAGCAGGTCTGTTTTAAGTTGTTGTTTTAAGAGTAGACGAGATTAACCACCATGTGTCGCAGAGAAAAGACAGTAAAAATATGTAAAAGTTCAATATAAACTAATCTAACAGAAGAGATAACAGTAAATGATGCATATAATAGTATATAATAATGACAAACTGAGCCATATTTAACTCCATGATAAAAAGAAATCAAACACTTACGCTTATTTTGATAAAAACAAGAATCCAGGCCCATGCCAATCAAAGTGTCTGGACGCCACATTAAAGCAAAACAATCCATCTAAACAGGCAGGGCGCCATTACCAAAAAAAAAAGAAGAAAAAAAAGAAAAAACCAAGGCAGATAAATTAATGGAGGCAAACATAACATCGGAAATGTCTAGGGGAGGAGTGAGAACCGTGGAGCAGGAGAGCGTTTGGCCACAGGAGGAGGATTAGGGAGGGAGGCGTGGGTGGTAATCTGCGTGCAACAGAGGCATCATCCTCATGTCAAGTTCAAGCCAGCACACAGGGCAGGACAATCTTTCCGCCCGCGGTTTAACAGCACTCAACAAACCCCGATGCAAACCATAACTGTAATTTGCAGAGTGAAATCATTACTCTCGTGGGTCCTGATACTGTTTGAGGCTTATTTTGCTTAATGTAGGCTCATAAAAAGTGTTTAGATGCTCTATTAGATTGGGATTAACGGAAATTTAATTATTAAACAAATTGGAATTGATCACTATTGTGAGATCTATTGACACTAAATATACCATAAACACAATGCTGAAACTAACTTCTGTAACTAGAAAAACTCAGTTAATTCACCCATATAACTTGTAAGTATATAACATTTAAAGAACATTTTATATGAATTTAAGCCATGTGTGCACCTGACAAAAATGTGTGTTTACATACATCAGTTGATTTTGCACAAAGATAAGAAAATCTGCTCACATACTCCAGAAAACTTTTACTGTAGGATAGTTTTGTGGCTCCTAATGTTTATGTGTTCAGCTGTGTGATAATGAAGTGAAAGTAGAAATAAACATGTACTTTAAGTGTTTACAGCTGCTGCATTTTAATGATTTAGGTGATCATATTTTGGGGTAATCTGGACCAAGCCAGTATTATTATTATTATTCTGTTATGGTTGTTTTAACTGAATATGCAGAGCTGGAGGCTGCAGCTTTCATCTGTTTCCTGACTGCAAGGTCACTATTTGTTGGAGTAGTCACACAAAGTTTTGATTAACAAAGGAGCTGCCTTCAATATGAACATAGTGTAAATAATATTTATATTACAGGTAAATAGCAACAGATTATTACACTCAACACATGTTTGTAAAAAAATTTTCCTTTCATGCGCCTCATGACAGCACAGTTTTTGGTGGATTATGCTGATTTTCACACAGCTCAAATTCTAAATTCCTCGGTCAGAAGTGATTTGATTTTTTTTTTGGCAACTGATAATCCAAGTATTATATTTGTATGAGGAGGTTTGTATTTAACTAGCAGTAATGCACAGTTAGATGTACTGATATAAGGAAATAAAGGATGAACTGAAGGATAATGGAGTTTTGAGTTTATTATTGCACCTTTAACTAGAGCCAGACTGATAAATCTGTTGGATGATATTATCAGCCGACACTGTTCTGTCAAAGATATATGCATATATATTAACATATCTATCAGTATTGGCATATATGTTTTCCGAAAGTTATGATATGGAAATGCTATTTATTTCATTTTTTTTTAATTCTTTATATAAATGTTCAGTGATTGACTGATATTGAACATACTGTACTGATGTTTATTCAGCTATTTATTTGATTTATTCTTTTCTTTAGAGTTATTTCTGGTTGACAGTGTATTACATTATATGTTTAATGTATAATCATGTTAAATATTCTTTCATAAAGTTCACAAACTGTTTAAGAAACAGTTCCCCATCTGGGAACCTTTGCATTGTCATATTGGTGCTAAATCAATGCATACTTCATATTTAAAACAAAAAAAATCTATTTTCATTCCATCTTAAAATATTCACTATATCAGCCACCATATGTGGAATCTGGCAATTTTTCCCCTCTAAAGTTGGTGTCCCTCCTCACTCTTTAACAGTAGTAATAAAATAAAGCAGCTGTATATTAATCCATCACACTGTTTGATACAGTAGTAAAGGGTTTGTGAAGCCTCTTTATTTAAATGATGTACTGTTTTATATATATTTTTTAAATGTCAGTCAGAAGTGTGAGGGCTATAACTGTGTGCTGATAACTGGAGGATTGTCTTACCGGACGCGTCACCATTTATTTGGGCTTTGTATCGAGGACACATCGTGGTTTGTCTCGGTGCATCTTCGTTGGACACTGGAGACCCCTCAGGATTGGTGTAAAATAAAAGAAGTGGCTGGAAATGTCCCCGGATACATTTAGAGGCAACGTCTTTCCATTTGGATCCAATCTGCGGAGCGTGACATAAGAGCGTGTAACACACAGTAACAGGTAGCACAGACTTTTTAGGGATCAAGCAGATTAACAGCAAAGAGTTCCTAACCTCCTTTACAGTGGCATCATCGAAAAACATCCATTTTGAAGATTTGGTGTGATAGGCGAAGGCTGAGTAATGTTTACTCGAAAAACAGATCATCCCCACCAGATGAAGCTCAGCTCGTTTGGCATTTTCATCAGTGACACGGTTGAAAAGCTGAAATAGAGCAAATTGATCTCCACATGTTGCTCTTTGGCAGATGCTAAATCCCATGAGAATAAAATCTCTCTTTTTAAAACTCTTTTGATACTTTAAAAAAAAAACAACGACTACTGATGTTCATCATTACTAGTTTATGGACAAAAACACAGCAGCTGGCAGATGTGATCTCTGTCATTTTGTACATAAGTAAATATAATTTTTAAGCACAAAATTGACAAAAATACTACAAGTCAAAGTTTGGACATAAACTTATTCAGTGTTTTTTTTATGTATTTCTAATATTTTCAACATTGTAGATTAATAGCGAAGACATCATCAAGACTATAATTTGTGGAATTTCTTGTATTTCTAATGTGTTTAAGGCCATAAAAGGAAAAAGTGGCTCCTTTAAGGTATCTAAAATATAAAACATATTTTGGTTTGTTTAACATTTCTTTTGTTTACTAAATAATTCTGTCTTCCATTGCAGTTTTGATGCATTTAATATGAATCTACAATGTAGAAAACATAATAAAGAAAAACCATTGAATGAGAAAGTGTGTCCAAACTTTTGACTAATACTGTACATGTACAGGATATAATGTATATAGAAAAATGATGCATAGATACATTTTCTATCTGCCATCTAATACGTTTCTTTTCGGCTCTTACCCCACACAGGTTCAAACGTGGGCCGAGCGACCGAATGACTTCGTCCGTAAGATCCGACTGCTCAGCATCCCAAACGAATCCAATAGTGACGATCTCTGGACAGTTCATGAGCACACGGCGGATCTTGATACTTTGACCACAGTTGCTCTGCAAAATATAGAAGAACAACATATGAAGGTCCATGATAAAATCAACATATATACAAGAATACAAACATTAAGTCTTACTTCAAAGTACAAGAACTTCATCCAACGTTGGATTTCAATGTCAATTTCGATATGCACAAAGTAAGGAAATGAGGTTAAACAGCCAATGTCACAACAATTCAAATCTGTACTTACAAACTGTATCTTTGTATTAAAGATGTCTAGTGATAGAAAAAAGAAGAGAGATTCAAGGAGCAGCTAGTTTAAGCGATTCTATTTCTGTTTCGTGACAAACAACAGCTTGGCCCAATTAAGTCAAAATGCCAGCTTTTATAACTCTGAACAAAACCCTGCAGATGCTTGGATTTGTTGGTGATCTGCTTTTAAGCTCACAAAATACCACGATAATAAAAATATTAACAAAGTTTACCCACAACAAAAAAGATAAAAAAGGATACAGGGATAAAATCAAAAGGCAGAAACCAGTAAGAACCAGTGTTACAAAGTGCTTTAGACTGATCAATAATAAAATTGATCATACAGGGAAAAAGACAGAAACTAGTCAGCCAGATACAAGATAAACTGCAAAACGTGCATTGAGAGAAAGTGAAATTGGTAGTAATGGTAGCAATAAATAGACTAAATGAGGAAATTTGACAACTGAGAAGATGAAAAAAAGGCCAGACACCATCATCTACACCTCAGTATCATTAAACATGAAAGCTGCATTTTTTTTATCTAATACACTTTTTGACCAATTCAGTCTGCTAGTTGCTTGTTTTCTGCATTGACTGTGTAATAACAGTGGAGACAGTCACTGTGATGCCACTCATTGGTTGGCGACTCAAAATTTTAAGCCTCAAATTCTGCATTTTGGCCGTCACCATCTTGTCTTTTTACACTAGTGTCTTTGCAGAACGGATCTCAAACCGCAATTACCTTAACATTATTAGCTAACGCTAGTGCTAACCAGCTAGCTCGGTTAACAGGGACAGTTGGTACTAAATAGAACAGCCGACTCCTTAGAGTGAACACTGAACAAGACATATTTAAGCATGTGAAGTATGAAGAACTGAGAAGTGTGAAAGCATCAAAGCTCAAAGACGAAAACACTCAGCCTTAAGGTGGCCCCACCCGAAATCATACCTTGCCTTATCGTCTATTGAACATAATGCTGTATTGAAGAAGACTTGAAACTAAAGATAAGGACCCAAAATTTGGATTGTTTACTTAGACAATAAATCAAATGAGATGTCGGCTCATTTTCTCATAGATTTCTCTACAATCAGGCTTCTTCTTGCAACCAGTGGAGTCGCCCCCTGCTGGCCATTAGAAAGAATGCAGGTCCGCTTTTACGTCATTGTTCAGACTTGGATGTTGCTACTTGGTTCTGTGTGCACGGTGAACGCACAGGACAGGGTAAATGTAAACATGTTTACTGGATATATGCACAAAAGGGCTTATTCATTATATTTCTCCGGGGTCACAGACTCCACTCAGTACTTTGTTTTCTGGAAGAATAACAGGTTAATGTTACTGAGCACTCGACTTCATCCAACTGATGCACACTGAAGAGGAAGACAGCAGTAGCCGATACAGATGAGAGAAAAGCAGCAGATATACCCTTACTGCTATTTATATCCCAACACTAGTCTGGCACCGT
>CAFUXE010000632.1:576241-587978 GCA_903364295.1 Serranus cabrilla | reverse complement strand
GCCCGTCTCCTGCTTCAGTGAGACGTTGTGACTGGAGGAAGTTCAAATAAGGCTTTGCTGTTATCTTCACAACAGGGAGGTCCTGTCCTGATTTATTCAGCGTTATACACTGAAGCGAGTATGTGGGTAAAGTGTGGACCATGTGCAGCGTATAGGCTGGTACAGTCTCACTGTATATAGCTTTTCTCTGATCCTGTCTTGGCTCCAGCAATAGAACTGAAACCTCCCTTGAGACACATGAAGTGTTTTTGGTAGTGTTTATTTTGGGCTCCGTATTTCACCCTCTGAATGCTGCACAGCTGAGCTCTGTTCAGATGAGCTGTCAAACTCTACTGTTCTGTGGTCTATTTTTGGAGCCATTTTTTTTAATACTTGTTTTGTTCTTTTCTTTCTTTTTTTTCAGCTTCCAGAGTGTAGTAGTTCAGCCAAAAGTGACTTGAATAGACTCTCAGTGGCTACAAAGTCAGTTAGAGTTTAAACAGTAGTTTTAGTTCAGTTAGCTCTATTATGATCAGGTTTTTATCACAGAAAAACTGACCCAATTGACAAAAAACCTTCCATATAAACCCAGATGTACATGCTGAGGTCAGATGCTGTCTTCCATATAAATACTATGAAACTGAACCTACTACATTGCTGAAAGTCCAGGTTTTTCAGTCTTCCTACCAGATTGACGTGACCTTCTGATATTTCCTTATGATTAAATGTTTCTTAGTTGCAAATAATTTCTTCTTCAAGAGTCAGAAATAATAAGGAGACTAAATGCTGCTGTTCACTTTCTACACATCTATATTTGTTTTGAACTTTAGGTTCATTTAAATGATAGTTTAATTGAATTCATTCATATTTGTATATTCAACCTTTGCTTGCTGTCACATGAAGTTTAGAGTTATGACAAAAGTAGTACCGGTAATTGTAATAATAAACACCATCAAACCAAAATCATCATTTTATTTGTGTATTTAATTCTTTACAGTAGTTGTAATTGAAGTGCTGCTTATTAATATCTAAATACAACTCACTGCATGTTCCAGTTGAGTGCCATCAATAAATAAGTTGCATTCTTTATTTACATTACATATTCATCAATTCATCTGAACATGTATAAAATTTACAGTTTAGCTCTCAGTGTCAGTGGAAACTCTTTGACTTTTGCTCTTCACATGATTTCCTTTGAATTCACTTTAAGTGTACACCAAACACTCTAGTCAACAATGCATGAAACATGTTTGTGTCCGTAGAATGGGAAAACATCGGGATTGTGAATACTAAATGACTGTTTTGCTGTCGGGGCCAGAATACTACATCCAACACATGTTGCCAGACTTCACACAGTAAGACCACCTACAGGTCGTCGGACTCGGGGACTGGTACGGGCTCTAGGGTGACAGTGGGAAGGATCAGATGGGTGCCCTCAGATATCCAGCCCTGCGCCGTCCTGTTGAAGGTGGGCCGATTCGCCCCCGGCTCCTGCAGCTCCGGGAAGCTGGGCGGGTTCAGGTCCAGCTCAGGGAGCTTGAATGTGATTCCTCTGGGAGCTTTTTCGAAGCCACCAAAAGGAGTGGCGACCCTGTAATTGACATCAAGTGTGAATGGTACTCGTTGTTGTAATGTGCTCATGTTGTGGTTGTTTTTCTCACCGGTTAAAGCTTTTGTACAGAGGAAGGTCCGGCCGTGGGTCTGGAGCTAACATGGCCAGTTTGATAGTTTCGGCGAGGTCGGGGTCACTGAGGATCGCCTGTTCCCACGGGGAGTGGTAGGACTTGGGCATGGATGTGGGGTTTGATTTCTCTGCAGTTGTGTCTGTCAAAGAGCAAACAAGAACAGAGAGGAAGCATCTATGTCTCTATTATCTGCTTATGATTGCAGAATTTGTAGGATTTTGGATTCTGGTTTCTGTTTGTAGTTCATTTGTAGTCTCAGTAGAATTGACCAATCAGGTCTGAACATGCTTTGGCTGACTGCATGCAAACTGTCCATGTGGGGAGCAAACGTAACAAAATGTAAACTCAGAACCCATCAGCTATCATTTGAGGGTTATTTAGCTCTTTATTAGCCTATTATCCTTCAACTCTAGCTCCATTCTTGCATCTCACGTTGCAAAGTGGACGGACCGTAGAGAATGACCATCACGTGGAAGAGTAACACGGCTACACCAGAACCCCAGAAATATCAGCGTTTGCCCCCAGAGGCTACATCACTGTCAGGCGATAGCCAACAGGCTCCATGATTGGGTTTGTGGTTGCAGGTTTATGCTGAGCTGTTTTCTTTAGCCTCTTATTTTGGGGAGAGGCTAAAGTTTTAGAGTGGAAAGGATTATGAATAGAGACTGTGCTTAGAGAACACTTACACAGGCAGACTGAGTTGTCTGTCATTGAGATCTGAGGTCTTAAAATAGCACATAGCTGAAGTGTGCACTCATCATATAATGTGTCGACACGGGATGACACCCTGCTGGAGCATTTTAGAATAAGCACAGGACTCTGTTGGCTTATACAATGTAATATATTGTAATATAATATAATATAATAACATTTAACAGATTTAAATCTGCTCTGGGTGAATAATAAATTAGAAGTACATACACGGTGTCAAACTACTTGAGATGGTTGCCATGAAACAAGACCAGCTGTATGATACCAGTTGTCATTATTATGACAGCATTACATAATCAGTTATTTGACTGTGCAGCAAAACAGCTGAACAGTTTGACAGTGGAAGAAACCGGAGATATACAGTAAGGACGGCTTTAAATGACCAAAACTTTACAGTGCATTTAAATATATAAATCCTGACTCGTGTTTTAAATCGTAATGGTGCACATTGGATTCAACATAAACTTAACTGAACAGCATAATTACCTGAAACAGTGATTTCTGGATTAGCAGCACTTCCATCGGTTGGTGCATCCACTTTTATTTCCACAGTGTGTGTGTTCTCAGCTGAGATGTCATTCTGCAGAAACAGAGTAAATAGCAGTGCATGTTTTGAGTTTTGTTTTTCGCAAGTGAGTGACAAAATGTAAGGATGGCACATCTAAAGCTGCTCTTGTCTTTCATGCACTCAGCTACACACACACACACACACACACACACACACACACACACACAAACACAGAGAAACTCATCAGCAGGCACTGATAAAGAGGCAGCAGATCGTCAGCTAAGTGCCTGTGCAGCCTCTCAGAAGATTTGTCTGGACGATGTAAAAAGCACGAGGCACACGTCTCTGTTATCGTCCATGTGTTGCAACACTTTTTTCTCAAGAGCATATTTCCTGATAAATTTGCTTTATGAGTAACACAAATGTTCTAATGTTAGAACTGAAGCATCCATTAAATTCAGCCATTCTAACATTTGGTGACTGGATAAAATAAACATGAACTCACATTCAGCAGTGCGTTTGCCTCGTTTTGGATACTTTCAAATGTGTATTTTTCAGATCTCCTCTGGCGCATTTTAAAAAGCCGGGAACCTCTGTTGGAAAGCAACGATAACTCCTCCAACATAATGTCTTTGGGAGTGCTGAGCTTCTTTCCGAGATCCATTTCGTCCCCTGTTCAGAAAAACATTTAAAAAGAGGAAGATAAAGAGGAAGAAAGCGTGAAAAAAGTGTATAACATGCAGCTTTAGCTGATAGATATTATCAGTCACTCAATCAGTGTATTAATTGTTGCATGTTGCATGCACCACTTATACTATACTGTGTATATATCTGCATATATTTAAACACATGTGTTCATTTCTCATCATACTAACTACATGCTACCTGTTTAACCTATTTAACATGCTAAATTATATTTTCTTCAATGTGCAATATCTGAAAAACAAACAAACAAACACAAAAAATGTTTATTAATGATTAATGCCAAATAGCAGAAACGTGTGTATAGAATGTAAGTATATGTCTTATTTTTTATATTCTTTATTCTGTTTTTAATCTATGTGTTTGTATCTTGAGCTGTTGCGACAAATACATTTTCCCACTGCGGAATAAATAAAGTAATATCTTATCTTATGTTACAAAATTATGATATATTCAAACTAGAACATGTAGCCTACTTATGCCAACATGTATCTTCTAGTCTGGGTTAGGGATGCCTCAGTACCACTTCACTACATGTCTGATAACGATACCTTTCTGAAACTGTCTTCTCCGCCTCTGTTTAACAACTACGCAGCTAATATGCACTTTGCTTTACCGAACCATGCTACCATTGGGAAACAGCATTTTACTCTACTAAAAGATGAAATAATCCCACAACATGACTCAGTTATGTAATACTGCTGCTTAGTTATGCTCTCACACAGCTGCTCATCTGTGTTTCTCGTGACACCTCTGTCTTTACAGCATGTCGCTCAAAGATTAGTCCAGCATTTATATGATAGTTTAGGCTAGCATCTGATCCAGTCATTTTTTATCCGATCACGAGTTGAGGTATATTTTCTAAAAAGGAAAACCAAGCACAAAAAATTTGATTAACTGCAAATTTGTTTGGCAATGCACACAACAGAAACGCAATATGGACCGTAATGGCGGCCTTTACATGGTCTCATTTATAGGCCTAAAAATCCTGTTTGGATACCTTTAAAGGTTCTTTGTGAAGCAGTTTTCATGTATTAGTCCAGTCCGGTCTCACTCCAAACTAGTGGCACTCCCTTATTTTTGTCTTTGGCTTTCTATAAACTCCAGTGTAAACCTATCCGCAGCACAAGAGACTTAGAGTAACGGATGTTATATAAAGAGCGCAAAAGTCCGTTCAGGTTGGGAGGTCGGGGTGGTACACAGGTCAAGGAAACCAGTGTTAATGTCCGGTATGAAACAAAGAGTCAATGTCAACCTGTGTTAATGCGTCCAGTAGTTGGGTGTGGGAGTTGTTGTTTTGGAGCCCAACTCTGTTCTTTTACCCAAACATCAGTCAAGTGGCTTTATTGCCGAATGTTAACTAAGGGACGTTTTTATCATGAAATTATCAATGTGTCTTTCTCAGTGGCTTGTCTATCTCCAGTGCTCCTACAGTGCTAACACGTGCTAACACATGCTAATGTTCGCTCAAAGATGAAGTCCACTGAACCACTGGTCGTACGGTTAATGCATCAGTTGGGATTATGCAAACACAGCTTTTTAAATAAGAATAAACAGTGAGACTAATTTGGGAAGGTGGTGGGGAAACTGTGGCAGACGGTTGTGACAGTCGGTTAATCTGGTTCTAGTTTTAGATTTATAAAGTGTTGGATACACAATATAAATACACCCTGATATCATTTCATCAGCCGAATAAGTTTCGGGCATCAACGGTGTCACAAAATTGATATTTTCCATCTTGTAAGCACTGTCATGGAAAATGAGATTTCATTGTACTTGAGAATGACTTTTGGATGGACATGATGCTTCCTCATCTATCAGCACAGACGGTATGTACCCCAGCTGTCACAAACCTTCACGTTATCCAAACGGCTGCACACAGTTGGCCCTCATAACTTCCCTCCCCTCTCCACAAATAGACTTTTGAAAAGGACAACGACAAAGGATTAGTCAGTAAAGGTAGTAAATCACCCCATTAGCTTATTTATGGCGAGAGCTGGAGTGCAGCCCTGACATTTTGAACCCAGGTCACAATGGATATTCTCTGTCAGTGTTTGTTCGTACCATTGGTACCATGGACCTCTCGGCAAATAGCTGCTGCATGTTTCTTCCTCTCTCCGGCTGGCATTGTACAGAATTGTGACATTGTGGCTTTGGCAAGGTTGGCAGAACTCAGCAGTTCTGGAAACACATACAGGACACAGGCTGTAGTTGTTCTCTTCCCGAGTCATGAAGGAGTTTTAATCCGACTTCTGTGACCCAGTAGAAAACTAATGCAGAGTTGCCCACATGTTGACAGACTGCAGCTAAACACAGAGTTTGGTTTGCAAGTGTAAAGTCATCTGTCATCAGTTTTCAGGGGGGAAAAATTGTAATCTTGTAATACTGTCAACATGAAACAATATGGTGAAGGTGTGAAGGAGAGAATGAAACATACACAGAGTAATTGTCTTATTTTCTCTCTTACATAATATACGAACACAGTTTGTTTTGTCTGTGAAGTATTTCTCGGTTTGCCGTCAACATCTATTGGAATTTTTAAGACGATTCAGAAGGCGTCCCGTTGAATAAATCTGCCGTATCAGTGTTTGTCATGTTCTAATAATCTCTTTGTAGAGGTTACATCTCATAGATTACAATGCATTGCATAATCCCAAAGCCCCGCTGTATTTGCATCCGTACCACACACGTAATTCTTAAATCTGACCGCGTCACAGGACCAACATTTTCCTCCCAACGTTTAATGCTGTCACAGGATAAATCACCTGTGTAAAGGTCAAGGGTGAATGTTGTGTCCTCAGTTTATAGCAGCAGTAAAAGCATCAAGCAGAATATCCAAAATAACTTTGTTACAGTTTTACTGCATTTTAAGCTTAGTAACACTGATGTTCAATAACTCAAATCTGCCCTATTTCAGGTTTTATATTTGTGACAATTTTGAAATTATTTCCATGCAAACTGAAGACAAAGTCAAGCAATATAATCCTAAAGATAGAAATAAAACTGATGAGATAAAACTGTTTCCATAAGATCGTAAGAAATCATCTATAATTAATCGAAAATCCAAGCTCACTTTATTTTATCACAACACGGTGACTTTCTCAAATGTTCTGACTTCACTATCAATTAAATTAGCCACATTTTCACAAATCACACCCTGCCGAGGCTTTGTCCGTACCTGTGGTGGTGTCCCTAGTGAGCAACCTGTATCCTTGAAGGGGAGACACGGCGGCTCAGGGGTCAACCTACAGTAGGTAGTTTGATCTTCCCTGATCTTCACACTCCCGGACACTAAAGCCAAACTGCGAGTGTGTCTCTGTGTCTGTTGTGAATGGAATGCAGCTTACATCAATAGGCTAAATTTAACCTGCCAAACACTCAAAACCACTCTCAAACACCATGGGGCACGGACCAGAGAGAGAGAGAGAGAGAGGATGGACAACACACACATGCCCACTGATGTGCTTCAAGGCGAGGACTCCCCTCCAGAGACACGTTTCCTTCCTTGCGTCAGATCTTCAGTGTGTCTCTGAGGCGTTGTTACCTTCAAGTTAGCGAGGTCGTTAATGCTGCAGCTGCTGCGACTGTCTTCAAACTGAGTTTTGTTACTGTTATTATGTGCGATTACAGACTTTGGTTAATGATATACAGAGCAGTGAGGAGGGGTTTCAGGGGGAGTGTGGCCTCATCCCCGAGGTGGTGGTCAGCCAAAAAGATTTTTATAAAGCAGCATCAAGGTCATTACCATGGCAGCTAAACCTGTTTTCAGACATACTGAACATTTAATCTCCTGTGAACAAAATAAACTGGTGATATATGAGAGTGATAAGTGACCTGACGACGGCTGCTCAGGTTTTATTGAGATTATTGAGTAAGGACTGGTGAAGTATCCAAATCAGGAAGTGCAATATTTGTTAAATGTGCCATTCTGAATATTGTCCAGTGTATTTTAGGGCACTTTTCAGCTGTAACTTGATAAGTTTCTGACCAGGCTGCCATTTTTTTCCAGCTTGAAATCAGACCAAGCACCACCCCGACTGCAGAGCTACATCACACGTTTCATTGCGTTGATTGGCTGTCAGTCCATCCAGAGGCTTTTATATGGCAACGCCCCTTGGAAATTGAAAATGAACTGAGAAAAAAAAACACACTTAAAGGCAGAAAGCATTTCTATGTCTTTTAATTTTAAATGAGTGTTTAAGTTTGTGGTTTAAAGGTGAAAAAAACTGAACATTTTACTCAACAAAATCTTCAAACACACAGTAAAGTCCCTCAAAATTAGGCAAAAAACATGGCTACATCAGTCATGCTGAAATCCTGACACATAATGGTGCAATCTGTGCTTCTGTTTAACACCACACAGTGTATGATCAAAGGTGAGGTATGTCATGAATGCATGCATGCAATATTTTATCTTCTTGACATTTCATTAAAGGAAGTCGATCGGTTTGAATAAAGCCAATAAGATGCAACACTTAGCTCTCCTAAAAATGCACTGTAGCTTTCTTAGACCAGATGATGTGAATTCAACTTAGCAGTCACTAGAAAGTGCTGCAGATTAACAGAAATGCTGTTGATATACTTCATGGCCACTGCATTAGTAGCGACAGAAAAAAACAGTAACATCTGTAATGGTTATCACTGTATGACACATTCAGGTGTGCAGAAATGATCACAAAGTGAGTTTCAAAGCTGCAGTAAAGATACATGATACATTTCTTAAAGTGCCTTATTTCTCACTTTATATTCATAACCAACAACGTTAAATTAACAGCTTTTTCAGTGAGCAAACCACTCTACATAAAAAAAACAATCCACCAAACATTTCATCTACTGCACGTTCATTTGAGCTCTCATTACACTTTTCTTGACTGTCGCGGTCCTTGTCTGTCCTTGGCCTGTAAAAAACAACTTAATGAGTCTGAAATTATCTCTTTGCAAAATCTCCCATCATGCTTAGCGGGTTAATATCTCAGCAGCAACACGACAACAGCTACAGTAAGTCCTTGTGCTCTTCAAACCACTCGTACCATGAAGATATCGACTTTTATCACTCGTCTCAACAGTTTAAAACAAACTAGTAAACTAACAAATAGTAAATGTGTAAAATGTTCCTCTCATTTTTCCTCACACTGGAGTGATTCAACCTCTTGAGACCGGGGGCAGTCGTAACACACTCAGTTACAATTAGTGTGATGAAACTTACCCTGCACATGCTCAGTAGGTTTTTTTTCTTTGTCTGTGGAATAGAAGCAGAGGTATTAAGTAAAAAAAAATTAATGTACAGCATTTTTTTTCTGCTGTCAAAAGTTTAGATGACTGCAAATCTAAATAGCTATTGTTTTTGGTTATAAATGACCAGAAACAGCTCAATGCTAAAAGTAAGATCAGTCACAGGGGCCAGTGTAAGCACGTTCTGTCTCTGTTGACATAAACCTGGCAGAAAGTGAACACATTTCACTAAATTAAAAAGTAAAATTACATTCAAAAAGAGTGCATTAAAATAAATGTGTTGTATTATAGCAGCTCAGGAATAAATATACTCTTTTGTGTATAAAATAGCTTTAAATGTGTTCAAACAAAATTAGATATTGGCAGAAATTGAAAACATTACGTATGTCTTCAAAAGCAAAGTTCCTCTCATTGTATTCTTGTTTGTTTCGTGGATTTAAAGGCTTGATGTGATTTTTTTTCAGCGTAAAAATCACCCACAACCACTGAGCAAAAGGGGAAATTATATTTAATATAATAGTCTTGTCTTTTTTTGTCAAAACATATTAATTGCATTAGTAATTAGTCCACATGTGCATCTTTAGTATTAAAATACAGCTGGTGTATTTAAAGTAGTGTGTGAGTAGTGAATGACTATGTTACAGATGTCCCCGGTCTCCCCTACACTATTCATCCTCCATGTTAATATAAAACTATATCTCTCTGCCTGATGTTTGTGTGACCTCATCGTGGTGGTATTAACTCCTCTGGACTGCGCTCTGCAGAGGGGAGTATTTTGTTGGACTGGGGCCTTGTCCCATGTATCCCATACTGGCCCTGCTGGACGGCCTCAGAGGCTGAGCAGGTCTGAATGGCGGCCCATAGAAGGCTGCTTTCTCAGGTGAAAATGTCCTGCTTATGAACGGTGCCTGGAAAGCTGGAGCCGCATGATAATGACCCACACCGACAGCTGGGGGATCAAGAGACACCCTGCGCTTCCATTCGTCTGGAGGCTCTGGCAGAGACCTGCGGTGCCCTGCAGCTCTGACGTTGGAGGCAACAGATGACGGGAGGCTCTGAAACACAAAGGCTTCATCCACTGCACCGATGGGGCTCCTGGACGCCGCCTCCCACGGGGACAGAGGCTTGTAGACTTTTTCTTGAAAGGACGTTTGCCTCTGTGTGGGTAGAAATGACGGCTGGATTCCAGGTGTGCTCACAGGTGACAGAAGTCTGGGAGAAGGCATCGAATTCAGCCGCCTGGGCAGACTCAGGGAGCGGCTACGACCAAATCCCTGGAAGAAAAGCACAGATTAGTTGATCAGTCTGACAGCAGTGCTGCAGACTCTGCTGCCACCCTCTGGCTTCATGAAAGCCAGGAAAACTTCTGAAGTTTATTCATGTTTTATATGGAATTAAATTCTATGTTTTTGTGAATGAAGGGGTACAAACAGATGAATGGCAGTTCTGCTGATATAACTTTACAGTTTTGGAGGATAATTCCCAGCACCCTGAACAGATAAAGTAGAAGAGGATCTTTAGATGCAAAAGAATAAATGTATTCTATGTGCAAAAAGTGAGATAAGAAAAATTTTAACTGGTTATTCCCATTAGTCTATTTATGTCCCTAGAATTGCATAGTCTGCTGTACTAAAGCTGGTCCTTTGATCGAAACAATCAATTTTTGTCACATTTATTATTGATTTTGCACATGGCTCTCATTAATTATTTGGCGTTGATGTTTAAAATACTGTATGAATTGAGGTTTGAGTGACATAAACATATTGGTAAGATCTTAAAGTCTTGAAATTACATTTGTGACATTAACAAATATTGAAAATAAATGAAGAAAAACTTACCTGTTGTCTTAATAACTTAATGTAAATACAGGGACAATGTTGCTGCATCATAAACATTTATAAGATGATGAAACTTTGCTTGGAACTGTATCTGTGCCCACGTTTTTAGTTTATCTGCTTAAATGGGAAATCCACTCTAAAATCAAAACCACATGTCAGTTTTCATTTCAAACTGTCCTCATTAAGGGTCATTTCACCAGTTTCGGACTGAAATATTTTTACATTTCATCCACCAATTTTTTGAAAAATGGTTGCTTCTTTTGTGTAAATCAGCTAAAAGAATAAGGAAACTGTCTCAAAGCATAAACCCATTTAAACACAGGGAAGTATGTCATGCTGTAATCTAACATTATGTTTCTATTTGATCATATCGTCCAAACATGAGCAGCATAACATTAGCAAGTATTAACACCTAGAGCTGATATGGACGTGTTTGATGGTCCATTTCCATTGACAAAAACATGCTTGTTGTGCCTTTTGTGTGACATCTCAGGATAAGAGGTAAGTTTTTTCTGATTAATATTGTCAAAACTTTATAAAATTGACATATACTTTTGTATTGTGATAGTAGATTCTTGCTGAGAGAGAATAATTAAAATAGATCATGTAAATCCTGCTTTAGGGTGGATTTCCTTTAATTAGATGGCCAGAACGATCCTACAAAATAAAATGTATCTCAGGGCCGAGATCAGTTCCAAACTTTTCACATTCAAAAATAAAGGTGGACTGATGGAAAAGCTGTGAAAACAAACAGAAACATAAAGTCATACTGGTCAGTGACAGCGTAACCTTCAGCAATATTCAATGTTTTATTAATATGAGTAATAAGTTATTTGATAATAATGTAGTGAGTCTTTGATATTGCTGAAGGTGAGTAACTGTCTTCTGTGAAAGTGTCGGGCAGTGAGAGAGATAAAGGAGGAAATATGGACACAGGAAAAGAGAAAATGCAACACACAGAAGAAGAACACAAGTAGAGGGAAAGAGAAATTTAATAGCATGATTGTGCTGAGAACAAGAAGTGCAATAAACAGTGATATGTTTGAAAGACAGAGACATAAACACAAGCACGTTTTGAGTTT
>CAFUXE010000632.1:558137-569206 GCA_903364295.1 Serranus cabrilla | reverse complement strand
ACATCATGCAGCAGCTTCTCTGAACATTTCTTAATCCATATTTGGGAGGTTTATCCATGGTGCACGAGCACTTCTGCACATGCATTTCACAAAGGTTAAAGGTCAAATGTGTGGTGGCGGCTGCCTAATGAATGCATTACCTCGGGATGACTGAAGCGCTCAAACTATAAGCCGGTAGCTGCTGTTAAACTATGAGTTTAATTACATGTAGTTCACTGATCCCCAACACATGCAGCTCCAGGATTACTGAAACCTCCAGACTGTCGGACACCGTGTCCTCTGCCCACACTTCTCTTCACACTTGGTTCCACTTCACTTTACCACTAAACCATCATCAAGCCTTACTTTGGTGCTACAGGAGTTTCTGTTTCCTAGTATGGCAGTAACTTCAGTATGTTGACTCGCTGCCATGGAATCAGGGAGTCAGTATCCTTGACAAACGGGTGAACTCTTGGTCTGGGGGATGACCCCTGAGAGGACGGAGCTCCAACGGATTAGATGTTTCCACACAATTAGAGAGCCTTCGTTCAACCGCTAATGACTAACATGCACCTGTTTTAAACAGCCTCCATAAATAACCTTTTATTAGCCACGTCAGGCACTTTAAGACAGAAAAAATATTGACTGAATATACAGGTTAAAGAGCATTAACCCACAGAAATCAATGCACTTTTTGACGGTGCAGCAGCAATTTTCTGTGTAATAGTTTCTTGCACCTGAGAGTCAAAGAAACTAAATGAAGAGATTAAAACAGCCAAACACTACGTTACTGATATGAGGTGTCACTCAAAGCCAAAAGTAGGCAAAAATATCTCAGTGAAATTCACAACAGTAAGGTGAATAAAAACAAAGCTCACGCTACAAGAAAGCAGCTATTAGATAAAATCAAGTAAATAAGGAATCACATCATCCAGTACTTACAGTCATCATCCATGAAGCAACTGTAAAAGACGAAAAGTTTATCCCGCCAAAAATAAAAAGCCTTCTTAGTTGATATCCTTCACACCCTGCCGGTCTCAGTCCACGACTGTAGAGACCGCAGATGTTCAGGTCCGACCACCTTGCTCATAGTGCAGCCTTGCTCATTCATGTATGCAACGTTATTTAAAGAGAGAGAAGAAAAAGGTTTTCCTGCCCCCAACCCTCTTTAGACACAGCTCAGTTAGCATCATGCAGCAGCAGCAGGTTCACAGAATGAACGTGTCCTTATGCAACACTGACGATATTTTTAGAGTGATTTGAAATGCGCCTTTAGTTTCTCGTCAGTTCAGGTTCGTTGTTTTTTGCATTTAATTAAACGTTACTAGTTAACTGAAAAAATACAGAGAAATTGACAAATTAGTTTTGTGAAAAATCAACACAAATATGCTGCATGCTGCTATTTTTTTTTACCACTACAGCTACAAGTTGCATTAATGAGAACTTGCTCATTGCTGTTATATTGGGTTCTGATATAACAGGTTGATGGATTTCAGGGTAAAGTGGCACGTTTTAAAGCTGCTGTAGAGTAAAGAGATGAGGTAAGACTGCTGTTCTTTGACAGGATGCCCCTACATGGAACTAAATCTGAGTTTTAATCTGTGGTTTGCAGAAGTAACACAGGAATAGAGAAACTACTCTGTTACTCTGCAGTTCAGACACTGATAATCACACATCCACGGATTATTTTATTATTGCCGTTTAGACTTAAATTCGTAGTGCACTTATGTATTAAGGGGAGACACTAAAGGGGAATAGGGTCATTTTTTTTTTTACTTAATATTTACTATAAATATTACCATAGAACGTCCCCAGTTTGTTAATTACAGTACAGTTTGTTTTTGTTTTGCTTAAATGTGCAAATGAGGAGTGAATTTGTTAAATATGCACTAATTTGAATGTATATCCAGGGATTCCTTCAACTATTGCTAATATTAAAGGGAGAGGTCGAGTAAATTGTCAACAGGTTGTACTATCACAGAACTAACACAGAGAGACAGACAAACATTCACATTTACAGTCACACCAACAGACAGTTTAGAGTCAACAATTAACCTGCATGACTTTGGATTGTGGGAGGAAGCCAAAACACCCAGACAAAACACACGACATGAAGAAAACATGTAAAGTCCACACAGAGGTGTTGAAATAAGCTATAAGCATCAACCAACTATATTACGAGACACTGATTTTGGGGTGTTTTTGCCTTTTTTGTTGCTGAATCCGTTATTGTGTAAATATTTTAGGTCATTTTGTGTCTTTTCAGGTTGTTTTTGTAAGTCTTTGTAAGTAATTTGTGTCTTTTTTCATGCATGATGCTGCATATTCTCATTTTGTGCCACTGTTTTAGACTAAAAAGAGCCTAAATGAAAATGAAAAGGTGTGTAACATTTGGCTGTTGCCTGTATTTGGTCATTTTTAATGTTCGTTGTCCATTTCAGTTGCTTCCATTAAATACATTTTCTATTTTCCAGTTGTTGTTTTAAATACGTTTTTATACCTTGCTGCAAGAAAAAAAAAATAATTAAGGTATAACATTGTGGATCAGCATTTGCCAAAGGAGGACACAAGGCTTCAGCACAGACATTACCACACATGCCACCAGAGGGCCACTACATATAGCTTTCCTGTCAGGTAAGTTCCTGCCAGGTAACACACTCAGGTCATACCAAATGTTAGCAATCTCAGGATATTACATAAGGCAAGACACTACAGACAAACACATTAATCTCTGGGGGATAACAATGATTAACAATGCGCAAGTAAATGTGTCTTCTTAAGGGTCTGTCGCCATCGTTCACGTCACTGTAGGAACATTTTGTCTTGTTTAGTCTCTCAAGGCACAGCAGCACAATGAAATTTGACAGCATACTGTCAGAAATTAATGGATTTGGAAAATTCCAAATCAAGCTAGTCCTGATTCAGCTCATCTCTCGAGTGACTTTACCAATGCACTTCCTGCTCAATAACTTCATGGCAGCTGTTCCTTCTCACCACTGTAACATCACTGACCTGGATGATGGCGACGTCTTCAGGAATTTGACTGGAGAACAGAAACTGGCTGTTGGAGTTCCAGCAGAGCAGGACGGGACTCCGAGCTCCTGCCAGATGTTTGCAAAGCCCCAATATCAACATCTGTCGGGCTCAAACATTAGTGAGGATGCATTTACTATTCAGTGTCAGAACGGATGGGTGTACGATAACAGCACATTTAAATCTACTTTGGCAACAGAGGTAAGTGTCTTCAATGGGCAGAGGGTTTTTTCACTGTATGTATGTTTTAATTAAATATTATGTTTCCAAGACACATTAACACATCTGTACTCAGAAATAAGTCAAATATAGACATAAAAAGACATTAAAAAAAAAATACATATACCTTGAATTGAGATATTTGTTAGCATCATTTATGGTTGTATTTTTTTGATTAAATGCAAAAGTTAAAAAAAAAAGAAAAAAAGTTGAGACTGTAGGGTTAGGCAATGTCTCAAATTAGCATACTACAATGTCCTGCAGCTTTATCCACCATTAAGAATCACAATCATCATATTAATTATTTCATCAGAAAGAGTGTGCATCTCCAGTTGCACTTGTGAAATCAGTCTGTGCACCATTACATAAATCAGATTTTACTTATTAAGCACTGAATAAATGCCACTGCAAACACTCGCCCAGGTGTAGGTTTTGGATGGGGGCGGGGCTTTTAAATCACGATGCTGGGCTGTGATGGACTTTGGCCATCAACCAAACCCTATTAGTCCAAGTAAAACTGCCACTTCTATTATGGACAACTGCGGTATGATTTATTTTAACACTTTTAACGGTTTCTTTGTAGTGGGATCTGGTGTGCAGCAGAAAAGGGATGAACAAGGCAACAGCCACTATTTTCTTCATTGGCGTTATGGTTGGAGCCCCTTTATTTGGGTTTCTCAGTGACAGGTGAGACTGTTAATGAAAAGACACAGTATGTCCTTCATATTGTCTTACAATTAACTGTAAGTTTGGTCAAAATAGAAAACTATTTAACAACAAAAATTTAAAGTAAGATAAGTAAAATCAGCTATATTTATTGGAAGAAAATAATTTCTTGTGAATAGAAAACACATTTATAAAATGTATCTACAGTTTTGAACGCAGACATTTATTTTTCCATTTTCTACTCATGACCAGGTTTGGCCGACGGCGGCTGCTGCTGGTGTCTTATATGTCGTCTCTGCTGTTTGCAGTCCTCAGTGCATTCTCCTCCTCGTACGTGATGTTCGTCATCATGAGGTTTTTTACGGGGGCGTCACTTGCCGGAATAAGTATCATCTCTTATGTTCTAAGTAAGTAGGCTAATGCAAAAACAATAACATAAGGAAATGTTTAGTAAAAGTTATTAAATGTGAAAATGAACTGTGCTGATCTCTAGATGTCGAATGGTTCAGTATTGAACACAGGACCTTTTCTGGTGTAATCATAAGCCTGGACTGGACACTTGGAAACTGGTTTCTGGTTGGAATTTCATACAGTGTAAATGAGTGGAGGATGCTCATTTTGGGAGTGACCTCCCCCTTGATACTGTCTATCTTTGCTTGGAGGTATTTAAGTTTCATATTTTACATTGTGCAGCACAAACAGCTGAATCCTACCACAAGTCAATGAGACACTGAACTAATTTCTCGCTTCAGGTGGCTTCCAGAGTCTGCGAGGTGGCTCATGGCCCATGGAAAGGCAGACGCTGCTCATCATTACATAGAGCAATGTGCCAAGATGAACAACAGAACCAAGAGTATGAGCACCATCACACCAACGGTACACTCTGACGTTGGTTAACTCTCTGTCATATTGTAATTGTTTTATATATTCCAAATATATTATTGAATTATTACTATTATTGATGCATTAATGTAAGCAGCGTGTTCATTTTACTTAATACACTGAAGTCTAATCACTTTAAATGTATCATATTTTAAATTTTCTTTCAGTATTATTTATCATTAATACAATATTTGCCTCAAAATGTAGTGTAGAAGTAATAAGTTACATAAAATACACATATTCAAGTAAAGTACAAGTATATATAATTGTACTTAAGTACAGTACTTGAGTAAATTTACTTAAGTTACATTCCACGATTGCACAGATATTAAGTCAAAGAATTCAAATAACAATGTAGACTTTAGTTTTCATATGGGGCACGATCACTGGTCTCTAGATGGCCACTAGATGGCGCCACTAATTATAAATGTAAACATGTTTTGGTTGTTGTTGGCCTCGAATAAACAGTCTGTGTTGTTTTTCATAGAAATTACTGGAATCTATTGAAGATGAAACAGAAGATAAGAAGTACAGTATTGTGGATCTGTTCAGGACTCCAAATATTAACAAACTTTCTATATGCTCAGGACTCGTGTGGTACGTTTTGGGAAATTTGCTGTTTTCTTTTTTCTGAGAGTTAGATGAGAAGATCTATAATCTCCTGAAGTTGAGTGGAATCAATCTGAATGAGCACATTTCCCTAAATGTTGAAATTTTTGTTTAACAAACAATTTTACAAAACATATCAGCCATCTTACAGTCAGCATAAGCATGTCATGTCAATAAAGGGCGTTTTAATGGTTTGTTCCATTTTTTAGGTATGGAGTTGCATTTACATATTACGGAATAAGTTTGAATATCTCTGGGTTTGGATTAAACCCATACGTCACACAATTAATATTTGCATCCATCGAAATGCCAATGAAGATCGGAGTTTACTTCTTCCTGGAGAGAATTGGTAGACGGTCTGGACAGGCAGGAGCCCTGCTGCTAACTGGTCTCTGTCTGTTCATCAACATGTTTGTTACAAGAGGTTATTATTATATTATATATATATGAAATCTAATACCTTTTTGTGAACATGTATGAAGATTATCTTAACTAAATATCTTTACATTTTCCTTTAGACAAGTGGATCATTCGTACGGTTGTGGCCGTCCTTGGAAAATCCATGTCAGAAGCCTCTTTCACCGTCGTATACCTCTACACAGCTGAGTTATTTCCAACAGTCGTACGGTAAGTCAACAACAAGCTGGACCACAAACAATGATCTCCTACTCTGCTGTGATGACATGTAGCAAAGGTTTATACTAACATCAGCACTTTGATTTTTCAGACAGAATGCTTTAGGCTATACCTCTTTTCTCGCACGTCTGGGTGTATCCATATCTCCGCTCATCATGCTGTTGGAGGACGTGTGGTATCTCCTCCCTGCAGTCACTTATTGTTCGGTGGCAGTTGGATCTGGTTTAGTGGCTCTGCTTCTGCCGGAAACCTTAAACACCCAACTGCCAGAGTTCATCGAGGACATAGAGAAACCGAGGTAAAGAGGAAAGAAAAAACACATTTAATTCAACTTGGTAAACAATTACCTCCCTGAACTTCACAGTTAAAGAATAATCCAGTTAAACCTGTAAAGGAAAGTGGGTTATGGGTATTTTCAGTACACTGTATAGTCATAACATCTTCCTAAATTATTGACATGTTTTAATCATTTGCAGCTGTCCAAAATATCCTCTCATATCCTTTCCTGAATTCAGTAATCCATTCATGAGATAATTGCTAACTTAAATTGAATTTACATTTCAGGGTGCAGTCAACAAGGGACAAGGAGATTCAGTGATATTTAGCCCATCTACAGAACAAGTTCTAATCATTGAAGTTTTTGATTTTAAGCACTTTTTTGTAACAATACACTTGTGACAATTCCAACAAATACTTGAAGCATCAGAAAGCCGGATAAAGAAAAAAGAAGTGTAACTGTAAATGTACTTGTTGTTGCAATAAAAATGTACAAAAATTGAATACATTATTGTTTTTTGCTTGAATTGTGATGTGTGTTGAGTGTGCATAGGATCCACTAAGTAGTACCAAAGTCTTGACTTTAAATTTATAGCTACAAGTTAATCAAAAACATAAACATGCTGAAGAGTCTGTAGCCAGACCACAGCTATGTGAGGCTGTCCTCAGGTGTTTTTTGAGATAAATGCTAATGTTATAATACAGCACTGACAATGCTAACATGCAGACGTTTTGGCACTGTCTTGTATTGGCATGAAAGCTTGCGAACATTTGCCCATTTAGCATGGAACAAATTACAGCTTTGGCTGATGGTAATGTCAGTTTTGAAGGTATTTGGTCATAAACTAAAGTATTGGACAAAGTGAAAACTTTGATCTGCTGTTGGCTCAACAAGAGAAAGTTCTAAGTTTGGATTCATCCTCTGATCCCACTTTATGTATACATAATTAGCAGTATTTTGCGTATTAAAATCCTAATCTTTAAAGAAACTAGGAAAATCTTAGGCTCTTGTTCAATAGAACCCCAGTAAGTATTTAAGGAACACAATTAAATGGTTTTTTTTGAGGACTTCAGAAAACGCAGAGCAGACCCGTCTCCTCTCTCCATCAATGGAGTCTCAGAAGAGAGAGTGCACACATTCACCTTCCTGGGCACCAACATCTCCACAGGCCTGTCCTGGTCTGCTAAGACCAAGGCTGTCGTCAAGAAGGCTCAACAGCACCTGCACTTCCTGAGAGTGCTCAGGAAGAACAACATCCACCAGAAGCTGCTGATAACCTTCGACTGATCCTCAATTGAGAGCACTCTGACCTATACTGCACCTCTGTGTGGTTCTCCCACTGCACTGAGGTAGAACGGAAGAAGCTCCAGAGAGAGGTCAACACGGCACAGAAGACCGTGGGCGGTGCTCTGTTAGGTTTTGCATTGATATGCATGTATTTAGGTGTTTTGGGGTTGTTAAATATGTACTTTAAAATGCTACCTGTTATGCCTTTATGCAGATGAATGACTAGCACTGTCTGTTTTATATAGTTTACATTTACAGATTCTCTGAGCTGACCATTAACAGCATCTAACTGTGTGCAAAAGGCTAGCTGCTCACTTTCAACCAAACATCTGGTGTGCTTTGTGGTATTATTCTCTGAGCTTCACTCCAAACTGGAAGAGGTGTATCGTTTATTCAAAAGATGAAGTTTGACAATCTGCTGGCAGAGGTGAACGGCTTTGGGAAATTCCAAATAAGGACGATCCTCTTGATGGTGATTCCTCGTATGACTTTGCCTTTTCACTTTCTGCTGAATAATTTCATTGCGGCTATTCCCTCTCACCACTGCGACATCAGCTCTCTGGATGATGGAGGTCTTTTCAGGAATTTATCCCAGGCAGAGAGGCTGGTTGTTAGTATTCCAGTCCAGGAGGACGGGACTCCAGACTCCTGTCGAATGTTTACAGAGCCTCAGTATCACCTGCTGCTAAACTCCTCCATCAGGACTGAGCTAACCACAGTGCCGTGCCAGAACGGATGGGTCTACGATAACACCACCTTCAAGTCTACACTGGCCACAGAGGTGAATTTAATCTCTTTATTTCTATTATACAGGATCAAGCAAATAAAAACAACTTCACGCTTCACTTTTGTGTCTGTTTTTCTCATAGTGGGATCTGGTTTGTGATAAGAGAAGAGTGAACAAAGCCATAGCCACTGTCTTCTTCATCGGGGTCATGCTTGGAGCTGCAGTACTCGGCTCTCTGAGTGACAGGTAATCATGGCTTTTACTCACACATGTGGTTCTATGTGGTTATATATTAGATAAAACGCGAAGTCTGAAAGTATGCTTTTACTATCACAGTATTAGTTTGCATTAGCTTCTATGATGGAGCATCCAATGTCTTTTTGCCGTTTTCAAAATATTTATATCAACACCTGAATGGAATCAAGACTAAAGTCCAAATGTTGAGCTATGAGTTATTCATTAGAGAGTGGGTCAGAGTAACTGAAGACAGATCGGGTATAATTGTCTGTCTGCTTAAATGGTTGATGTACCAAAGAAAGAACAAAATATTGCACTTCTTAATTGAAAATCCCAATGTTAATACATAACTATCTGCTGATTAATATGCAACAGACAGTTAATGGCTGCATCTACACGGACATTTAAAACTCTTTAACCTGACCCTTTTCTGATGTAACCCACACTAAGATTATCTATATACTTCTCTGTTTTTATCACTGAAGATAGGAATTTACATATTTGTCTGTCAAAATGTTGTTACACCTTCTCACCTTGTGTTTTTGCAGGACCTGTTCCATAGACTCTTCTATATTTTGTTGTCTTACAGGTTTGGCAGGAAAATAATGCTGCTGGTGTCCTATATAATGACCGCCTCATTTGGATTTGCAAGTGCCTTCTCATATAATTTTGCCATGTTTGCGGCCATGAGGTTTTTCACTGGATTTGGACTTTCTGGAATAAGTATAATCACCATCGTCCTTTGTGAGTTTTATGTCACATAAGGGTATGACTTGTGGATTGAGTGAATATATTGAATATAAGTATGGGCAAGTATGCTTTAATGGATCTGTTTATTATCATTTCTCTGTAAAGGTGTCGAATGGGTGGACATCAAGCATAGAACTACAGTGGGCGTTTTAATGAGCACGGACTGGAGTGTTTTTACTACTCTTCTACCTGTTGTGGCATATTTTGTCACTGACTGGAGGTACCTCACCGCCACAGTGACCTCCCCACTGATTCTGGCAATGATTTGCTGGTGGTAAGGGGAAAATAATAACCAAACTTTCAGAAATAACAAGTAAATTCCTGCATTTGAGGGGGTATTTTTCAGCTAGGGGTTGCTCTAAATACAAGTCTTGTAGTCTTTGGTTAAAGACCCTTGTTCTCATTAACAGTATGACTTTATGAAGTTTGACTCATGACTTTATTTTTGCCCTTTTTTGTTTTTCAAAATCAAACTTTGTCCCAGGTTGGTCCCCGAGTCTGCCAGATGGCTGATAAGTAATGGAAAGATCAACAAGGCTCGTTCTTTCTTGAACAAGTGTGCACAAGTTAACGGCAGAAAGCAGTTCATTGCTGAATTAAAGCCAGAGGTACAGCATTTTACATAATCTGATCACTTCTCATCAGAAACTAATACCCAGTTAAACTCTGACTAATGCTTCCTTTTTATTCCCCAGCTTCTTTCCAAAGTAATAATTGTAGAAGATGAAAACAGAAAATACTCCTCTTTTGATCTAGTGAGGACCCCCAGAATGAGGAGACTGGCTCTGCTCACTGGCACGGTTTGGTAAATACATTTCTTTGTTTTTGTCTCCAAACATCTGAGATGTTCACATTTTAAATATTTAGAAATGTGTAATATTTACTATCAGCTGTCACTATATGGTTCAACATGAGAATGAAGGTTACATTATTGTAACCCTAGTTCTATAGTCACAAACGAATTCACCAACTAAAATTTGTGGAGTTGGCCAAGCAGGTTGGGCCTACCTAAATTCGTGGGAACCCACTTTATACAAGACAACAGCAACATTGGGGAGGACGATATTGATATCACACCATGTGCACCATGATCCCCAAAACCAAGACAATATCTGAACAATGCCACATCCACAGCTGTATTTGAAAGCTTTTTGAAACAATACTGACCAAATATTAATAACATAGAATCAATGGGCCTCCTAGAAATCCACCAAGTCTCAGGAAAGAAAGAGCCACTGACAACATCCTTTGATTTTCAGAAGACATTCATGGCAACTTCAACAAAAATAGAAATAACCCTGGCAATTCCTTGATTTTATTCTTTCACATTGAAAAGGTTTTTGAAAAGGTATGGCACAACCAATTTAAAACCGAATAGTGGGCACAAACCTCAAACTCCTGAAACCAGGCTATGCTTTCCTGAAATAATTGACTAAGAAGATATTTTTCAGACATCAAGACAATGTGTATTATCGTAGTTAGGTCCGTTTAAATGTGTAACAAAAAAATGTCTCTCTCTTTCTCTGTTTTAGGTTTGGACTGGCCTTTACATATTACGGAATTAGTTTGAATATCAGCGGATTTGGTGTGAACATTTATCTCACACAGTTCATCTACGGCACAATTGAACTTCCAGCAAAAGCATTTGTCTTTTTAACATTGAACAAAATTGGCCGAAGGTTGAATCAGGCTGGAGCTCTCATTCTGACTGGACTGTGTGTGTTCTGCAACATGTTTGTCCCTCAAGGTGAAATGATCAGTCGTGAT
>CAFUXE010000632.1:520290-558083 GCA_903364295.1 Serranus cabrilla | reverse complement strand
ACCTTTTTTCAGATATGAGCATGTTTCGGATAACGTTGGGAGCTTTGGGGAAGATGTTCTCAGAGGCATCTTTTACCATTGTATTTCTGTACACAATAGAGCTTTACCCCACAGTGATGAGGTAAGTAAACTATCTAATGTAGTATTCTCCATATTCCATACACAGACACGTCTTCCCTGTTAAAGAATATCTCATCAGATCTGTTTTACCACATACACCAAATGAAAGTTACATACATTTATAAACAATATCTATATGCAGAGGACAGAGAGTTTACTAAGACATTTGGCTAACAGAAGAATAGAAGATTTTGTATCAGTCCTCTTTAATCAGTCAGTGTTCCAGACTTGAGGGAATTGCAGTATTTTGAAACTTATATCCCTGATTGTCACAAATGTCTTTGGTTTGTTTTTACACAGGCAAAATGGAGTGGGTTACAGCTCCTTCATGGGCCGTATGGGTGTGTCTGTGTCCCCCCTGATCATACTTCTTGAAGATGTCTGGGGCCATTTACCGAGTACTATTTTCTCCCTGATGGCTGTTGTTGCAGGGCTATCAGCTTGTTCACTTCCTGAAACAACAAACATCCGTCTACCAGAGACCATCGAGGATGTGGAGCAGACACGGTACTGGGCTTTAAATTTGATTGCATCCAAACGTTTAAATGAAAGTTTTATTAAAACAAAAAAATGTCTTGTGTTTCAGAAGAAGATCAATCTCCACATCTGATGAGAAATCTCAACCATAAATGTTTTCTTAATACAAGCCAAAGGGTCCATACCTTGGTGGATATATTAGTCATGCTAATATGTGCAAAATAATAAAAGAATAAACAAGCAAACGTGCAACTTTTGTCAGTATAATATTGTATATACAGTGCAGTAAAAAGAGAAAGAAATCTGTGTTTATCTTGGTCCAAAACAAGAATGAATGCGTTGAGCTGGACCGGACTTATTTCACATCCAAAATCAGATACAGCAAGTGGTCATCAACACACCTTGTTGTATCCACCATGCAATGCACAGCTGGATCTCCTGCTGTCAGTATAAAATGAATAGGATCTGTAGACATATGTCAGCAGACTTAGTGGATTTCAACCTTAACAGAATCCGTGCTATACTCGTTGAGACAAGCAACAGATCTGTGGTGAGATTAGAGTTCTTCAACATCTCCAAGTTGACCAGCAGATCCGTCTTGTGTAGCTGGATCTCCAAAAACCACTCAGAGATACCAACCCATGATGCAGCTCATTATCACAGTCAGCTGAGGAAGATCGGCAATGAGATCTTGATCTTGAGATACTCGTACTCCTGTTGCTTGGAACAGATATCCTCCAAGTTCAAGAAGTCAGGAGATAAATCAATGTACCTCATAATGCCCCAATCAACCAGAAATTGGACCTTGGATGGGCAAGTGTTGGTGAAGTCTGTTTAAGGAGGGCTCACAACTTATCTGGGGTCATATGTACCAATCAGTTTGGTGCTCCAGTGCTCGACGAGCAACCAAAAAAGGTTGAGCACCCACAGGGAATAATCTCTGTACTAAATTTCATGGCAGTCGATTTTATTTTTAACCGATTTGGTGGAAGAAAAGCATCACATATTTACTAAGATTTTCAATGAGTCATACTTATTGTGATGTGTATAGACATGTACAGTATCAACAGGCATGGCATTATTAGGACCAGATCAGACTCGTTTAACAGTTTACAATGTCTGAATACCCTTACAACACATTTACACATTCTCTGAGCTGACCATTAACCAGCAACTAACTGTGCAACGGGCTAGTGGCTCACTTTGTGTGTTCTGTGATATTATTCTCTGAGCTTCACTCCAAACTGGAAGTGTTGATTCTGAAGATGAAGTTTGACAACGTGCTGGCAGAGTTGAACGGCTTTGGGAAATTCCAAATAAGGATGATCCTCTTGATGGTGATTCCTCGTATGACTTTGCCTTTTCACTTTCTGCTGAATAATTTTATTGCGGTTATTCCCTCTCACCACTGCAACATCAGCTCTCTGGATGATGGAGGTCTTTTCAGGAATTTATCCCAGGCAGAGAGGCTGGTTGTTAGTATTCCAGTCCAGGAGGACGGGACTCCAGACTCCTGTCGGATGTTTGCAGAGCCTCAGTATCATTTGCTGCTAAACTCCTCCAACAGGACCGACCTTCCCACAGTGCCGTGCCAGAACGGATGGGTCTACGATAACACCACCTTCAAGTCTACACTGGCCACAGAGGTGAATTACATTTCTTAAAAATGCTTCAAATCCCATAGTAGCCATTTCAATCCTGACTTTTTGTGTCTGTTGTCTGTTTGCCTCAAAGTGGGATCTGGTTTGTGATAAGAGAGGAGTGAACAAAGCCATGGCCACTGTCTTCTTCATGGGGGTCATGGTTGGGGCAGCAGTTTTCGGCTATCTTAGTGACAGGTAATCATGGCTTTAATTTACAATTCTGACACATTTGGTCTGTCTGTCTGTTTTGGTGGCACTACTTTAAATACACAAGAAATTGAAAGCATGTTTTGCTATGGTATTATTATTGCTATTTTAGTTTTAGTTTGCATTAAGCTCTGATGTAGTATACAATGTCTGTTTTGCCATGCAAAAACACCTGTATGGAGTCAAGAGATTAGTCCAAATGTTGAGGTATTTGTTATGCATACAAGAGCCTGAAATACAGCCAGTGCTGTATAGTGTGACGGATAGTAAACTTATGGACAGAGGATCTTAATTTGTCAGATTGCTCCAAATGCAGATGCACCAAAGAATGAAGCAAATATTGCACTTCTTGTTTGAAAGGTTAATACTATAACTATGAGCTGACTAATGTACAGAAAAATGTTACAGAATGCATATCCATGTGTGCACAACTCTTGACCTAATCTGTACCCCAACCATTAATTAACTCCAAGCCACAAATTAACATCTACTTGTAATGTTGTCACTTTAAATGATACCCAAATAAAGTGTTGCTACACCTTCTTCTAAACAAATATTGCTGTGTGACATATTTAATTGATTTAGCTTAAATTTTATTTTGTCTGACAGGTTTGGCAGGAAAACAATGATTGTGGCATCTTCCATAACAACCGCATTATTTGGATTTGCAAGTGCCTTCTCATATAATTTTGCCATGTTTGCTGCCATGAGATTCCTGACTGGATTTGGACTTGCTGGAATAAGTATTATCTCCATGGTGCTTTGTGAGTTTTATGTCCGACTACCTGTATTTTTTCTCTTTTGTTTCAAAGAGGAAGAACTTCAAAACCAAATTACAGAAAGCAATGACTAACTCAAATTATATAAAACCCAAATTACTTGTTAGATGCAAGAGAGTTGTATAATGTACAGGTCACTTGGAGTGAAATTAAGTTTTCTTTTTATTTATTTAAGCATTTCATTCATTTTGTGCTTCAATAAATGTTTATTATAAAAGTCAATCTGAATTTTATTTAAGGACCATACCAGTCAAATGCTCGACTGGTACTGTATGTTGTAATGGCTTTAATCTCGATAGGTATTGAATGGGTGGACATCAACCATCGAAGTACAGTTGCTATTTTAATGAGCATGGACTGGAGTGTCTTTAATTGTCTGCTACCTGCTGTGGCATATTTTGTCACTGACTGGAGGTACCTCACCGCCACGCTAACCTCCCCACTGATTCTGGCAACAATCTCCTCGTGGTAAGAAAAAAATAATAACTGAGCTATAAAACATAAAGAGCAAATTTCTGACTCGTATTAACAAGTCGTGTGACATTTAGAAAAAATTAGTAATCTGTTTATTTTTTTGTTTGTTTTTCAAATCATACTTTGTCCCAGGTGGCTGCCCGAGTCTGCCAGATGGCTGATAAGTAATGGGAAGATCAACAGGGCTCGTTTTCACTTGACCGAGTGTGCAAAAGTCAACAGAAGAGAGCAGTTTACTGCTGACCTAAAGCCAGAGGTACAACATTTTACATAACCTGATCACTTCTCATCAGAAATTGATACCCAGTAAAACTCTAAAGTTTCCTTTTTATTCTCCAGCTTCTTTCCAAAGTAATAATTGTAGAAAATGAAAACAGAAAATATTCCTATTTGGATCTTGTGAGGACCCCCAGAATGAGGAGACTGGCTCTGCTCACCGGCATTATTTGGTAAATATCATTCTGCTTTAGCCCTTAAATACCTGATTATTACCTTTTTAAACACAACAAAAGCTTGAGCACAGCTGCTCTGCCTCAGTGGAAAGAAAACAGTGGTTTAAATTTTGACTGTTGAATTTCCTGTTGCTGATACCCGTCAGCCAATCAGAGACTAGTATTATCCTAGGCAAATGTGTAACTTTGAAAGGATAATAACTCTCTCTCTCTCTGTTGATAGGTGTGGACTGGCCTTTACATATTACGGGATTGGCTTGAATATCGGCGGATTTGGTGTGAGCATTTATCTCACACAGTTCATCTACGGCATAAGTGAAATTCCAGCAAAAGCATCTATTTTATTAACTTTGAACAGACTTGGCCGAAGGTGGAATTTTACTGGAGCTCTCCTTCTGGCTGGACTGTGTTTATTCTGCAACATGTTTGTCCCTAAAGGTGAAATAATCTGTGGTGATACTCCTAAAATTTCTGCATTAATAATAGATGACAAAATGAGGGGGAAATCCCAAACTTGGAATACAAATAGTTCACTTGCATTTTGAATTTTCTATGTGACGAGTAAGTTTGTAAAAACTGTCATGCAATGACTTACAATGTTGCACACTTGTTGGGGTTAATTTCCTTTCACAAACTGTTTCTTTCCAGATATGGGGATGTTTCGAGTGACTCTGGGCGCTCTGAGCAAGATGTTTGCTGAGACATCTTTTACAATTGTATATCTGTACACATCAGAGCTTTACCCCACAGTAATGAGGTCAGTAAACTTTCCAAAATAGGGATTATAATCACACACAGTGACAAACAGTATCTATATACAGAGGCCTGAGAGATAACAGAGGTGAAAAAAGTATTCAGATCCCTTACTTAGGTAAAAGTAGTAATATCACACTGAAATTACTCCACTACAAGTAAAAGTCCTGCATTCAAAACTTACTTTAAGAAAAAGTATCAGCATCAAAATGTACTCAAAGTATCACAAGTAAAATTATTCGTTGTGCAGAATAGACCCACTTAGTGTGTTTTATATTTTCCAAATATATTATTAGATTATTTGTATTGATGCATTTATGAAAGCAGTGTGTTTTGATTTTCTAGAGACAAAGCTTATTTTAACTTTTAAAAATTGTCATGTTTTGACCTGAAAAGTAACTACAGCTGTCAGCTAAATGTAGTTAGTAAAAAGAACAATATTTGGCTCAAATAAAGTACTTAGTTACATTCCACCACTGGCCCACATCAAAAGGTTTCGATGCATGAATCCAACACATGGTGGATTATGACTTATTACGCAGCACAACTTTACTGCAGGATGAACAAAGTCCTCAGAGCTATTAACAGACCTGCACAGACTCATTCAGACTCATTCAGCTCATACAGATCAACTGACAACCACAGCCTGATTCAGAGCTCTGCAGACGCACTGCTCACTGTAACATCAGCAGCAACACACAACAGATTCAGTGTTCATGCAAAACAACAAACAACATCAACCGCTGCACAGAAACGAGCTAAATACAGGTGGGCGTCAGAAGAAGCAGCAGTCAATTAATTAATTTGCATAACGACGCGACGTAACGCTGAGACTATAAATAAAACGTAACAATCAGTCACTCAAACTCACCATCTGAACGTTGCCGCTGCTTGTCTGCAGCGTCCTGCGTCACAGCTGCACTTTGGCGAAGCGGAGGTCACGTCACATGATGACCTTTCACCTGCCGCGGGTCATCACGTGACGTAAACTAATTATGGCAGCCAGGTCCCTTAATTTATTGTAAAATTATTAATAATTGTTAAATATTCTTCTTGATAAAGGCCACTGGCAGGCCTTCAAAATAAATAGAATAGAAATAAAATGAAATCCACTTCCACGTGTCTGTTCCCGTTATTTTTTAGAAGCAGACAAATTCACAGCCTGATTCAAATTCTGATTAAATTTATACATTTATTGTCAAACCGCCCTCCACCGAACAGATTCAGCCACATTTGATGGGTGGCCATGCAAATTTTCTACCCAGTTGTTGTTGTATTTTAAAGCTTTTTTCTCTGATTTGTTTTCTGTTACACAGGCAAAATGGATTGGGTTACAGCTCCTCCATGGCCCGTATTGGCGTGTCTGTGTCCCCCCTGATCATACTTCTTGAAGATGTGTGGAGCCATTTACCGAGTACTATTTTCTCCCTGGTGGCTGTTGCTACAGGGCTGTGTGCGTGTTTGCTTCCTGAAACAGCAAACATCCGTCTACCAGAGACCATCGAGGATGTGGAGCAGACACGGTACTGGGCTTTAAAATGAACTGCTTCCAAACATTTAAATGAAAGTTATATTAAAACACAAAACATGTCTTTTGTGTTTCAGAAGAAGATCAATCTCCACATCTGATGAGAAATCGCAACCCTAAATGTTTTCTTCATGCAAACCATAAGGTTTCTATGTTGAGTTAGGGCAGGGCCGTGTCTAGTCATTTAAAGGCAAACCCAGTGGTTGGGGCCCTCCATATCCCTGTATTGTGCAGACGAACGTTTTATGATCTTAATCTTGTACCAAGTAACATAACAAAACTACATGCATTTCTGTACTTTAGTTCAATTTTGACAAAAGGTGAGTTTGTTTTTCAGGCAACTTGTCCTGCTTAGTTATCTGACAGCTCAAGTTATATAACCATGTTTATATGTAGCACCTGTCCAGTGAATAATATTTGTCACCAAAAAAGATTTTGAATATTAATGTTTATCATCAACTAAAAAATGTTAATTTGAGGAGATTCTCCTATTTCCTGAGCTCAATATAACATTTTAATAAATGTGTTCAAATGTTTTAAAGTACCACAGATTCATGATTCTGTGTATAAGTGATGATGAGTCGTTTTGGTTTTTTCCTTCTGAGCTGCTCAAGGTGCATTAATTCAAATAAAGATAACACTTGATTGGCAGCATTTAGATTAAATAAATTATGTTTCTCTTGATGCAAAACAAACTAGAGAAGCACTCAGAGAGCGCAGACCTCCTCCAAGGTAATAGGGTCAGTTACGCAATACCACATTGCACACTTAAAGGATTATATTGAGAGAGTGTATTTTGGGAGCACACTGGCATTGAAATATTTCATCCACTAGATGGCGGCAGTTAGTGAAGGCAATATGGTCACTGACACAATAATATAAATATGCAGTATAAATTCCAGATGGTGTTCCGGATCACCGATCACCACCAAAATCTAATCACCTGTTCCTTGTCCCAATACATATGTTGTCCAAAAACTTAATTCAAATCGGTGCTGTACTTTTTGTTATTTTGTACATAAACAGACAGACAGACAGACAAACACTGGCGGTCACATAACCTCCTCCCTGGCCCTTGGCCTTGGCGGAGGTAATGAATGATACAACATTCAGGAATACACATGGACTCTACGGTCCAAAGTTTCTGCTGGCAGGGTACGACAGGTTAAATTCATCATCCACTTGGTGATGTCCTTTGTTTCCACAAATGTATTAACAGCATTCACTGTGTAATCTGGTAATCCTTTAGTAGTAGCCTAGTGCTGTACTCATCTATTTACACTTGGGATGCACAGATAATAAAAGTCAGGGCTGATACTAATGTGTAAAATATTGTTTGTTTTGTTTCTTTTTGTGTCTATTTTATCAGTGTTTCCTTCAGGTTGACTGCATCAGGGGATGAATGGGCCATTATTTTTTCAAAATGTATTACATGTATCACATATTTCTAGTTATAATATCATAGACAGATATTAAAACTGACAGTTAATGTTGAACTCAGTCATATCTAGGATCATGAGGCGGCTGCAGGATGTGTACACGCTCACGTCCAGCTCCCCTCCCCGGCCTGGCCCTTCAAGAGCCCTGACTTTATTCTCCATTCTGAAGAGGATATTAGGTTGCTCTTTTTGCCTGATCCATCTCGTAGACCAGGAGCTATTCTCTTCAACAACAGCGCCACCCAGAGGCACCACAATAGGTTTAACTAAGTGTAAAGTATAAAGGTTCCATTGTTCATATTTGCTTACCTACACATCAACAAACAATAGCCATATTTCTTTTCTTCTTTATATATATATATATATATATAATATGTTTACTTAATCATCTACATAATAACTAATAACAACAATAATAATAATATAAATCAGTGTATATAGTGCTTTTAAAGGTACTTTACATAAACATGAAACAAATATAGAGAACAAATACAAACATGAGGTTTGGCGGTGGGAGTCAGGTTTTGTAAGCTGTCTTGAAAAGGTTTTCAGTTGATTTTGAAGGAGTGGAACAAGTTTGTTTCGGATGTTTGGAGTGAGGGAGTTCCTGGTGACATTCAGACAGACAAAAGTTATTTAGTGGTTAAGTGAGGTAAAACATTTACTCATTTCAACTGCAGTCCAGTGGCCTTTTCTTTGAAACATGACAAAGGTTGTCTTCTCAAAGTCATACAGTCAGGTTTTCTGTCTACTTCTAATCAGCGTGAAGACGAGAGTGTATGAGGATCCTTGTTTTCTCTCTTCAAAGGATTTTGTAAAGTGCAGGAGGCCACGATGAAGTTTGAGAACATTCTAGATGATATTAATGGATTTGGAAGATTTCAGGTGATGATCATTGTGATCAGCTTCATCGGCCGCTTCACGATGCCCTGTCACTTCATGCTCAACAACTTCATAGCTGCTGTTCCTGCTCACCACTGCGACATCGGCTCTCTGGATGATGGAGGTCTTTTTGGGAATTTATCCCAGACAGAGAGGCTGGTTGTGAGTATTCCAGTCCAGGATGACGGGACTCCAGACTCCTGTCGGATGTTTGCAGAGCCTCAGTATCACCTGCTGCTAAACTCCTCCAACGGCACCGACCTTCCCACAGTGCCGTGCCAGAACGGATGGGTCTACGATAACACCACCTTCAAATCTACTCTGACCTCTCAGGTGACCTTCATTTAGTGTCAGTTTTAAAACATGAATAAATAAATAAAATTAACTTGTTTTAATCTGTATGGAGAAGTCACTCATGTCCTAAAACTAAAACTTTTATTTGTTTGTACAAGTGGGACCTGGTGTGTGATAGCAGAGGGAAAAACAAAGCAACTGCAACCATCTTCTTCATCGGAGTGATGTTCGGCGCCATGACCTTTGGAAGTCTGAGCGACAGGTATCGCAGCTCGGTTACTTGACACATAACATTTACACATTACCCAGTGTTTCAAACATTCAGTGAAGTTAAAATGTTTTACTTTCTGCAGGTTTGGCCGAAGGATCATGCTGCTGGTGTCGTACGTGTCTGGGATGCTCTTTGCTGTTGCGAGTGCTTTTTCTTCTTCCTACCTGATGTTCGCAGTGCTGAGGTTCTTCACAGGGTTCTGCATCACCGGCATCGTCATCGTCTCAACAGTCCTCAGTAATATTACATTTTAATCTCTGTTGTAAGCTGATCTGGATCATGTTGAGTTCTCCTCAGAAGCCTATAGGCTACTAGATGAAGGTTTGAATATTTTCTCTGAATTTAAAACCCTTGCAAATTGATTTTGTCTTCTCAGGTGTGGAGTGGGTCGACATCAAGCACAGGAAACTGGTCGGAGTGATTGACAGCTTGTCCTGGACTTTTGGGAACACAGTGTTTGCAGCTATTGCTTACTTCGTGACTGACTGGCGAAGGCTAATTGTCAGCGTCACTTCACCTCTAATCTTGGCCATCTTCACCTGGAGGTACGACTCAAAAGGGTGGTTTAACATATGAGCGCCCTGTTCCCAAGCATGAGTAAAAGATAAACATTGGGGGGAAATTACTATGTAGTAATATTACAAAAAAATATATCAGGGGTAAAATCATATATTTAAACAGAATACTTTATGCTGAGCAGAAATTAAGAGCAGCACATAATCCAGCAGCTAACTAGGATGCAAACTAATACATTGGAATGTGAATTATCACAATAAATTCAATTCAATTATTATCGTCTCATAAGCTGATATTTTCCACCATGCTGGAGATCTATTATTGAAGTCACAGTAAGAGTGGATAAAAGGGAAATTTAACACCTTTTATACTTTTTTTTCAGTAGTCAAGTTGCATTTTGGGTAATGTAGGCACCCATTTTTGACTAGGAAGAAAAATGCATAGGTTAGTCAGGTCACATATTATTCATCACATTTGTTTTTGTTGTGTACATGAAAATGATTACCATAAAAACATATTTTTCTGCACCATCAGGTGGATGCCAGAGTCGGCGAGGTGGCTCATTGCCAATGGAAAGCTGGAACGTGCTCAGATGTATCTGAAACAATGTGCCAAGATGAACCGCACAGAGGATTCAATAGACACACTTAAAACAGAGGTTGGCACATTCCAGATGATGGTTAAATAAATAAAAAAAACAACAATCAACAACAACAAGTTTTGTGCCTGTAATATTCCAGATTACAGTTACTTGGTGTTGTCTTATTATGCACTACTATAGTTATGAATCATTTAAATTTGTATCACATGGGTTAGAGAATAACGCTGCTCTGCTTTCTTTCAGACACTATCGACTGTTGTTGTGACTGAGAAAAGAAATCGGCCCTATTCCTACCTCGATCTCATACGGACACCCAAAATGAGAAAGCTGGCCCTTTGTACTGGTACAGTTTGGTCTGTATTCCAAACGTCACTGTGCTCAATGACTTTAGGTTGCAACATATCGATAATCCTGTTTTAATAAAAGATCCAGGTGAATAATAGTGTATCTAAACAAATAATACATTTGATTTACTGAATCTTTACTCTTTCTTTCTTTAGGTTTTGTGTGGCAATTACATTTTATGGCATCAGCTTCAACATCACAGGCTTTGGGCTCAATATCTACCTCACTCAGTTCACCTACGCTTTAATAGAGTTACCAGCCAAAGTGTCCGTTTACTACTTACTGGATAAGATAGGCAGGCGAAGCACTGAGGTGGGATCTCTGCTGCTGGCGAGCGTCTGTCTTGGAATCAACGTCTTAGTACCTAAAGGTAGGCAGTCATTCACGTGTATAGGTTTGGGTTATTAAGGAGGTTATGTTTTCCACGGCGTTTGTCTGTCTGTGTACAAAATAACTCAAAAAGTACTGCACAGATTTGGATAAAAATTTCGGGCAATGTGTAAATTGGGTCAAGGAACGTGTGATTAGATATTGGTGGTGATCGGTGATCTGGAACACCATCTGGAATTTATATTGCGAATTTATATTATTGCGTCAGTGACCATATTGCCTTCACTAACTGCCGCCATCAAGTGGATGAAATATTTCAATGCCAGTGTTCTCCCAAAATACATGCTTTCAATATAATTCTTCAAGTGTGCAGTTTGGTATTACATAACTGACCCTATTGCCTTGGTGGAGATCTGTGCTCTTCGGTTTCATTGTTTTAAGACTTTGAGTAACAGAGATTAGAATTATTACTCACAGGGATATATGATTCATAATTAAACATAACTGCAATAATTAAAAGTCATCCCTCAGTTATTGATGTCTTGTTTCAGATATGCCTACTGTCAGGACCGTGGTGGCAGTCATTGGAAAAGGGTTTTCTTCAGCATCCTTTGCAACTGTTGTGCTCTACAGTTCTGAGCTCTACCCCACTGTAGTAAGGTAACTATGTGTTTATTTTCATCTGTGTCTTATCAATGTCAACATACCTGTCACTAACAGTATTTACTGAGATAGATCAACACTGCAGGATAATAAAAGAGTCTCTTAAGTGTGCTAAAGGTGGTTTCCTTCTCCTTCCTTTTCCAGGCAGAACGGTATGGGTTATAACTCCTTCATGGCTCGACTTGGTGTAGCCGTGGCTCCTCTAATTCTCTTACTGGATGACGTGTGGAAGGACCTGCCGCAGGTCGTCCTGTGCTGTACGGCTGTACTGGGAGGCATTGTGGCCAAAACCCTGTCAGAGACGCGCAACAGGTGCTTGCCAGAGACCATAGAGGATATTGAAGAGCAGTGGTAGTTAACAGTCCCTTGTATCAGTGCACATTTAGTCAAGTTATCTAATCTATATAAATGTTGTTTGGATGGAAGTATATTTGGGGAGTTACACTTTAAAGTTACACTTTAATTAGTAGTACTATTGACAGCAAATTGAAATATCAATTAAGGTGGTCTATATGATATTCTTAGCATTTCTGTGGTCAGGGTTCCACTTTACCTTCAACAAGCAAATATTGGTTCCCTACAGCCTCTGTAACCTTTTATGGCTCTTGACCCCTTGATAAACTTTTGTCACAGGTTACACTAAGCAGTCCCAAAATCAAGGCTCACTTCTGTTTTTTCCCAAAAAAAATCCACAATATTTCCAAGACACTGGATTTAAGAAAAGCCAGAAAAAGTAACTCAGTGTTTTTTTTTCTTCTTTCTTCTAAGTTTTTAATCATGTTATCTCTCGGGGGTTTCAACCCTAACATTGGAAATCATTATTATAAGGTGAATTATGCTCAATATTTGATGAAATTAAGTAATTTAATTATGTGTTTTGGTTGTGATTCTGTTTCTTGAATGCTCCAACCAGAGCTTTACGTCCACATTTAATTTGTACAGTGCATTATATGCTGAGCTTTGTGTTGTGGTAATGCATTGACCTGAAATAAAGTGGCTGTAAAGGGGCAGCACAACCACAAATCAAAAATATTTTGTTTCTCTTGCCTGTAGTACTTTTTATCATTGTTTTTGGTGAGTTTTAGTGTTGATATCGCCTGCAGAGATGTCTGCCTTACCTTAATATAATACATGTGGTGGTCAAAGCACCAGAAAATAAAATTGAAAAATTAAAAAGCAAAGACTTCATTAATTTAATCTAAAGATCTTGTGAGCAGATTCATGTAGGGACTTTTTTTCCCAGCTACAGTGGTGGCTTTGATTCATCATAAATCTACCTGGAGACCTCACATTTTTATCAGGCAAACTATTAAAACTACCAAATCAGTATCAGCAAACACAAAAGCAAAAAATAAAATCTCCACTAGGTACCACACTACTTTTGCAATAACAGGCTTTACTAAATAATATGTACACAGATATTAAGTCAAAGCTCCTTTATTAAAGAAACAAAGCAAGCACAATTTTTTTTATGACTCAGCAATCCCCTAAAGGAAAGTTATCCACATCTAAATGACATGTTTCTGATATTCCTTTTGAAAATCTTTATAGCCAGGTCTAAATATTTGCTGCTGATAATTCATCTGACATTAACACTTAGTTACAGAATTGACATTGATGGGAGAAAGAAACAAAAACAAAAGGCAAACAAAATATAAAAATCAAAATGCCGAATTTTAAACATTAAGATACAATGATACAAGAAAGATCTAAAACTAAAGTACGCGGTCGTTTTCCAGGACACTTGTTGGCTATTGTTCAGTACTGGGAATACTCCTTGCTCTCTAGTTTGGCAATGATTCGCTCCAGCTGTCGTTTAGCTTCACATTGTGGGAAGTTACTCATTTCATAGTACTGGGGGGCAATCTTCACCAACCTGAAACAGAAGAACGAAGGCATGAATTAGTCTTTATATCTTTAAAAGCCTTTATTAATAACATTTTAAACATGCACACGTACCATTCTGGTTTGATGTCTGTGCAAGTGCGGATGTAGTTTTTGGTGGTGAGGACAAATTCATTGTAGAGCACCCACTCAGGCTTGTGGTCCAGGACTGTAGATGGGTGCAGCTGGACCACTTGGTTGTCTTTGACTGTGAGGTAATGACCTGTGCGCTCCAAATGAGCCACCTGGAGGATTCAAAAATGCATTTATTAACAGATGAATTTAGCCCGATGTTCTTCCACAAACATCTGCAGTGTAAACTCTAGTTACATCCTGTTATAACATCACAGAAGGTGTGATTAGGTCAGTGTCTTGCCTAAGCACTGTTCAAACATTAACTAATCTGTGCTCACCTGCATGAAGAAGCCGGTGCAGAGCGCTCTGCGGATGTTGGTGTAGTAATCTCTGCTGGTGAACTCCGTGCTCCGGCGGGGCAGGTTGAAGCGGTCCATAATCCTGGACAGCTGCTGCCGCACGTTGTCAGCAGACATCAGTGAGCGGTAGTTGACAAAGTTGTCATAACACCACTGGTTAGACTCGTGGTCTGGGAAAAGGAGAAACAAGGATTCAGATGTGATGTCACAAAATCATGCTCGTACAGAGCTGTTGGTTAAGTTTTAACCAACTAGTTTTGAAGGTTTCTAATCTACAATTTACGCAAGTGTGACATTGACATTTGAAGCAAGATGCCTTCATCTTTAAAAAGTTCAACTAAAGCACTTCTAGAGCCTTTTTAAAGTGCATTTTTTAGATTTTTCGGCACTTTATGGCCGTCTTAAATAACAGATCTATGTACAGTACATACAGTCGATATACCATACTGATTATTTAATTTATTCACCTTAAATCAGATGTTATTCTACTAGAAATGAAATGACAAATTAAATGTTTTTGACCGATTGAAGGATACCAAAATAAAGTTTAACGTTTCAAAATGTGTCACCTGTTTGTAAATAGACTTGGAGGCCTATATGACCTACATTTAAAGCGGTTTCAAACTCCACATTCAAATTCATGCTCATGTGTATTTGAGAATGGAAACATCTCAAGTCTAGCAGCTAAACTTGGCAAATTAATGTTGATGTGACAAACAATTTTCAGTAATGTAATTCAACTCTGTTTGTGGAAAAACCCTCAGAAAACAAATCATTATTTCAAGTCTTGAGAAGGGTGATCTTTAAGGCTGATGCTCACTTTGTTTGAAGGCGTGGTAGACGTTGAGCAGCGTCAAGTGGTCTCCGTCGATGTGAGCAAACCTCATCTTGGACTCGTCTGCTGCCTTCTTAGCCTCCGTGGGGCGGACAAAGCACTGTGGGACTAAACAAGGTTGGTATGGGCCCCAACAAAGCCGCCCATAGGGATGAGTCAAATATTCACAGAAAAATGGAGCAAAGCCTATGATGCTAGGGCACTCGACACTGCGCTGGGACAGGGCAGGACCACAAGCTCTATCAAAGGGGGCTGCAGTCTTTTCACATGGTCATTCCCAACTGTAATGGCTATTAGCTCGTAGAGAGGGGGTCATTTAACCACATCTGTAAAACAAGAGTTTTCACACAACTACAGAGTGTTAGGGACACCAGCAATGCTTTAACTTTTACGTACTGAGACATAAAGCTGAGGCCTTTAAAAGAGCAGATAATTAAAATACTTCCAGGCTGCTATAATAACTACACACAGTTAAAATTCACAATGCATAATTTCAATTAAAAGAACATTCTGAAAAATGCGATGAGTATGAATAATATATTGTGTGGTGCCTGCCCTATCCACTTGCTTAGGTGATGAAATACTCATGAGAAAAGCTCACTTACTATTCAATCAACATACTGAACATATGGCCATAAAACCTACAACCTGAAATTAAAAGTAAATTAAGGGAGAGCTTTAAAATTTAAGTGAAGCTGTCCAAAGTGAAAGGCATTCCAAATAAAACTGATGTTTGGAGTTTATATTGGGGCTGCATGGCTATGAAAAACATGAAATACAGCTTATGCTATTTAATAGCATGATCAAATAATAATGATTTTGTACATAAAATCTAATCCCTCTACCATAATTTCTTAGGAATAATGGAAATCTTCACCTCAATGTGTGTTTTCTACAAAAATCCAGTATTTTTTTTTTTTTTACATCTGGACTTAACTACAGTTCAGAAGGTAAAATAAAAATAAACTGTACAATATGTACAAAATATTACAAACTGGTTCAAGCAAAGACAATTCTAAGTATTAAATCCAGAAACATTTCCATATGACATTGAGCCAATACACTGTTCCTTCAAATTAACTTGATATGACAAAAAATATATAATTTTGTGCATCTACTTCTGTCTTCTCTATATTCTCAGTCACCGTCATATCTGTGCATGTTGCACACCATGAGGTGCTTAAGATCAAGACTTTCATGAGAATCAGAACTGTGAAAAATACTTCAGTAATACCCAATTAAAAATACAGTTGCATGACATTATGCTCAAAAATTTGCTGTGCACCAACTAAATTCTAGGTGGGAACTTTCCCCCCAAAACTACTAGAGAGCAGAAGCGTATTTATCCCCAAGAGACTTGGCCTACAGAAGGCAAGGAAGAGGTCAGCCCAGTCCTGGGCATTACCTGACAGCATGGCAGTAATGGAAAGGATCTCGTTAGAGCAGTTAAACTCGCAGCTGGCAATGACCATCTTAGCCAGCTGGGGGTCCAGAGGAAACTCTGCCATCATGGAGCCCAGCTCCGTCAGGTCACCGTCATCATTGAGGGCTGCCAGGTAATTCAGCAGCTCGAGGGCCCTCATCAGAGTTTCTGGAGCTGCAAAAAGGGAAGAGACGGACAGAAAGGTCAGAGTTAGTTAAGTAGAGATTATTAAATGTTTTATTATTAAATCTGTCTAATGCTGCTGCTACTTCAAACTGTCTAGTGCACTTCAATTTGTTTTCAACAGTTTTAAAAGACATTTTTTATATTGTAAATACTTTATTTTCATATTTTATACCCATAACATGTTAGGCATTCTCTGGACAGCAAATTGGGAATTTCTCTGTGCATAGAAACATGTTTCCTACAGTGCACATGACAATAAACACCTTTAATCTTAATGCAGATCAACTCACCTGGTGGATCCATGAAGTCGAAGTGCACAAGGTCATCGATACCGAGCTTTTTCAGCTGCAGCACAACAGATCCCAAATTGGATCGGAGAATCTCAGGGTATGTGTTATCCTGGAGTGAGGGTGTTTACAGTGTTAATAAACAATAAATCATTCATGGACAAACAGTTAGTATCTTTATTTTATTCTATTTTTTTTCTTGTGCCAACTCTCAACAGGTGAAGAGAAGGAGTCTGTCTGTCTTGTCACTTGCCTGCATCTCTGTTTTGTAGGCCTTCTCCGTGTAGAGGCGGAAACATTTCCCTGGACGTGTTCTGCCGGCTCGTCCCGCCCTCTGCTGGGCAGAAGCTTTACTGATGGCTGTGACGAGCAAAGACTCCACTCTGATACGGGGATTGTAAACCTGAACAGACATTTGAATGCATTTTTAAAACATTAAGTATGTCGAAAACATACTGTATCTGCACTTAAAGACTTTTTGATGTTACACCATATTGCAAACAAGGTTAAATACAAATAAAATCCAGTGAGGGGAGTTACACTTCTCCCACCTTTTGCTTGGCAAATCCAGGATCTATGACAAACACCACGCCATCAATTGTCAGAGAGGTCTCAGCAATGTTTGTCGAAACCACAACCTGAGGATAAAGATATTCATTATCAGAATGTGAGAACTAGGCAAAGCAATATATGAAGCAAAACGCATTGTTTAATTTGGTGCAATTTTGGAGTAAAATGTGTTAAATTAAAACAAATTTACCTTTCTTCCAATTGCACCATTGGGCTTTCTTGGAGGGGGAGCCTCAAAGATCCTTTGCTGCTGTTGTGGTGGCAAAGTAGAATACAGTGGAATGATTTTGATGTCTCCGACTTCAGGTCCAAGGTCATCGACCTCTCGCTTGATGCGTTTGCAGGCCTCGTCAATTTCCTGAAAGAACAAATTGAGATTCAGCTTTGTGTGTTGAAGAACCAAATCTATACTGTAAGAAAAATTCAACTGGGCCAGTAAAACCAGCGCCACAAGTATTACCTCTTGACCGGTGAGAAAGAGGAGGCAGTCGCCTTCGTCTTCCTCACACATATGAATCTGGATGACAGTGCGGATCGCAGCCTCAAGGTAGTCTCGCTCGGGTTCGGGAGTGTAGAAAATCTCTACAGGGTGTGTACGGCCAGGAATAGTCAGGAGAGGACAGTTGTCAAAGTACACCTGGAACTTTCCGGCATCTAGCGTGGCGCTCATGACGATCACCTGTGGATGAAAGGAAAACTTTGCTGTAATAGTTGTTTTTCCAGCTAGTATTCAAGCACCAAGTCTATATGTGTTTAAGTTTAGATGAATATTGTCGTGGAACCATCCAATTTTCTTTTTTTTTAAATGGTCCCAGATAATTTTTGTCCCATCCTTGTAACATCCAGACACTCTTAACCCTGGTTAAACAGTGATGCAAATCGTTGGGGGGAACAAATATGTTAGTTAGAGTGTTAGCATCTTTTGCACAATAAATTCATTTCCTATCAGCCTAGCTATTCAGTAAAGCACCTTGTTGTAGCAAAACATATTATATGCAATGATAAATGCATGCAATGTTTTATTTATTGTTGTTAATAAAAAATGAACTAGTACCTTCAGATCCGGCCTTTGACGCACCACCTCCTTGAGCACTCCCATCAGGATATCTGTGGCCAGAGTTCGCTCGTGGGCTTCGTCCAGAATGATCACACCATATCGCTCCAGCAGCGGGTCGTTCATAGCTTCTCTTAGTAACATACCATCTGTCATGTACCTAAAGAAATTACAGACATGCTTTCTTAGATTCAAACGCTCCGGATCACAACAAACAAGACTGATTTGTGCCTTTACACAGAAGACTTCAATTACTAACTTGAGTATAGTCTTAGCAGAACTGCAGTCCTCAAATCGAATGGAGTAGCCGACTTCCTGTCCAAGCATGACGTCCATTTCGTCCGCCACTCTCTGAGCCACACTCATAGCCGCCACTCTCCTGGGCTGAGTACAGGCTACTGCCCGCTTAGGCCCAGGCAAGCCCCTCACCATGTCCACACACCACTGTGGGATCTGGAGATTGAAGCAAAAGTTGCAATTAAGTCAGACAAACGTATTTTAGAGGAAACACTCCACAACATTGTGTCATCATACTAGATATGCTGTTCATTGCATCTCAGACCTGTGTTGTTTTCCCAGAGCCAGTTTCTCCAACGAGGACAAAGCTCTGATGGCGTGTGATGATATCGCTGAAGCTCTCCTTGTACTCCCACACTGGAAGCTGTAACCTCTTCTTCAGGATCTCGTAGTAGCGCGGCGTGTGCGGCAGGTTGGTGAATGGGTTGATCTGCTGTTGCATAGCCAACTGCTTGATGGGTGCCAAGCATGGCACGGGCGCTGTGCTGTTAGATGGGACACTGGAAGGCTTCAGGTCTCTATCTCGGTCTCTGTCCCTGTCCCGATCCCTGTCTCGGTCCCTGTCCCGAGAGCGGTCCTCACGGTCTCTGTCACGGTCCCTTTCTCTCCTGTCAACATCAGAATGGGGCATCATTATAAAAACTTTCAATATATGAGAAAATATGATAAAACTACTCTGTAATGTTCTGCCAACACTGATGTCAAAAAATCCCCGTCCACATCATATAATATGAGACATGATGGAAATCTTTCCCATATTTACGTCTTGGAAGTGTTCACATCAGAAAACTCAAGACAGTTGTATGATTTATGTATGACTTGAATGTTGTAGTAAACACTATTTACAAGTCAAAAACTAGCAAATAAAGTGAGTCCTATTGCTATATGACATATGTTCTACAGTAGCCCGCCAAACAAAGGAGTTTTGAGGCAGATACTCATATTTGACAACGCTATTGCTGACACTTCTAACTATTTAAATAATGTTTTCAAGTGAAGTCCATCAAACAAAACGTCATGAACATATTTTGCCTCTTATAGAGAATTTGCCTGAGATGTCAAATTAAATACTTTGACATAAAATTGTCAAATCATATAGTGTCAGTGTATAAAATACTTGATAACATCGATCAGCCACCACCACTTCAGCACGGAGATGTTCTGCTTGCTAAGTCAGTGAAAGCAATAAAAAAAAGACATAAAGAAATAAACATTAAATTTAGCATTAACTGACTATAATTTATCAGTAAGACACCTACGAACGATACATTATTTAACTTTTGCTTGACCCTGGACAATTTTTTGAAGTGTTATATAATATTTGGCCAACACTCTTAATAGGTTAAATAAAACATACATCTTAATAAAGTGCACTGCAGCTCAACAGCATCAGAGTTTACCCCTCAAAATATGAATAAACCTGAATTAATGACTCTTGTATGTGTATGTTTAAAACGTAAACATCCCCCATGTGTAATGTTACCTAATTAAGGTAAGTGAGTAGTGTCTCAACATTAGTAAAACAGTTGTTTTCTGGGTAATAAGGGCTGACAAAGTTTCGGTGTGCAAGCATGCTAGTGCGATGGTACTAACTGTGTTTGTTAAGAGCTCTTATCGCGATAATTTCTGATTTTAAGTTGCTATTTTTGCCATTAAACACAGCCTTAGGCTTAGCTAACACTAGCCAGCAACCTTTAACATCAATTATACGTAAGCTATCTTAGCTCCGGTTGTTAGCATGTCGCTAAGTGAGCGTTAGCCACACACACACACGTGCCTCAATGGTGAAGGTAACGTCTGTTAGCTAGAGCCGTCCTCAGGAGCTAACACACACTAAGTTGTTATTGACACAATGTAGCAAAAATGCATTTATAACCCAGTTTCAGAAGGAAATGCATGTGTTGTTCAGCAGTGGCTAACGCTAGAGCCAGACAACTAACAGCTAAGATTACACTGTTTTATTGTACATCCATAATGGCTGTTAGCCAAATGAACTAGCATCAGCTAACAGTTAGCTCGTGCATAACTGGTTCAGGCAGATTATTAACTCTGGAGCTTCACCTACCCTTCAGACCTCTTCTTAGAGGAGGAGTAATCATCGCCCAAATCCAGGCGATGTCGTTTGGACATCTTTAGGGCCGAAGTTTAGCTTATCCTTAAATCTATTAAAGCGGACACAATTCTACCGGGTAACTTGGTTTCCAGATTCCTGTGCTTGTGTTTTCTTCTATTCTAATGTCATTAACATCAGGCTGTGTAGGACACACGGCCGCCGCCTGCTGGTCCGGAGTGTGAACGGCATTTCTTTAACAGAAATTAAATGTATTATTTTACAGGGGTCTTCTTGTTTTTTTATACATTGAGTTAAAATTGCATACAAAAAGTAGATTACTTTTACTACAAATACTAACCACAAAAGAAAAGTTGAATCTGTAAATTGATATAATGGGACATTATAGATTTTTCTTTTGTACAGCTGTATCAAATTGCTCAAGTAAAAACTAGTAATGTTTTGATAATATCCCAGTAACTTCTGTGTGAGAGAGTAATCAGGTTCAGCAGCACGTCTGGGGAAAGTAAGAACCAGTTTGAATACAAATCATGCTCCACCCACAGCCAGCAGCGCCCACTGACACGCTAATACAAGACTTTTATGAAACCTTTAGTGCATATTTGACACATCTAACGATCGACAGTGAGCGGTTATCAGCAGTGAGGAGTAAAGTTTGGGTCTTTGCTGCGGATTGTTGATGCTGACTATGCTTCTGCACGGGTAAGTGGACGTTGCTCATGTAGCGGAATCTGGAGCCTCTGTGTTTAATTAACTTCATCTGCAGAGTAAAACCATGTTTGTGTAGTGATAGAGGCAGCCTGTACGCTTCATTTAGCTCATTTTCATCCACTTTTTCAGTGTTAATACACGGTACACTCAATATTTTGCATATTTATTTGAATATGGCAATATAGCAAATGTGTTTCATACACAAGAGATAGTTAATTGTGACTTCAGCCTGACTGAGTTGAAACGTAGTTCTCATTTGAGTAGGCCTACTGTGGTTTTTTAGTTTTATTTTGAGAAACTGCACTTTTGTGCCACTCTATACTTTTATATACTTTTACTTCAGGGAAATAGTGAACTTAAAATAAACTAGGCCTACATTTAAAAGGGATTAAAGTTTTTAAAAAAGTACATTTTATACATTAAAGTTCATGTTACTTACTTACTGATGCAGTTTTAATTAAAATATTAGAAATTGGATTCTCCCTTGTTTTGTTTTTTCAAATTAAGGTAGCTTCTATATTTTTTACTATAGTTACTTTACAGAGTTTTATTTTTTTAATGAGCCAAAATATGAGAATCTTAATAGATGAATCCACAGCTGTATATAAAGCAGTAACAAAAATATTAGCTTCACCATCCATCAGCAATGTTAAAATACATATTACATTAATATATTAGTTATAATAATACCATAATGTAAGAAAAGGTGCTTTTTCATACCAAAGTATTTATCCAACCCTTATATCTTGATAAATCTGGGTCCTGTTCTATAAGTTGAGTTTAACAATAAATTATTATTTTTCATTCAAATTGACTAATTTTAGGTTGATTTGGATCCTTAAAATAAATTCAACTAATAACTGAGTACAAGTTGCCACAGCTGAGCTTGAACTATGTTGAATTTGCTTTATGGAACAAATTCTACTGAAAATAAGTCAGATAAATCTGGTTTATTTGTTAAACTTGCTTAATGGAACAAGCCCCAGGATATTTACCTGGAACAAAGTATTTATTGTTACTATTTTTACCTTCATAAAGAATCTAATGCAGCCTTTGTGATGTGACGGCTGTTTTCATGCTCAACACGTGACAAGTTCAGAATACGAAGCCCTCTCCTGATAGCTTTAATATCTTTCAGGTCGTTGTGTATATGGGGAGCAGCACTGGTGGTTCTGCTGGCCGGCTGTCAACAATGTGGCTCAGCCGAGGTTCCCCCAGAGGTCCTGCAGAACAATGATACTCTGTATGCGGCCTGCAAAATGAGACCCAGCACCTCACTACCTGACGGTCTGCCCAAAGTCTACGGCCAGGTGCTGTTTAAGCAGGATTATCCTGGAGGAAAACTCAAAGTCCTTCTTCGGTTCAGTGGCTTCCCCACGGAGGGCGGCCCGGTGCCCAGAGCGGTGCACATCCATCAGTGGGGAGACCTGAGCCGGGGCTGCGACTCCACTGGCGGCCACTACAATCCACACCTTGTCCATCACCCCGACCACCCCGGAGACTTTGGTAACTTTGAGCCCCAGGAAGGAAAAATCAATACAATGATAGACTCTGATGCAACGCTGTTCAGGGGCCTGTCTGTGATCGGAAGAGCAGTGGTGGTCCACGAAAGCAAGGACGACCTGGGGCGCGGCGGAGACGCTGGGAGCCTGCTGCATGGAAACGCAGGCCGGAGGCTCGGCTGCTGCATTATTGGGATTACCTCCCCCGACATGTGGAATACGCAGTACAAGATGTATAATATGAGGCTGAGGAGATATTAGTTTCAGAGTAATGTCATACGCTGATGACATTCTACTTTACTCATTCACTGCCCACTGTTCTCCATCTGATACCAAGAAAAATCAATGATTCAATCACACCAGTGGCTTAAAACAGTCGGGGGACCTTGTCTTCAGAACTGCCCCAACTTCAAGTAAGAGTTCCCCCAAAATATAATAATTTTTGATACATATTTCAGACACACTAGCAGTTTGCAGTTTGGTCCACCACCAGACTTAATGTCTCCACTGTTCAATAGACTGCAATAAAATTTGGCATAGATATCAATGGTGTCCAAACATTGAATTCAACTGCAGGTCAGAGTTTTCAAATATCCAGTAAAAATATCTACTGGGTGGATTGGTGCAACAATTGAAACATACATTCATGGTTCTTAGAGGATAACTTCAACCAGACCCGTTCAGATGTTTCAAGACACGATATTTACGCCTCTGTGATATATGTGTCATATGTTATTTGTGCGACCAACACTCTAGTAATAAAACTAAGTAAGAAACTCGCTTGAGCATGACATGAACTTCTTGCCATCATTGTTTTGAATGCACTGCTGCTGCTCTGTTACACAGCACCACTATCTCCTTCCACTTTTAGTAATTTTCTACACCTAAAAATGTTTATCAACAACAAAAAAATAGTTGAAAATCATTTATTCTGCAGAAATAAATCCCTTTTGTACACGTTTGAACACATCGTCAACACATAAACATATATGGCTCTATATCATTTCTATCTGGTAGGTTATTAACATTTTTCACCACAAAAAGACGACAAAGACATCAGTGCTGGTAATCTACATGTTGTGGCTTCATCGTGTTACAGACCAAGAAGTTCTGTGAGTCTAACAAAGATGTTTTTTCAAAGTAAACTTACAAATTCTTGTACAATAATGAAACATTTTCTTGGAAAGTGCCTGTTTTGTTTTTTAAAAGAGCATGAATTCAAATGAAAAAGTAATTAATCAATAAATAGTATATTGTCATGCAGCATTTTTATAGCTTTAAGAATTTTGTGTTTTTGTGATTGAAAATGTGTTGAGCAAAAAAAGCTAAATGTGTCACATTATTACATTTAAAACAATAAAGACATATGAAACTGTTTGGAAATGTTTGTACTAGATTCGAAGAAACAAAATAACATCACAGCAGCTGGAAGTCTGTTTGTTGACGTTGTGAGCGATAAGATAACACGGACAGAGGCAGAAAGATCAATGAGAATTATTTTCTGGGCATCTTTCTGTTCACGGTCAGTTTATCGCTCTTATTTTGGATCATTTTTATGTGAAATTTTTGATAGAAAACATTTCTTACAAATGACTTCCTTCTTCGATGTTGAGTTCAAATTATTTCACTCGATCAGAGGAAAAATTCTCATGATTAAATTAAATGATCGAAGACACACGTTTTATGTCAAAGGCAATAAATAAATAAATAAATAAATGAAAACGTTTTGCTGTTTTTAAACACTGTGTTTTCTTCCACACAACGTGAAGCTTGTTGGGAACAAGCCGTTCCTGTTTCAGTGATCTGGAAGAACTTGACTGAGAGCTTCGACCGTAAACCATTCAAACACCTTTTGGATTAAGTGGACTCTGGTCCGGGATTTATTGCCCAATCTCACTAATGCTTCTTTGGCTGAAGGGGAGAAAATCTCTGCCAACATTTGTTCCAATATACTGAGGAAAAACACTCCCAGTAGAACAGAGCAGCTTACTCCAAAACAATCACATGTAATATGGTGTTAAATCAGATTCTGACATTCTTTGGGCGACGTGTTCACACGACTCTCACAATAAAAATAAAAGCTCTAATTAGATAATCAGTTATTGAACCATAACAGCTATATCTCTTCATTCTCCACTGTTAATTAAAGTGAGTGTCGTGGTTAATTTACTCATTCACCTTTATTAGTTATTAATCTTTTTTGCATTAAATAAATACCCTTTAAACAGGAAATATGAAGTGTGTAAAAGTAGTTCTTGGGAAATTTTATCAGAAAGAACGCCACGAGACTCAAGGACGTGTCTGTTTCTGAGGAAATCAGGGGAGAAAAGTTTGTGTTAGTCTGGTAAATTAGAGGCCAAATAGAGGTCTTTTATATATTTTTTAACTGCCAAGGAAAAGAGTCAAAAGACCAGCTGAGTCAACTCTTCCCTCCTCAAAATGGGTTGAAAAATGGACTGTCCTATGATCATCTTTATAACTATTTAAAGTTTAAGAGTTGAAGCCACCACATGAGCCTCAGGGTTCAGTTTGGGACCAGTTTTCTTTAGACGTGCCACAATATTCACAGACATGGTGTCGCTTTTCATTTTATGCTGATGATACACTGTTTTCTCCACAGACTCTGGAAGTTAATTAAATGTTTTTAATCAGCTGAATTTAAACAGTACAGTCTTTGTCACTGGGCTGACACATTGCAAAACAGATCCTGCCTTCAGCTGGTCCCACACAAAGCTTGTGCAACCACGTTTATATAACTCAGAAATATTTCTAAAATTATTTCTGTGTCCCATCTTTTCCCAAACCCAACCTTTAAAGACACAGAGAACATTTTACATGCCTTCATCTCACCATGTCTGGGTGACTGTAACAGCCTTTCATTGACCTGAACCAAAATTATATCGATCAGCTTCTGACTGAACAGATCTATGTGACACCAACTCATGTCCCTCGAGTTTCAACCGTACGCTGGCTTCCACAAGGTTTTAGATATATCTGACCTATTACAACACAGATTCCCCAAAAATTGACAAGTTGTCTAAAACAAAAATAAAACAGAATGTGATATTTTGCTAATCCTTTGTGACAAATATTTAGTTTAAAACAGCACAAAAACAAAAAATATTTAACCTCTTAAAACCAGCGAGTAAGGCCGGTTAAACCTTGTTTTTAACTGATATGGTGTCTGATTTGTAAGATGTTACCTTTCAAATGAAGCCTCATATATAAACTACCCAGGCAGCTGGTTTTAAGAGGTTAATGTTGAAACTGATAACCTTGTTTTATAAATATTAACGTTTTTATTTACGCTTTATACGGCGTCCCGACTTCTTTGTAATGAGGTTGTAGAACTGTGCGTGCTGGTGAATCCTCATCAGGCAGAGAGGTCTTTAAGGGGCTGAAAGGGGACCGAGCATCTGTTGTCAGGGCAACGAGGAAACCAGGTCGGAAACCAAGTCGGAAACCAAGTCCTTCAAGTCCCTTTTTAAAACACACTTTAACTGGTGGCCTTCTGGATTTTAGCTATCATTCTTCTTGTCAAAATATTTCCCTTTTCCCTGTTTTTAACCTTTCTCTACACTGTCTTGTTTTTATACACCAAATTGTTTGTTTTCTTAAAACCTGATGATTTTATGATTTATCTGTTATAATTTGCTGCCTTGTGAATCACTTTGTAATGTGGATGTTGAAAAGTTTTCCATAAATAAAGATTATAAAACTGATTTTATTGAATTCTATTGTCTTTAGGTTTGTTATGAGTCAATCTATTTTAAAGGGGAAATCCTTCATGTATTGTAACAATAATTAGTTGTGATAACAGAGCAACAGATGCAGGATCCATTATCAACACTGTGTGTCTATCATCAACAACTCACCAGTGTCACTTTCCCCAGATGTTGTTCATCATTCATAAAAATGAATCACGTCATTGAGATTCGGAGGATTTCTCTCGGTGCTGTGTGCTGTGTGAGCGGCTCATGGAAGACTAACGACACAATCATCTGATTCCTCTGACGGCTCCGTCTCCTGGTTCGACTGGACGTCCTGCTCCTCCTCGGAGCTCGGAGCGGCAGCAGGGGACGTTGTGCTATCTATGTTTTCCTCTGTTAGGTTACACTCCGGCTCCTCAGTGCATTCATGTGACTCCCCCTCCCCTGCTCCTGCGGGGTCACAGCTCTCTACAGTTTGCGGTGAGCCGCAGAGGTCTGACGGCTGATTTGTGGGAGAGGAATCGCTCACACAATCCTCTTCTTTTAAACCGTGACTTGTTAGATCTGTCGGAGCGGTCGTGACCTCTGTTTGACTGTCTGGTGTTTCTGTCTGAGGGCTGACTGGCTCGTCCTCAGCTGGCTGGTACGAGAGGTTCGGCTGGCTCGTCTCCTCGCTGGGTGGCGCCTCCTCCTCCTGACCGCCTGACACGGCTGCCGGTCCGCTCTCTTGGATCAGGACTTCTGTGGAGCTCTGCTGATCAACAGCTGTTTGTTCTGACTCTTCATCACCTGTAAGAATAAAAGATTCAGGAAATAGTTTCCCAAAAATCAAGCTTTGAATGGCCGTCATCATATTTTCAAACAATCCTCAACTTGAATAAAGTGACTCATCGGATTATATCACCTCTTCTTAAATAGATTTTTTTGTTATAGTGGTTATATAAATGTAAATTATGTTGCTGTTCATTTGCTGCTGTTAACACAACTCTCTGCCTGTCTGTATCTGCAGCACATAATGAGACGTACTGTGTACAGGCCTAACACTGACAGTATACAGTATAAATGTTGAATATTCACCTTCCTGTCCAGGACAGTCTGCGGAGTCATCCTGCTGAGGATTCAGGATGATCGTGTCTTTTCCTCCTACAGTGACAAAACATCAGTCACAGTCAGCCTTTATCAGTTTAATGATGGAAACTAAGTACATTTACCTAAGAAATGTATTTGAGTATTTCCATTATCTGCTACTTTGTACCCCTGCTCCACTAAATCTGAGTCAAGATATTATACGAACAATTATTTTATATAAGTTACTGCAACATTTAAGTAATGTGCATTTTATTGGATTGATAATAAATGGGCCATTCTGCAAAATGAGTACTTTTACTTTTGGTAAAATTGATCAATTTTGATTTTTTTTTTTCACTATTTTTTATTCTTTCAGACTAGTGGAAAGAAAACATACAAAATATACATTAAGGGATTTATTTTACATCCATCCAAATGATATGTAATCTCCCAAAATAATGCTTAATTTGCATATTTAAACACACAATTTCAGTAAACTAAGAAAAAGAATATATAGACTTAAAGGAAGTAATCAACTGGGGAAGTTTCATGGTGACATCTATTAGAAATTTTTACTCTTTTCACCCGTATTTTCTCGCTTAAGATTTTACTTTTAAGTCAAATTTTGAATTCAGGAAACAGAGTATTAATATTAAATAGAGTAGTAATTAAACTACTTCTTCCTCCACTGTCCATTTATCACTTAAAGCTGCAGCATTGGATAGAAATGAGTAAATGTCACTGGAGCAGATATGAGAAGTGAAGAAGATGAAGTTCAAAGGTTAAAAAGTAGAAAGAGGAAGTGAGAGAAACATACTTCCATGAATCCCCAGAGAAACATTATAGGTCAGACCTCCAGGAGGCAAGAAGCAAAAGGACAGAAGAAAGATTTAAGAGATTATTGGAAACAGTGAGAAAAACAGTTTTAAGATTCAATAAAAGTTTTCTCAGTGTATGAAGATACTTGTGCTCACCTGGGAGGCTCCATAACCCAGACATCTCTAATGTTTTTAGCTTCTTCTCCAGCTCTGCTACTCGATTTCCAAGAATCCTAAAAACAATACAATTAGCGCTTTTTGTGTAAAAATCAGAGAGCTGTGTCAGTGTGAGTGTGAAGTAAGAGCCGGAGTACTTGTTGATCTGCCGTTGGTGCTGAATCACCATGTTCTTCTCGTGGATGGTTTCCAGCAGGGCGGTGGCGAGCGACTTCAGGTCAGAGATGGACTGAGGAGTCACCGGCAGACTGCAGCCGTTTTCTTCAGACAGCAACAACTCCTTCACTGCACACACGGCGACAGAGACGGTTCATGAGGAGAAGGGTCGACGAAAATGCGTTTTTCTTCAACACTTGTGTAAATGTTTACATGGCATTTTGTGACACTGTACATACAAGTGAGGTTTTTCTTTCATTAAATATGATCCTTGTTACCTTGTTTAGCAGAGAGCACTCCGGTCAGCGCGCTACTGTTGGGTTTCCCACAGATTTTAGAGGATTTCCTGCAGTCCAGGGCACTCTGACATCAGAGAAAAGCATTGTTGAGCATGAGACGGATGTGTTTGTGAGAGAAAACACTTTTTCATAAATCCACATTATTTCAGAAGTGCAGAAAGTTTTCCTTGAATTAAAAATTGATAAATACTTAAAAATCAACAAAAATGACAATTAAACTGTAGTTACCTTGTACTTCACCAGGTTTGTTTTGAGCAAGCTGATTTCTTCTTGAAGTTGACGGAACCGTTCATGCAAATACCTGAAATATAGTTTGGATCAGAAACCCCACAATAAACCATTAATCCTTTATCATCAAGTTCATGTTTATATGGGAAATAAGACTTCACAGTCATGACTGAAACTCCCAGTATCATTATGTTGAAATCTCTATTATTGCAGCCAAATACAAATAAATATATTGTTATCTGAAGTAAATAGATTCATGCAAAACCTAGAGATCGTTCCTAAAGCTATGGATTTATTGCTGCAAATACTCCAATATATTAAACATTGATGCACCTAAAAAATATGTTTTTTAATAATATCTAACCTGTTCTCCATGCAGAGAGCATCTATGTCTAAAATGCGTATCTCGTCGTTGCCCACGATGTGGTTCATTTCCATATTGAGCCGATGAGCTTTCTGCTGGAACACGTCTCGCTCTGCTCGGACGTCCTGAAGCTCGTCTGTGAGCGACTTCACGCTGTGCTCCAACACCTCGTTCTGCAGCGACACAGGACACACCGACAGTACAGACACTGTGACTTCATCTCATAATGCTGCAGGTAGAATATTCTTTATTTTTGACTACTTGAAGAAACTAAATTTTTCCTTTCAGAAATCAGACTTTTACACAATATTTGGCAGATTTTCTTCTATTATCATCACATCTTGTTGTTGCCATGAAGATGTTGTTAAGAGTACTGACTCTCTGGAGGTTCGCACTAAATTTTCCTTAACAATACATTTGATCATGAGTTGCTGAAAGAAAGAAAAACTCCCTCAAACGCAGCTGAAATGGAAATAATGGAAAATAAAAGTTGCAACACTTTGATTGACCTTTGCTAACTTGTGTTGCCAAGTAACTAAAAAAATAAAAGGAACAAAGAAATAAAAATAATCTGTAATAATGGGAGTTCTGCACTGACGACTCATTCAAGAATCACAGGCAACTCATTTATGACATTTAATATATTATTACTTTAGACATATTACACTTTTAAGTAATATTTTCAATGCATGACTTTTATTGGAGTATTTTTCAAGTGTTGGATTCGTATTTTTACTTGATGTTAAATGTCACATTGCTGTCAACTCAAAGTCGTCTGAATTATTATATTTAAAAACAAAAGACAGGAAGCCGCAGCTCTCACCTGCTCTCTGGCTCTTTCCAACTGCTTCACCAGATCCTCTCGTTCGTGAGCAGGAAAGTGTCGAGCGCCGACCTCCTCGTCTCCCAGCCTCTGTTTAGTGATGGTCATTCGCAGGAGCTGTCAGACGGAGACACCAAGTTAGAGTTTTTGCACACTTGTACAAAATGTGATTCCGCTTCGTTTCATCTCATCGACTAATTTCTTTGCATTGAAATTATTGAAATCTTAAATTTCAAACATGTGCATTCTTTTTATTTGTATAAAGATCATAATTAAACAAACAAAGAAGAAAAGTGCATAAGAAAACAGTCAATTATGAACTTGAATGTTCACGCAAAGATATCAACATACATTATAACCCAATTTGATTATATTGTGCGAAGTGTCTCTGTACCTTGTTATCACCTTGAGCTTCCACCAGTCGTTGTTTCAGCTCCTTCACCTCGTCAGACAGTTGACCGTTCTGTTCTCTGGAGTCTCTCAGTAGCTGGGCTAAATTCACCTGAAGAAGACATGAAAGTGAGGTCACATGAGCTAAAAATCATAAACGTTAAAAGGCGAGCCTTTAAGTCTGTGTGATGTGCAGGAAATCCCATTTGGTGTTTGTTAACACAGTATTCAAAGTGAAACAGAATCCCAGAATCAGTCTAGTTTGTTTGCAACCGTTTCGCCTCAATGTATTTGCATTTTTTTCTGCACTCTGTTTGCATCTTTCTTAGCTTTGTGCCCAAAGGATGACAGACAGAAAGGTCCTGAACAGAACAAAATGAAAAGAAAATAACAGCCAGAGACAGGGTCTTTGCAAATAGACACCAAACACTTCTGGGTGATAAGTGATGATTGGGGGGAAAAATCCTGCATGTTATATCTTTAATAAAGCGGTTACACGAATATGTCCATGTTTGACATTTAAAGCTGCACAGAACAAGAATTGTATATAAATATTCCACCATCTTTTAACCTGAAAGGATAAAGGGGTGCAGCAGTGGTGAAGAGCATTCTGGTAAATTTGTCTTTTTTCTCCAAATAAGATGAGAGTGTTGTTACAAGAGCTGGCAGTGATGTTGGTTTGTATGACTAAGCACAGTTGCTCAACCCAGAAGCAGCTGGACTCACTTGAGTTGAATGCTGTGATTGTTTTCCTCTTGGAATATTTCAGCATAAAGATCAACTCCCTTTGGCTAATCCGTAAACCTGCAAAATGCACTTTTAAGGAGCCTTTTTTAATGTTTAATTTATAACATTATGCATTTGTGTTAGACAGTGATACATGAGGAACATCTGCAGGTTAACGTCACTTACCTGATTCCTTTTCTCAGGAGGCAGAGAGGGATCTCCATCCTATTAGTCATACAAATAAAGAGAATTGTCAGTAATGCGAAAATGTTTTTGTTCTCAATTTTTCTGCTTATTATAGCGCCTGTGATGGATCTTTACGTCTGTTTTAATTCAGCTTACAATGAGCTCTCTGTACTTCTTCTTGAGTCCTTGGTGGCGCTCACGGAGCTGGTTGGCCATCAGTTTGTACTGATCCCGCTCCTGCTGGCAGGTGTCCAGCTCCTTCGACAGAATCAGAAGAGCTTCTTTCTTACTCTCCAACTTCCGCTTACAGATGAGGAACTGCATGAAGGAGCAAATGTAACACAAGAGAGAGAAAAAGGTTAAAGGCATGGGTACGTGTGTGTGAAGGCAGAACCATGTTATTTTAACTGTTTGTTAAAGTGCAACTAATATGGAAAATAACTTATAACACACAAAAAAAACACAAGAACTTCTCTCAATCACTTTTTTAGGGCTGTAAATTAGTTAATTGACAGGAACAAAAAATGCAATCAATTATTCAGTAACTTTTCATATAAAAACATCACAGTTATGGAGATTTTTAGCTTTTTTTTCTGTTTTATATCAATCACTGATTAATCTGATTATGTTTTTCATTAAATGCCAATTTAAAGTTGAGAAGTAGTTAGAAAATGTCTAAAATGAGGTCTGAATGAATGAAAAAAAAAAAATCTGTATTTCTGATTATTTTTGGCTGATATTGCAATTGTGAGAATGAGTCAGAATATTGGAGGAATAATCATTTTTGCATTCTCACAAAGGACAAAAGTGTGGTATGACAGATGCCAATGTTGTGATGTTTTCTCAAGTCTGTAGAATACAACTTGTAAGCCGGGACATTCCTGCAGCACCACAATACAGATGGTAACCGATTTTCTACACTTATTTTGCCTTCAACACCTATTGCATCTTCCTGTAATTTAGATTTTCCCATATGGCATATTGCAATGTAATAACAATAATAAAATTCAATGACAGTTCAGCCCTACTTCAAATTAAAGGTTTTTGCAACATAAAATACAATCAAGAGGGGGAAAAAATATGTGATGTGTATGTTAACGCCTCCAAATTTCCAAAAGGTTAGATTAAAATCCCTGCTGTGCCTGTTTGTATACCTACATTTAAAGTTAAACTTGTGATTCAGGATTATATATGGCTCATAATTTTAAAACAAAATCATGCATCATGCTTAACAATAATACCCCAAAACAGAGCAGTAACATCAGCCATAATACACAGTACTATTTACTTTCCTAGGATACATTATATTGTGTACAACATGGATATGAGGGTCATAGACTCGTCATCTAAATGTACTGATTGGGGGGAAAAATCCATACACCTGCAGTGTGATTGTGCATATATAGTGTTACTGTACATGTCATCATCTGTGTGTGGCACCAGTCTCTGCAGGTACAAGGAAACACAAACACTTCCTTATCTGCAGGCTGAGAGAAACCAAAGCAGCTGTGATTTAATCCTCTTTACTCTGTTTTAATCTAAAACACATTTAACTGTGTGTGCGTGCATTCAGGGGACGACACACAGCGTTTAAAGAGTGTGAAACAACACTAATACGCCGCTAATGTGACAGTTTGGTGCACAAACACGAGTGGAGGTTATTGAGTGTATCCCCACGCTCCTCTCTGCGTCTCTCCAGGCTCACCTCGTTGGCCAGCCCCTGCCAGTCACCCTCGCTCCTCCGGGACGGATCCATGTCGCTCCTCGCTGCGGGGAAAATAAATTAAAAAAAATATTAATAATGACGCGAGGCGAGTGTCAAACAAGCATCACCATGCTGTGGTCAGATTTAGAGAAAGCGTGCATCATCTAAACGGATTAGCTGATCGAGGAATACAGAGCTGCATCACTTCCGCCTGTCTCTGACGTCAGAGAGCGTCACGACGCATTTGCAAACCCTCGTAAAATTCGGGACGAAGCAAAAAAAGACAACTTTCTATTTCTGTATAAACACCTTGTTTGTTCAAATATAAATCTCTTGTGTGAAATGAAGAGGACAATATGACATTTGTAATCTTATGAATTTAGATATATACATATAATTATTATTATAATTATAACGCCACGTGACCGTTATCGTGTCTTTGAGAGTTCACTGCGCACTTTAAATCAAATGACATCGAAGTCTATCTTTAAAAACTTGTTGGATTAACCATAACTGACCCTTATGATGCCCCAGGGGTCCCAGAGTCAGTTTAAACAGTTTATATCCGGTATCTGTGCTTATCCTGCTCTGGAGAGTCCCTGAAATCCTACCTGGATGGATGGATGCATGATATTCAACCAGCTGGATGGATGAGTATACTTCTGCTATCTGTCTAAATGTATTTTGACAATATAGCTTTTCCATGTAGCCTAATTTTTTTCTTGAGGGATGCAATATTCCTACAGGACATTGTATTGCACAATATTCTTCTAAATAAAGTTTAGAGGGAAATTACAATGATGGCAAACTGATGACTGACACCTGACAAATACATAAAAAAATATTTTAACGGCCCATTAAATGCAGTAGAAATCAATTATAATCAATCTTCAACAATCAACACATTTTATTTAATTTCTTCAAAGCAACAGGTTAACCAACATTAGATGTGGTTGGTTTGGGAAGTCTTGGAGTCCATATGTTGTTATATTTTAATGTTTGGTCTCTTTGCTGACTCATATGTTTGATTTGTGGCTTCACAGCGGTGTTGTGACCATTGACCTCTTATTTTGTGACTTATCAGTGACTGTTGTGCAGTCAGAGATGTTTATTTGCCTCAGTTGTTTGATTTTAACTATAATTCATCAGCTCTCATCTCATATGTGCATTGTCCTATTTCATTAAATTCATTTTTGATGGAGAATGCAGTCATTTTGTTTGTGTATGATATATTTTCTGCTGCTGCTGATTGCACAGAATGGACAGAAAACATGGAGACTTCCTGGCAGCTTTGCACAGAACAACTCAACAGTCCGTGGAGGAACAGGAGAGCGATATAACAGGAGTCTTTCTCAAGAGGCTTTTACAGAAGTGCTATCAGTCACATCACCCGTCAGCGCTGAATACTGACAGTAAACACAGCTGATGATGAAACTCTGTGTCTATTCTTGTTCTCTTAAAAGCACCAAGTGATTTCATCATTTGTCCTCTGAAAGAAAATGCTGTCTCAGATGCTAAATGCTGACAGCACTATCAATTTCAAACATGCTGTCTGAGGCACTTTGTCTTTGCTTTATGGACGCATTTCACAGTCCGTGCATCTGCCAGGAACGGAGAAAAATACACAAATACAAAACAAGTGGTTAAATGTTCTTTAATGCATTTACATAAAGTCATTCTTACATAAGACTGAAGGCTGTCGGTGTAGCTTTTGCGTAGTACAGTGGAAAAACACACATCATTGATAGGTAGGACATGAGGATGGATAACAGGACAGTAATGTTTACATACTGCTTTGCAGCTCTTGTTAGCATTGTGACTTTAAGATGTCTATAAAGACCGCAATTTGCACATCATGCCGTTGTTTTGTGTGTGAAAAAGATTTATATTCCAAGCCAGACTGTAATTAAATCTGTACAATACATGAAAAATATCAAAAGATCAGTAAAGAAAAGCACATTTCAAGTCACATTCAGCAGCACGCCATTAACCTCGTGATTGTAATTCAGAGCAACACTCAGTATTATACACTTTGCATAGGAATCAGGAGTAAATTACATTTAGTTCTGACACTAATCAGGCACTCTGTTAATACAGTAGCTTGTTATAAATGCTGTGCAGTTAGGCTAAAGCTCATAATGTTTCGTTAGTACAATCATCTGTATTTTGGGAGGATAAAGGTTTGAAAAAGACTTGTGTTTCATGCATATTTAACTCATTAGTCATAACAGTTACTGGAAAAGGTTTTCCAGTTTTTTCAACACTTCACCCACACAGTTTAGAGCATTTCAGGGGAACTCGTGACTTTTTGCTTGCACCATTACAATGTTTATCCTTCGGCAATATATAAAACATTGCAATAATTTGTCTTTGTCAGCATGAAAGATGGATAATTCTACGTTGTAGCTGAAGTCAAAGAACAATTCAAACATTCAGGTAAATTCCAAAAGACCTCTATTTTTTTTGTTGTACATAGTTTAGATGGCCAAGGCATTTTGTTTTTTTTTCTGGTTCGTAAACATCACTTCCTCTACTGTGTTTACTGGCGAGTTACAGCCATGCAGAGTGTAGCCGTTACCAACAACTTAAACTTTGTGTCGCCTAGTTTATTGGCTCCAAAACAATCAATGGAAATGTGCCTTATTCACATTTCTTTTTTGTAACATTTCAAAAGTTTGCTTCATAGTTCACAGGCATGTGGCCGTAGCTTTAATCTGCGTATTGAACATGCTGTCACGTTGAGTTTTCACTTTCAGGTGGCACAGAAATCATTTTTTTCTTCTGTGTACAGCGTCACAGATAGTATCTATTTCAGGCTTCTCACTTTTAAATGATCGTTTGACTTTGCAGGTGAACCGTGAGGATCCATACATCGTGTTCTGACATTTAATTAAACCCTTCAGGAAAGTTTTCTTTCTACCTGTGTGAGCTGGCCAGACTACGGCCAAAGCTATATGGCCAGAATGGACTCCCGCTGGCTCGGCCATTGTTTGTTTAACAGAATTAAGATAAATATATGATAACACCTTTTAATATAGCCTCTAGTACATGATAAAATTATCTTGTGTTTCCATATCAGAGATTACCATTTTTTCAACACTGGGTCCTATCATAACTCCATCATTTGTTAGAAATGCATATGAGTTGCAGAAACTTGCCAAAGATGTGTCTCAAACCAGGAAAGAAATATCTAGTTGCATAAGTAAGATATACAGCATTTGAAACTCATTTGTAGTATATACGCAAATGTTGTGACCAACTCGTACTGTGATTAGTCATTATTTTTGCTTTATAGGCATTATAAGCTTAAATCTACAATAATATTCTCAAAAACCATTGTTTTCCCCTTGAAGCTGGAGGAGAAGATGAAATTCCTGCGGTCGGTGGTCACGGCTATAAAGGACCGGGGCGACTGCACGTAAATGTCCTTGAACTTGTGGAACGTTTTGGTGTCCTTATCCCAGAGGTAGATTTGTGTGAAGGAATAATCGCTGCCAAGCGCGAGGTAGTGCTTGTCTGTGAAGCTGAACGGTTGGAGGATCATCGCTCCTCGGGAGGGCAGAGCCTGCACCTCCGTGAACTGCTTATTGGCCCACTTGAGGACTTTGGAGTCACCGATGTAGCAGGTCATGGCCAAGTACATCTCTTCCTCCAGCCGGAAAGCTTTGACTGCCACCACGTCGTCGACATTGGGGATTTCAATGTGAAATGTGAACTTCAGGGTGCTCTTGTTCCACAGATAGATGACAGGTGGCTGAGAGCGGCTGGTCAAGATGAGGTAGGACTTCCCCTCCAACTCGACAAACTCAGCGTCTGTATCTCGAAACCACTCATGGAGAAACTGGTAGGAGTAGAAACCAGTTTCGTTGCGGTCCGGTTGGTCCGTCCACTTGTACAGAGTAGACAAACCGGCCTTGGAGCTGTCCACAATCAGAAAGTACCAGTCACCGTCCATTTGGAAGACCTCGATGTCATTTGGCTTTGAGATGTTGAAGACCTCAATAGTTTGAAACTTGGTGAATTTGTTTTGCCGATCGTCAAACTTGTAAATATGGGAGCCACCGAAGAGCTGCGTCACAATGATCAAGACGTGTTCGTCGATCAGAACCGACTTG
>CAFUXE010000632.1:431483-484574 GCA_903364295.1 Serranus cabrilla | reverse complement strand
CATTTAATCTTTGTTAAGATAATTTACCTGGACACGACTTTAGCTGCAGCAGATCTGCGGGCGTTAGTAGCCAGTGAGTGTGCTTCTTCAGACACAGCCGAGTGGATGAAACCATCTTCAAGAGTGAATGTTGTGACAGAACTGGACTTCCTGCTCACGCCCAACACCTGACGGGGAACACAGTGGAGCATGATTCATCAGCGATGTTCGTATTTTAGCACGATGAGTCCTGGATGCTGACCTACCTGACTGTGTGTGGTGAATCCGGTCTCTGCGGTCTTGCACGTCTCAAGGATCTTGGTTCTCGTCACTTGACCTTTCTCTGCCTTGTACAGGACTGTGCACCTTCCAGACACGTCGTTCTGTTCCCAGACATTACATTTGTTCACATTAGCTACATGTCGTAATAAATAAGAAACATATGTGATGTATTATCATGTCGTTTACCTCAATAACCTTCCCAGTGTTGAGCTGGACTTGCAGTAAGCTGGCCAGCCCTCTTTTAAGGTTCTTGATGGTTGCAGGTTCGGCCCAGTAGGAATAAAATGCTTTTGTCTACAAAGAAAGCAACATGTGAAACAGATTTTTACATTTTCAAACAGTAGACACTGAAACACAGTGACCCTCAGTGTTGTACGTGCAACGACTCACAAAGGCTTTCAGGGTGTCAGTTTTCTGAGCACACATGTGTACACAAATGCATGGTCATGACATCAGAGACTATTTACACTGCATGCAGAAATAAGATATTGTTTGAAGTGCAGATCAAAAACAAAACAAGAATACTTTGCTATTAGCACTTTACATTTTTAAGAGCTTATCTCAAACTCTAATTATATTCTCAGCACACAGCACCGAGCAGCATGAAAGACGAGTCAGTCTTATGTTTACCTCGGTTGCTGATATCTTATTAAGATAATGAAACCAGAGCTCAGTCAAATGGGTTTAGTTAATCTTGGGAAATATCACATCACACCACACAGTTCAGTTTCCCAACGAGGCTTCGGTTTGGCTCAATAATGGACTCTGTGTCCTTCTCATGAGTGGAGAAAGCAGCCTATTACATCATCCTACAGTGTCTCCCATACAGTATGTAATTTATTTGTGGCGCTCAACCGCGATATCAGCGAGGACCACCATAAATAGATGGTTCACTGCTACTCTGTGTCTTCCCTGCTGCAGCCTGCCATCAGTATAAACAACACAACAACACCAGGGGAGATACTCCACAGCCTTTACCCCTCTCTGAACCAGTATTTATCCTAAAAGTTGGTGTACAACAGTCACACGACTGTGACACATACTTTTCAGAGTAAGATATAATGCACTCAATATGCTGTTGAAGTGTGTCTGTACACCACTGAAGGCCTGGCATTGTGTGAAACCACAGACTGAGTGTAAAGAAGGACGCCCCCTGGTGGCTGGCTGCAGGATAGACCATAAACCCCGCCCCCTTTCATGTTAGTGCAAGGGACATGAGCCAAAATAAAAGCTCAATATACACATTAAACAAATTTTTTTTTTGAACATAGTTTCTGTCATTTCAGGTAGTTCCTATGACACTTCTGTATGTTAAAGTGTTAGTTTTCCTGATAATTTTCATTTTAATGAGCTATTTAATGCTATAAAAGGGGGTGTAAGGTTATGATTGACAGCTCGCCTGATGCTCTGATTGGGTGTTTTTGGCAGGAACTCGATAACACGGCTCACTACTGCGCAGACTCTGGCTCCAAATGACCAGCACAAGAAGGTAGTGGCCATATTCAGGATATTTTAGCTTCACTTTTACACAGTGGGAGGAGGTGGAGATGCGTTGTCCATTATATATAAAGTTTACTGTACGTATGCAACGAATACGACCAACAAACATTTATATGATTATTCTATTTCATACTAGAAATGGGTTCATAAGTTGTAAACAGTCATTTAATTTATTATTTAATTAACTTCCAACAACAGAACAGAAACACCAGTCTCTATTCCAGTAAAACATTTTGAGGGATACCTATTATATTTATTAATATTTTGGTCAAATCTGGGTGAAATGCTGCTCCCTGTAAGTTTGGAGCATGTGACCAGATTTTACACATTGCACCTTTAGACACTTTGCAAAGAGTTCTTAACTCTTGCTAGCAGAACTATAAACTAGTTCCATGTCCAATAGCAAAAAAAAAATAGACCCTGAACCACTGAAAGCATTGTTTGGCATTTATGTGTCTGTAAATAGAGAAGCTCAGATTCACCCTGAAGGGAGGAATAATCAGACTTGGATGGCTTTTATTAAATATGTAGAGAAACTGTCTTGTGAGCTGGTAATTAGACCTGGTTTCTAATCTGCCAGTGTCCCTTTTTCTATATTTCTTTTTTTTCTTGAGTGAAAGTAATTCATAAACGTTGTGTGTTTCCTACAGCTGACCTGTGTGTTTCTCTGACACTTCAGGTTTTCTACACGTCAGCGTGCTTTTATTCTTTCCGTCTCAATGCAGCATTACTGGATAGAGTACAGTGATAACAGTAAACTCAAACATCTGACAGCCAGCATGAACCTTATCCACCAACCAGCAGCCACTTTTATAGTCAGGCTTGTTCATTCATTCACTGACCCTCTGAACCAGCTGACCTTTGCACACACACACACACACACACACACATCTGCCCGGTATTTCCCCTTCCAGCATCATCACTAATCCTCTTAAGACAACAACTGTGCTGGAAGTACACTACTGACTTTCTAGCACTGCTGATGTAATCGCTGAAAACAGAAATTCTGATATTATTCAGGAATTGTTGCAGCTGTTATTTGACTTGAGTGTCATTTTGTTAGCATGTCAAATCATGATTAAAAACCTCTTAAAATACCAACAAGATCTAAACGTTCTTACCTTTCCATTTCTCAGATGCACCAGGAAAGGTTTAGTCAGAGCTGCTAGTTTGTTTTTCCCCAAAACACTTTCTGCAGTGGATCCATGGAGGACGTTCTTCTTCTCTGATCGGCGGGATGCCGGCTCAATCCTCACGTTGGAGATCTATAAATAACAGATTCATTCATGTGAGAAAAAGCATGCACTTCTTTAAGGATTCATAGAATTTTGTGCACTGTCAACACACAAACAGCTACTTTTATGTGAATGAACCATGTTGACTTCTCTAACAGTTTTAACAGAATTGTTATGAAAGTCCAAAGTAGGAATTATTACATTTCCACCAGTGGAACTTTAGCCTTATGACGATAAATAAAGATCCTGTAAATCATTTTAATGAGCAACTTTCTCAAAATATTAATTAAGTATCTTAGGTTAATGATATAATATCTCAAAATAGTTAATGAATTTCTCATCAAATGACTATGTCAAAAATAATGAAAAAATCTCAAAATAAAGACTAATACTTTGTATTAATGACTTGCATAATTAGTATCTGTTGAGAAAGTTTCAAATTATATTTAAACACTAACTAACAAAGTTTCTAATGTATACAATTAATTTGTCAATTAAAACATCATTTTCAGATTCTTTCTTACTATTTGGTAAACTAAGTAATTATTTTGATGTAGTAAGTCGTCAGTTATTGTTTTGAAACTGCAAATTATTATCTTGATATATAAAAAGTCACTAATTTTGAGATTCTTTGTCACTATTTTGCAATACTAAGTCATTATTTTTCTATACTAAGTCATTATGTTTTAAATATATTATTATATCATTATTATTTTTGAGAAAGTCTATAATTTTAATGACTCACAAAATCTTTTTTCACCACATTGGTGTAAATAGGCTCATAATTTGTAGTAGAAATATCACGTGGTTTATTCTAACTCTTGACATCATATCCTGTCTCCACATGTGACCGGACCGACGTACCGCCAGCTGGATCAGTTGGTTGTCTTTGCTGCTGGGATCTCTCCACACCAGGTGGACGTCCACATCACTTGAGATCCTGTAGCCAGCACTGCCCCCTTTTGACCTTCTGGCCGCGTCCACCAGCACCTCAGTGCTGTAGCTGAATTTGTACAGCTGGTTGTTGTTGAGCCGCGGCCCGGCAGCACCTGAAGAAACACAGGAAACACGGCTGGTGAGCAAACACGGGAGGACAAAGTGAGAACGATCTGCTGTAAAACTGTTATCATGTTGTAGTGAGAAGATTCTGCAGGTCTGTTGGACTTAAAGAACATGCAGACAAATGCATTTCTCATTTCATGTCTAATGAATATCAGCAAGATAGATTTGTGGCAGTAAAAACTTGTATTTTGTGGAGCATTCAAACTCTTAAATCTTACATTTGAGGGTTGAGGAATGGCTCTGTGATCAGGAAAACAAGCCCAGGAAATAAACAATAAGCAAATGTGGATATCATAAGAAGGAAATGTGATTTTGAAAGTTTCTTTCAGCATTAAAAAAAGTTGCTGTTTGGGAACAATTTCTTAAAAATGTCAGATCACTTTTAACTGCTTTGAAATCAGTGATAGAGTAACTTTCACTGTGAAGAATTTTAATATTAATTCTTTAATTCAGGACATTTTAAATAATAAATCACACTAAAACTGTTTAAAATGTATTACTGCAAACATACTGTTGCATTGGTTTATCCAGTTAATTCAAGGCATCTTTTACTTTTAAGGCCACATAACCTTTTTATAGTGCTTTGTTTTTAAACTTCAGGTGTTAGAATAAGAACAACTTAACAAATTCTTTCTCTTCTTTCATTTTTTGTTTCCTTCGCTGATTGAATATCTGTGGATGGCACTGAGGTGATTCAATCAGCGGCCATTTAACAAGGTGTGTTCAGCCTTTAGGAAGATAAAAGTCTCCTCTGCTCCATTAATGACAAGTTATATATGACATTAGGCCACGAGGGAGGGCAGACTGACGTGTCAGTACTTGATTTCATCACCGGACAACGAGGAACGTAGAGGTGAAGTTCAACAAATAAAAGTTTGGTGGGTTTACTGAGATTCTTAGAAAACATCAGAAGCAAAACAGCAACAGAAATTAGGTTTTTAGTTTCATAATGTTTTATCTTGCTTGTGTCTTTCACCTCTTATCGATCAGGGATGTCACACAGCAGCACTATGTGAAGCCAATGAATGAACAGCAGACTGACACTATCACTCTGTAAGATCATAGCAGTGTGATTTCCTGACAATATTCATCCATTTGGGGCATTTTAAAGTCTCTACAGCACAATAAAATAAAGCTTGACACTTTAATTTTCAACTTTCTCTCTAAGAAGAAGCCTCTGAAGTGTCATTTTGAGCTACAAACGAATCCAAATCATTACATTTCTACTCACTGAGCATGAAATACATCTTTTAAGCCCAAGTTAATTCAGCATTTATAAAATAACCTGCCCCAAACATCACAAACTACCTCCACAGACAGAAAACAACCCATCAACTCACCTTGGGCAGAAGCTGAGACAGAGGAGGCTGCACAAAGCAACAACACAGCCAGAGGAAACATCGTGTGTGTCCTCTCTCTGCAGCCAGAAGAACCAGAAGAAGAGTCAGCGGCTGAAGTGGCACAAAAGGGCCAAAAAGAAAGGCAAAGCAAGTCCGAGCTTCTCCTATTATGTTTTATCTGAGGGGAGGGCAGACTCCAAACTCCACGCTCAAGTACTAAGTACGAGATAACCAGCAAATCATTAACCTGAGCAGCACTGATTTGACAGGAACTTCTGCCATTGATAGACGCAGCCAGCGGTCCCCTTTAAATACAGCGGCGCGGCGTCTGCGTCTGCGCGCGGCCATGTGAGCGATTGATCAGTAAAAATGGGATTAAATGATTGATTCAGTTGATCAAACTGAGACTCGACGACCGGATTTTACATTTCTACGAGGTCGCAACCTCTGGTTACACAATAACGAAGCGTAAATTAGCGCAAACAAGATTCATTAGTAGAAAAGGTTTTTATATTTACCATGAGGCGGCAGAGAGACGTCCTCATGTTGGACACCTTTCACCTCATTTCTTCTTCTCTGGATGAACAGTCGACACTTTGTCGCTGTGTGTTACTTGGAGGAAAATGGGAAGTCTGTGAGTGAAACCAGCCCTCAGGGTCAAATTACAGCAGAGTCAGTCTGAGTGAAACACTAAATATGGGATATTTTAAACAAAATGAATCAGTTCACATCAGTGAAATTAATAAATGACTGTTACAGAAAATCATTAAAGTGCAAAATGAAAGTAAGTAATTTAAGTGTTTTTCAGGGGCAGTTTCACTTGACAGCACCATTAATCACAGACTACTTCACACTTATCCTCCTGTTTTCATTTAGATTAAAATGCAATCCCACTTGTATTATTATTGTTGTGGGATTTTACATTTCACCAGACAACCTTCACTTTAGTTAAAGGTAAAAATTTGTCCTCAAGCAGCTTCATACCTCCTAAAAATCAACGACTCTACTGTTACTTTTACTTTTGTATTGAATCCAGTCTTCTTTAAAACCTTAAAGGGACAGTTCATCCCATAATCAAAAATTCATATTATTTTGTGAGGTCCACATAAACTTGACCTTTGACCTCCAATGACCTTTAGCCTCTACCTTTAGGTAGTTAACAGAATATATGTGTTTATGAAACTGTAAATCACATAACTTTAGTGGAGCAAGTGGAGCACAAACATGTAATGTGAAATGTAGCAGATTAAAGGTGTAAAGAAGCAAAAATGGAAGAAAGTTATTTCAAAATTTAAGTCCAGCACATGAGTAAATGAGTCACTTTTTCATCACTGACATCTTGAACATAAAGAAAACTCAGATTGACGCAACACTGAAGAGAGTACATGTGATTTTGACCGAGCACCAGTGGGTGTCAGTGTTTGTCTGCTGGTGACCAGTTTGTAGTTTCTGCAGATGAATCTGAGTCCAGAAACATAAGATCACTTCAGCGCTGATGTGTTCGTGTCTTCAGGTTGAGATAATGTATTCCAGCACACAGACATCATGTCAGCTCTCTAATCTGACGATGCCTTCACTGTCCTGAAGACAGTTAGGAAGCTGGAATGTCGGCAGATAACAGTTCTGGATGTCAATGTCCGTCTTCAGCCGGGAGTCAGGAGCTGCTGCAGTTCCCCAGAGGACTCAGTATCTCTCACAGAAAGTACCAGAAAATATGTCATGACCTGTGACACACTGCAGGATGATTACTGCCTCTTTTTTTATTAAAGGGATGGATAAGTTATTTCTACTTTTTAACTTTTAACTACAAACACTTTTAAGTGCTGAAAAAACATGATTGTACTGGTCAAACTGTATAACTACTGCAGAACTATTGTATATGATGTCCCATAATCATTAAAAAGTATATTTAAATATTTAAATGTAATGTAAAATTTATATTGTGAATGTACAAAACAATAAATTAGAATACAGCGTACAAGACACAGTGCAGTACAGTACAATAAATTAAATGATTGAATTAATTAGACACTAAATTAAGTAGTAGTACTAGTAGTATATGTGAATCTGCAAACAGATGAAGTATGAAACACAAAGAACAACATAAGGAGCAAATATAAACCATTACTATAATATAAACCTATGAGAATAACAAAGGTTAATTGAGGAAGCATGCATGAATTATATGAGGTGAACATATTAATCTCTTGGTTAATCTCCTAATAGAAATCTTTTCTCAGAAACAAAACCAAAGTGCTGTTGTTTTATCAAATATCTGCATATTAAAAGCATATTAGTTAAATGTTAAATGTATGTAATTGAGAGAGTTTTTTTCAATCATTATTTAGCACTGCTTTGGTGGGCCAGTTGTTAATGTGTTTTCCAGGATGGTTGATTACATCAGAGGAACGAGTCTGCTGTTGTTTTCTAGAAAACAGACGAAAGTTTCGCTGAGGCTTCTGGCCGAAGGTCAGATCTGAGGTTTGCAATCAGCTCCTGATAACACAGCAAACACACACACTTATCACAGCTGGAGATCTTAATTGCAAATTATCTGTGTTGTGTTGAAAGAAAAGTTGCTTTTTGTTTTTGTTTTTCTGTGAATGAGATTTTTTTTTCTAGGAGAAAAGCAGGAATGGCTCCACCTCAGTCGAATCAACAGACGATTAGAGAAATGAGAACAGTCTGAGACAAAACACACAAACAGCCGGGACACAAAACCCGGCTCTGACTGTTTAATGTGTTTATCTTTTAAAGTTTTTTTTAATCAAAAGTTCTGTGGATATTTCATAGTGACATACTTTTGAATGGATGTCTGGTGTTATAACCTCTCCTTTCATAAAAGATAGATTAAAAATAATAATAATAATATTTTAGTGCCAATTTCTGCGTGTGTATTATACCAAATCTGGTCTCCATCACTATCGAAAGTTTATTTAAGTTTATGAGTATCTCATACTGTAAACTGGTATTGTTTTGTGTTCATGACACTAATGTACAACCTGGATTTTAAAAAGGGTCATGTTTGTCCAGAGATATGTGGCCCTGACATTAGATAATGCTTTAAATGTGGATGTTGCTTCAAATAAGTCTCAAATTGTATATATTATAATTGTACATGTATTGTTTAAATATATAAAATTACATTGGCAGCTCGAAAAATTTGTAGAGTCACCACAGTTTTTAAATTAGTGTCTCCAATAAAGTATCAAACCAAATATCTTCCCTTCTGTTCCTGGGCTTTGGTGTTAAATAAAGTTTTTGAAAAACATTATGATGTCACAAGTTGACCTTTGACCTTTGGATATAAAATGGCATTCCTTCCTAATTTCATCCTATTAAGACATTGCTTATGAATTCTTGAGTTACAGCCCAAAATATTTCATGAGGTCACAGTAACGTTGACCTTGGAGTTCCAAAAATATTTAAAGAAATTCCCCCGAGGCGTTAAGTAGTTTTGGGAAACCAGTTACACCACAATGAAACTCCCTCGCTCCTTTAAGGTTAGGCCAAGATATCTGGAATTTCACAGAGGATACAAATTGTTGACAGTAACTATCTATCTTTATCTAATCTTTTAGCATTAATAACTGTGGACAAACAACTTTTAATCTACAGCCTGGTATCCTTAAAATAAATACATCTACTCAGTATGTAAATACACAGACGAAGGTTTACAAAGACCCACATTTATTCAGATATATATTTACATCTTGTCACAATCCAGTTATTTACAAGAGGAGTACACATGAAACAAAAGTTATGATCAGGAGTATGTAGAAATTACAAATATGGCACTGAGTGGTAAGAAAAAGTGTGATCAGTCAACAACAATCATATGAAGCTTTTAGTGGAAAAAAAGGATATTTGACCCCCGTTGCAGCTGTGTTACATTTATAACGCTGATTTCAAAATGCTCTTTTTTTATGTCTTTGTGTGAGGAAGTTCAGCTCAGTCCATCGAGGCTGCAGGAGGGAAATCTCTGTGTGACGTACTGCAGGTTCAAATGGCTTATTTCTACTTTCATGCTATGCAGCGATATGCTTCCAGGTAATGTGAAGAAAGAACGACAAGTTCCCATGTTTGCATTTAAGATAATGCTGGTGAGAGAGCCTGTGTGCTCCGCTTTCAAGTACTGTAAATGTATGCAGGCTATAAATCATTTCTACGTTCTGTTAAGTGCATGCCAGTCATGGTGAGCGTTGGAAATATAGCTTGTATCCTCATTTTTCCAGTGAAAACTTACAGATTAACAAATCTAACACACACACAAAAAATAGGCAGAATCCATCAAAGAAACACATCTGCAAAAAAGAGGGAAATGACTGAATGAACACTGACAGGAAGGTAATGTGCAGGAAACGACACAACACTCATAATGCACTGAAAAAAAAAATCCTGTTAAACTGGTTTTTGGAAAGTTATGTGAAATTTTGGAGCACCATATGCAAGTTTTTAAGGAAAAGTGCCCCCTCCAGTGGCTGCTGCTTGACTTAAATAACAGTCCGTCATGACAGAAATCGCTCTTATATGAAGATTAAAGTGCTTAAGGCTGAGTTTAATTCAGATCTTCTGCTTTCCTTCAGTATATTTAAACTTTTTTTTTTATGTCACTGTCAAAACTCTTAACAAACCAAGCCAACAACATCTATCATATGCCATCGTGGTAATACATGTGTTTATATCCACCTCAGCCCCACAAAACTCTCATACAAACTGTATGTATCTGTAGAATACAAGCATAATGTCACAGATGGGAATAAATCTATAGTGAATTCTCCGTCGCTTTAAGTAGATTCCATTAAACATTCAACAAAGTGCTAACCAGCCGATTCACCCTAAACTATAGTGACTATTTTACAAATATTTTTTAAAATACTTAACATTAATGAAATACAGTTAGGAGAGCCAATGTCCTACCAGTAGACAAAAGGCATGCAGTGCATTTCCAGAATCACTTTAATCTTTGTACACAACCCTCCATGCAGCGTTAAAAACTGCAGCTGTGAGACATATAAAACCAACACCCCGTTCTGAACGAAGCACCACCTCTGATGAAACATCAAACCTACCAAGATCTTCACCCTCAGATTTACAATCCAAAGCAATCTGAACTCTTCTTTCGAGCCACTTCACCATTAGCTGCTTAGACCGCTAAGCACCGATACTGCATGTGTTTAACTTGTACTGTATGAGAGCTACAGTACAGTTTAGGGGTTGTGCTTCATTCAGAAAAAGGGCCACAAATAACTCTAAAAATAACTCTACATTTACTATTTACATGTGAATGAGACTCTTTGTTTTGGACACATTAGCTGATTAATTTATTTCCCTTCACTGCGGCATCCGGACTGCAGAGTCCTGCAGGAGAGAGAAAAACACTTCAGCGCAAAGACAACCCGCAAGGGGAAAATCAATAGGATGAATCAATATAAATATAAATATTTATATGCCATAACATTAGCGATAAAATGTAATAGTGCTTACCTGGTACATCCTTCTTGCCTTTGGAGATTCTGTGGAGGTCTTAGGTAAACAAACTGCACAGAAACAAGAGGCAGATTTAGGAAGAGATGCAATTAAATAAAGACATTAAACTCATAATTACACAACAAGACTCGCAGGCGGTATTTGTTGTGTACTCAGAGTCCTGGCACAGCTTCAGCTTCTTGCAGCGTGCATGGACACTGATAAAGGTCTCAGTATTAGTATTAGTATTATAAGTGATGCTGGAGTTTTGACCCTTAAGGCTGCACCAAGTAAACACAAAGTACAGATGCGTATGGTGAGAATGTCATTCATTTGCAGATATTTGGTGATTAAAAAAACAAACTAATGGGCATTTCACTCAAAACCACAAATATCTCATGAGAGATGCTTCCGAATATTAACAATGCAAACAGAGAGCGAAAGCAATAACTGCAAAAAGTTTGTGTGAAACAAGCGATTTGAATGAACTGAAGCAGATTATTTCCTGTGAATATTACAACAGAGATGAGTTTTCCTAAACAATTCTCTATGATTGTTAATCATAAAAAACATATTACATATACACAATAGGCTAATTTTCCTCTCCCTGACGCTCTACTCACTTTCTGTCTGTTTTAATTGTGTACTTTTCCAATGAAGGACTAAGCTGTTTAGCAGAGGGAAGGCTCCGTGAATATCTCTTGTGTTCAGGCCTTCACTCGCATCTAAGTTTATATCTTTAATAATAACCCAAACTTTAACAATAACAGTTTAATTTAGTTTTCTTCACAGAAATTGATTAAAAAAACTGGGATATACTGAGGGCAACTGTATATTGTTTTTAAAAAGTTGTCTTAAGCCCCTGAAAATCAAGAAGGCCTCACATTTGTGCGATATCAAAGTTTCCGTGACCCCTCGACAGCCCCTGGCGACCCCCCTGAAAAACAGTGTGCTAACCCGTCCAATAGTTGTTGAGATATTTCACACAGGAAAAAAAAAAGTCAAAAAGGCTCCTGTGTGTCTGGCGCTAGAGTAAAAAGTTATCGAATCATCAGTTTATTTACTGACATCACAGTATTGTTCTCAGTCTGAGTGAAACTGTGCATGAATAAACAAACAGCTGCCACCTACCAACTCTCTCTCACAGCTTCAATGTCGCTCACAAGATTCTGCGCTAAACAGATGCCAAAAATCTAAAACAAGAAAAACAAACATTTGGTTAATTAAAAGTCGACAGCCATTGAATAAAAAACTAAACCATCCGCATTCTTCCTCACCTGTAATAATGCAATCCCAATAAAGATGCCCGCCACCACTGTCAGGTTGTCTTGAAGCCACTTCTCAAACTGAGGAACACATCCTTTGATGTAGATGAAGGTCCGCTGCTCCGAGTCCTGATAGAACACATGAATAGTTTTATAGCCGCTCAGAGGAAATGTTTGGCTTTTACTTTGATTATCTTTTTAAAAGATTTAAATCTTAGATACTGTAAGCAATCATGTTGGGAGTAACTTCACTTTGCAGCACTTGGCAAAATCATTATTTTTAATGGGAGCGCATGATTCTCCTTTTCATCTTGTGGTCTCCTCAACAATAAAATCCCTCTGTAGTAATGTGTCCCGGTTGTTAACACACACTGTTTTTCTTCTCTCAGTCCTGTTAAAGAACTAGCTCGCTCTGGCTTTTCCTCACATTTTAAAGTCACGAAAACAAACCTTTTCCTTACATTATGCCTCTATGGAGTAAAGCCAAGGCTAACGATGGGGGAGGGGGTTCAATTCCCGGTGCATTGCTGCAGCATGAGTAATACCACACGGCCCGAAGTGCTGCTGGGGAGCCAGCTGCTGAGTTTCACAGTTGGGGAACATACTGAAAGGGGAATACTGTGCCCAGGGTGGAGTACCTGATGACCTCATGCAGTCAAATAAACGTGCAAGAGGCAAAATAAACCACAGCAGCTCTTCATACTGTTTTAAAGCACCGACTTACTTTCAACTGCCGTTAGAAACACGAGTTTCTGTTGAGCCACTCACCGTTTTTGCTCGGATGTCGTAGCCGCACTGAGTGTTGATGACATCCTCCTGTGAAGAGAAGATGGGTCATGCTTATACATTTTTCATAAGGTACAGTCATTTGGAGGCATGTACTGTCATATACTGGGAGGATATAAAAGGGTTCTGCAGCTTGATTTAAACCTGGACTTCATTTCTGTCACTGCCAAGATTAAAGTACTGCAGCATTATATATCTCTCTATATAGGAGAAAACTGCTGCCCAGCGTGTTACTGGAGTGTGTTTGGACTCTACTGGACAGCAGAGCTCACAGTGAGCTAAACACACATGAATCTGCACAGATCAGAGCTTAAGACTCAAGACTTGGATTTGAATCAGATTGGGTCACAAAACTGGGACTTCACTTCCGAGTGCTGTGAGACTTGACACGTGACACTTGACACGCCTTTTATAGCCGCACAGGTTGAATATTTAATGACAGTGAAATGATAAAAACATGACGAACACAACGGTGGAAATGTTTAAAGGATAAATATGGCGGTATCCTATATTTTTCTTTTTGTCAACAAATCCCATGAAAAAACAAAACAAAAACCAACAATCATCAATTAATCCCACAAGTACTGTTTGTGTGTCCAAAGCCCCACTGTGCTGTGCCACAGAGCTCCTTTGTTCTCAGTTCTGCACTAATGCATTATTTATTCCTGTTTGAGTTAAAGATGTTAAATATAACATTCCCGCATTGAAGTGTGTAAAAATGACTAGATCAGTGTTTTGAGTTGCAATTTCGCAAGAAAATGTTTAGAAATCCATAACTGTAATCAAGATAAAAGTCTGTTTCATCTCTGCTTTGTGCAAGTCTTTGTGTTGTGGTCGTCTGCCAGAAGCTGTAAATCTTGGTAATTTTCTTATATTTTTTTTTAACCAGATGAAGATTTCTGTTCAGCAGATGTCTTGATTTATCAGAGAAGCAAACCTTAAACAAAGGGACCCCAGCTACCCCAGATGTCCCCCAAAAAGCATCAGAGAAACACTTATTTTTAACATGAAACTTCTTAATTCAGTGTTTTTTTCCGGTTATAATCGGCATGTCAGTTTGTTTCCGAGAGCAGGAATCCTCTGTGAGTAAATCGGCTCCCAGAAAAAACCTCCTGAACAACAAACACTGAAGGAATCCTAAACAACAGAAGCTGACTGTAGGTATGTTTGCCTTGTTTTTGGCGCTTTGTCTGGCATTTTCGTAGCTTCCTCTTTTATATGAGCTCGAGATCTGACACCTGTTTGCTAAAGAACACAGAGTCTATGTAGAAACAGAAACCAGCACACACTTCTAATGGTTGAGTCACATGTTGTTGTAGAAAAAATCTGATTAATTGTGCCTTTAAAGACTTGTAATTAAATGCAATTCATTTATGCCTAAAAGGCCCCAAAACGCCTCTGCAAAGAACACTGAAGTGCTCTCACTACAAATCATGCGTTAAACTCCAATTTTATATTCATGCTAATTGTAATGAAGTGTTGCTCCCAGAGAGGATGACCTTAGTGGAACAGGATGTCTCTGGGTCAGCAAAAAAAAAAAGGCTCTTGTGCAACTTTGATTAGAGTGAAGCGCGGCTGTTCTGCTGAAGCACTGTCACAGAGAGCAGCAGTTTGAGCCAAAAAAAAAAAGAGCCTCGGTCAAGATAACTCCTCCCGGCCGCTCTCAGACTTTGCTGTGCTGGCAGAGTCTGAGGGGACTAAACACAGAGGCCTCGGCGTCCTGTTGGAAGCCAGCCATGATGGTTGACAGCGTCAGCCAGCCTTCTGGAGGACGCAGATAACCGAGCTATGAGTCACAGGGAGGACCTTCACGATTTTCCCTCAAACTAAAGGTTTCAACATGTTCCAAATTGACCAACCCAATTTGTAACCCAACTTTGAGGCACAAAAAACACCAAATTACGCCCACAGGCTTGTTATGTTTGAGCATAAAGGGGAATGAACTGGCTGTGGATTAGAAAGTCCTGAGTGTGGTGTGTTTTTGTGGTGACATACTGCTGGATCTTTGGTGCAGCAGGAAAAGGGCACTCCGCATTTCTCACGACTCGGGTTGGAATCAGTGCAGTTGAAGTAGATGTTTAAATTCCAGTCGTCCGCTCCAAAAGCTCCACAGCACTCCCACTACAAGGTTAAACAGACACAAGGAGAAAAAGCTCACATAGACGTCAGCAGAGTCCCACAGAGATGGTAAAAACAACACCGGAGTGAAATCAGCACTTTGGATAAAGAAATACAGCGCTCACATATTCCTGGGTGAAGTCTATCAGGTTCTGCAGGTCGATGTCGTCTCTGTACGCCCGAATGTTGTTGTTAATGAAGAAATTGAGCTGATCCTTGATCCAGTCTTTGAAGACGAAGGCCAGGACTCCTGCGGTCAGCTCCAGGAAGAAGATGATACCCAGGAACACGGAGAACTGAAACACGTTTGACAAATATTATGATCAGACCAACAAGATCAGAAACATTATTTCTTCAAAATGTGACAAGAAAACGTACAAATTTGAGCAAGAAAGAGTTTTCTCGCAGCGCTCCGATGCAGCCGGCGAATCCAAGGATGAACATCACACCACCGACCACCAAGAAGAGCCAGACGGGGTCAAAGCCTCCCAGGTCTGTGATGTACGAGATGTTGGAGAGGACGCCCTGGAAAAACACAGTGCGGCTTAAAGTCAATACAAGAGGAATTATTTGAAGTTTAAGGTCCCTGAGTGTGAAGTGCACACGCTCCCAAACAATCATGAAACAAAAAACTGGAACTAGCAGTCAGTTGGCTTAGTTTAGCATAAAGATGCTAATCTGGTATTTAGCATATTTACAACTCCTCAGAGAGCGGCCTCGTTGTCGGAAGCATTTTCTAGTTAAGTATCTAGTTTTCATTCTGTATTGAAAATTTTATATTAAATCTTTTTGGGTTTGAGAATTTTGGTCAGACAAAAAATCATCTGAAGATATCACTTTATCGCTTTAGGAAATTTCTATTGACATTTGTATTAACCAAACAAAGAATTGACAACAATCATCAGATTAATAAATAATAAGTGTAAGTTGTAGCCACACATGAAGTATGAGGCAAAAGCCCAAGAAATGATGGTTCTTCAGTGAAAGTCAAGACACGTGGAAACTCCCTGGACCGTCTGTCCCCCTTTCACTCCCCCAGTACTGCGACTGCACAATGAATGAATCTGTGAAATGCATCAGATCTTTTCTTCTGTCCATTGTTCAGAGGGGCGTCCCACCGGAAAGCATGACATTCCTTTCTGATTCAGTAAAGCCACTGCTGGTATATCATGCAGTCAGATGGGCGTGAACGACACGAGGCGACTGTAAATGATTTGGCTTTCTTTATTGATTATCTCCAGGTGTCCATATTTATAAAGATTCACACAAAAATAATCACCTTTTCGCTCCATGCCCACAGCCCAATGCCGAGGAACGCCACTCCGAGGAACTAACAAAGAAGAGAGAGACAAGAGAGCAGGATTATTTCTGCTGCAACATGTAGCCATCACACACAGAAGCGCAGAAGAGAAAAACCACAGAGAGATTTTCCTGGCGGTGATCCATTAACTAAATATTTCTGGTGTCAGTCTGCAGTATCAGCAGGAGACTCCCACATGAGAAAGCATCTTCTAACAGCCTGAACGCATTATGACTGTACAAGTTTCCACCCACAGAGTAAAAGTTCAAAACCACATTTCAGGATCACAGTCAAGCAGGCGGCATTGGAAATAATTACAATTTTAGAACAACCATTAAAAATCATAATGAATGTATTAAATATTAAGTGATAAGTAATTTATGTAATTAATTAAAACACTTATTGCTGATTAGCTTTTCTCAAGAGCTTTTGTTTATTTAACATATCTATCTCATTTTCTGGTTATTGGTCAAACTACAATTTAGCAAAATAACTAAATAATAAAGCCCAAATAAAAATTTTATGTCTGAAAAAAGGAGTTGGAAGAAGTGGAGACCACTTGTCATTTTTCCAATAATATTCCATAACCTTTAACTATACATAGTCCGTCTTTCCGCCTCTATGTTTTCCTTAAACTTTATTCAAAACTAAATCATATACAATAAACAATCATAACACATCATTAACTAGAAAAACACTCGGAGAGCGCAGTCCTTCGCCAAGGCAATAGGGTCAGTTACACAATACCACATTGCACACTTGAAGGATTATATTGAAAGCATGTATTTTGGGAGCACACTGGCATTGAAATATTTCATCGACTAGATGGCGGCAGTTAGTGAAGGCAATATGGTTACCTACGCAATAATATAAATTTGCAATATAAATTCCAGATGGTGTTGCGGATCACAAATCACCACCAAAATCGAATCACCTGTTCCTTGTCCCAATACACACGTTGTCCGAAAATTTCATCAAAATCCGTGCTGTGCTTTTTTTGTACAAAAACAGACAGACAGACAACCTTCACATTTGTCTCCTCATACTGTTCCAGTCCCTCTCTCTGCTCATCTGTTTCATATCCACTTAATATGTTGTATCTTCACATTTGTTAACATTTGTTGCTTTACAACTGCTGTGAACCTCAATAAGACCTATTCACAGCCTGAATGTTTTCATCCTAAAGAGCTATAGAGCACTTTGCAGATGAACATGTTCAGCTGTTATTTGTGGGGCCGTTTTAGAGGAAGAGGGAGGAACAGATGCCTTTGACACAGACGACTTCCTGTGGTGATACATGGACAGTGAAGGGATGCCGGGGTGCTGACCCTCTGCAGAGCCTGACAGGTGGCCTTCCTCTTTACACTCTGAGGTCAGTGAAGTCAGGTCTACTGGCTCCACTCACTTTTTAAAAGGGAAAGGCAACATGATGATGTATAATGACAGATTATAAACTCTGTCAGCTGTAAAACATTGTTTTATACTGTGGTAGTTCCCCTCAGGAGATGAGTCAGTCCGTCTTTTTCCACAGAACACATTTTGACAATATTACAAATTAACTCGACTGCTGTTTGGCAATATTGGATTTCCACATGATTTTTGCACCAAATGGTGAAAATGTCAGGTATTTATTTTACTGGTGCAGTCGCTCCCATCTGGTTATTTCATCCATGTGCGCGCTCATGTATCATTAATGCATGGTGCTAACATGGCAGATGGCTGCCCACCTAGAGCCCGGCTACGTTCAAGGTTTCTTACCGTTAAAGGGGAGTTTTTTTTTCTCGTCTCCGTTGCCAAATGTTTGCTCATCAGGGAATGTTTGGTCTTTGTAAATTAAAGCGTTTGGTCTGCTCTGTATGAAAATGTCATGACATCATTTCTCTTGTGATTTGGCGCAATATAAATAAAGCTGACTTGCTGCAACTGTTTTTTTTTTATGCTGAACGGTTACTTTCTAAGAAATCCGCAAGATTTGAAGCAGGATTGTTTGTCTATTATTTGACAAAATTGTGAGTGTTAATTAACTAACAATTTCTTTAGTTAAGGACATCCCTAATATTTAAATAATATATTGATAACTGATTAAATTAGTCAATCTAGGGAAAATTAAAGTCATTATGTTACAAGTCAAAAGTCCCAAGTCAAGACTGACAAGTCCTGAACTTTTAATTTCGAGTCCTAATTGAGTCCTAATAGGCGTTTCAACAACTGTGATGCCTTTTTAACAATCACAAAGGACGTGATTGTGAGATTGGTTCGGTTCAAACAAAGTGAATCTGGGGAATTAAGAGTTGACTTGCTTTGTTTAGTGTCAACATTAGTTGATTCAAGAAATAAAGAGAAATTAAATGATTCCTGACAGACTTTTTTAATAACATCATTTCTGTGCTTTGAGGTTGGGTCGAAGTTAGAGCCCGACCAATTATGGGATATTTGAGTTTGATGCCAAAACTGATTTTAGAGGGTGAAAATTACTGTTTAGTGTCAGTAAAAGAAATTTAAAATGAAAAGCTAACATTTCTAAAAATACACCAAGCATAACAGCACTTATCGGACAGCATATACACTGATAGTCCAATATGGCCGATAATCTCTGTCAACTGATACGTCTGTCGGGTTCTGATAAAGGTACCAAGAATTTTCACATTAAAAGGCTCAAGTCCAAGTAAAGTCACGAGTCATTGGTTTTAAAGTTCAAGTCGAATAACAAGTATATTTTTACAAGTTATTAAATGTGTGATTCATGTCCACACCTCTGATGTTTAGTCTATAAAAGATCATAAAAAAGCTCATCACAATTGCTCCAAACCCCAAATGATTCAGTTTGCTTTAATGTAAGACCTGGAAAAGCAGTAAATCCCCAACAAATGTACAATGTTTGGCATTTTAAAGCAATTAATCCATGATATTGTCTGTAAATGTAATTATTAACTACAAATCTAATAGAAAGATCTCCATCTCCTCCTTTCAGACACTTTCACAGCTCGTATTAGTGAATAAAAGCCATTTGTTATCCCTTTAAACTCCTTTAAAAAGCATACCATAGCCTACTTCTCCAAAAATAAACTGTGTCAAAAAATAGGTTCTGTCTAAACTTGGTAGCTGGCCCAAAAAAGGAAAGTCCAGATGCCTTCAATGGGGTTACTAGGTGGTTTCAAAGCACAAGAGGAAGTGTTTGTTTCCCCTGTGGTTTCACTCAGCTGAGCTCCAGCATGATCAGACATGGAGATACAGTTTGTTCTGACATTATCACAACAATAAAATGCCAGATATGTAAACAAGTGGTGCAGGAAAAGCCCCTCATCAGAGCTCCCTTCACGCTGATGCTGTGAACACAAAAACAAAAGCTGAGAGGTGACAGTGAGCAAGTGCACAGAGGCAGAGAGCCTATTGCAGGGGATGAAATCATCCATGTCTCCTGTTCATGGAAATCAACAGGAAGAAAGAAAGAAAACGGCTCTCGCGGATTTAGAAACAAAAGCTGCTGCTGCTGGGGAATAAAAAAACATGTCTGTCAGAGTGTTTTAATCTCAGGCCTACACAGCAAAACAGGGGACTTACCCAGAATATGATGTTGAATCCGAAGATGAAATACTTGATGCAGCAGCTCACTTCATGAGCCTTGAAATGCTTTCCGGACATCATTTGGATGGTTTTTGTTGTAAACGCCGCCCGCAGTGGGTAAAAGGATTCACATCTATGCTCCTCTCATCTATCTCTGACAGCCTGGTGGTGGAAACACCTTTTTTTTTTATTCTTTAAGGCTCGACAAACGCGCCGTTATTGTTTCAACGTCTGACAACAAACATCCTCCCGTGTTTCCGCGGACAAAATGCGCAGTTGAAGCCGCAGAGGAGCGTCAAATCTGCCGCTACCGGTAAAAGATGTCCGGTTTTATTCCCGATGTGAAGCTCCAAAAGGTATAACGGCGAAATAAATCCACTGGAGTCAACCAGATTAAAACCGATGGTCTTCTATCTGACCCATAATCTAGACATGGCTGTTGTTTGATTGACGTGTGCGGCAGCCAATGAGGGTCTTTAGTGGTCACAGGAGGCGGGACTTCCGGCAGGAGAGGGCGTCAGTGCCCTCGTATGACCATGAAATCAAGTATGCCATGATATTTAATCACTTAGTATAATTTATTCATATCTGACAAATTAATTTGGCTTCTTATATAAAATATGACTAAAACATTTAACATTATTAGACCTATTGGGCTACGGGGACCCAGAGTGATTAATCTTAAATAAAACAATTATGGAATAAATAATCATGTGTAAAAACACAGACTAATGATCAGCATAATAAAAATAACAATAATAATAATCAGCATAATAATAATAATAGTAGTGCTAGTACTATTTGTCTGAATTTATGTTGTTATTCATTAATATTGAACACTTGATTTCAAGATGTGAAATTGGGTCACATTAAATTTTAATTAAGTGGGTGAATCTTTTTTATTGATATTTTAGGATTTACATTATCTTTCACAGCTTGCATATTTTATTTCTAGTCATCTCCTTCACCATGATATGCAGAATGAATCCCTGACTAGAATTAACGTGGAAGTGATTTCATATTTTAGTTTATATTGAAACACCTGCAAAGATCGAGTTCAGATTTAGCTCTAATAAAGGTTTATCACAAAAAAAAGTGTATGGTGTTTGAGTGTGCAAGGTGGATATTTGGTCTGTGAATTATTTTGGAGTTTACAAGCAATTTTACTACAAGTTACCTAATTTCTGTATGATGTTTTTTTCATAGAAAGCAGAGTTAGTTTGCCTGTTCTTCTGTGAGCTTTATAACTAAACATAAAATTGCTTTGTCTGGCCTTCATGGTGCATAAAGGTATCATGGAGTGTGTTTATATTTGGTATAGATATGTATACACACATACTGCATATGGTCTCAGTTGTCTACCGTGTGTCCAAAAATCTATTCTGTAATCTGTAATCACTGCAATCAATAACCTATTCTAATATTCTTATTCTTATTGATATTAAGATTGTTTATGTTAGTTCAGGTAAATTAGATTGGGTGAGTTTTGATGAGTTAGATGCACAGAAACAGCTGAAAGAAATAAAACAAAGTAGATTTGAGAAAATGTTGCCCCCTGGTGGCAGAAAATGTCATCTGAGTGATTGTGGGTGTTCCTGGAAAAACAGCTCAGTTCATGGAAGAGACACTAAGCTACAACATGTATGATTAGCCAGGACAAATAGTTTTTATGCATCCAACATGATGTTGTATGTGTTTTACAAAATAAACGACAGCAACAACATTGAGTATTGGCTTGGTTTATTGCATAAAATAAAGTACTACTGTTCTAATCTATTACAAATATTTGTTTACAAAAACAGGATAAATTATGAAAATAAATATTTCTGTGCAGTTTGTCTGTATTGTCAATGCAGGCAGAGAAAACAAAACTGAGATTTATATACACGTCAGCCCATAAAAAAGACTTGAATCATTGTTATGAGATCATAATCACACCTCATGCCAAGTCAAACATCACGATGCAGAGGGCAGCGTTTCACAGGCTGCCCCGTTCACACACACTCCTTTAAATCTGAGGGCGACTCACACACACAGTCCACGCTCGCGGATCTGATGTGTGATTCAATATCATTTGCAGCACAATGAAAGTATTTTTGGGCACTACAACAGCTTTGTTCACATTATTTATAATACTGTCCCTAAAGTTTCTACTGAAGATAAAATAAATAAAAAAAACGGTTAATACAAAAATCATGCAATATCAAAAAAATCACCCTTCAATTTTGGCTGCACTTCAGTTAGAAAAATATAAACTGTTTTTGGATAAAATAAAAAAAATACTTCTCACGAAAATAGTTGTTTCTGACTTTCTAAATCACAATCCTTCATTCGACCCTGCACCAGTTCATTTAGCGGCGTGAGCTCCCAGAATCCTCTGCAGGAGGACGGGAATATTAGTTAACACAGCCGGAGGCGGTTTTCAAGAACAACATTTAAAACAATGGTTTGTGGTGAAAAAAAAAGCTTTGGTGATCCTTGTCTTTAAGAGTTAGTGTTTTGCTTTGCAACACCCAACATACTTCCCTTTTCTGTTCGACATGCAGGATTTCTATTCATTTCTGTCAAATAAACACTGATAAATCAGATTAAGTCGGTCAGGAGTAATAAAACCTAATCTGTCACGCGGTTCTACCTGCTAAACCTAATTTCCATCAGATATTTAGCACAATCATCACACTGCATTTCCCCTTTTAGAGCAAACAGGTTCAGATATAGCACACAAAGCACCATCATTAGCTTTTAGATTTGTTTGATTAAGGCTTTTTGCACAGTTTTAATCATATTTAGCACAAAGTCCAAAATACTGCGTGTGGAATAAATAACCCTGAAGAGAAGTTTAAGAGTTGAAACGTCTGGATGAGAAAAAAAAAAAATCTGCAGAGAAATCTTCAGCATTAAAAGCTGTACATTAGCAAACAAAGTATTAGTACATAATTGTAATAATCATTGCATTGAGTTGACGGCTTTGAGAACCATTGTTCATTTTGTGCAAAATGCATAATTATTTCTTTGAATTTTTAATCATATTTTGATTCACATTCAGTTTTTTTTTACTTTAGATTTTGGCCAATATCAAAGGGTACCTGTTCATTCAGTTATATATGAATATTTGCTTCTTTTTTTTTTTTTTAATAACTGCATATTAAATTGTTAGTTAACAAAATACATACAGGAGTATATTAAACACATTTATCATATACTTTCTTGAACAACGACATGCTATAAAACATAATAAGTACACCGAAAACTAAGAAGAAGCTTGCTGTGTTTCTGCCGTTTTAAACAAAGAGAGCAGGTTAAACCAGCTGAATCCATTATGTGTTTAAAACACATAAGGCTTTGTGTGTCTGTAACACCTTCGGAGCAGCTCGTTGATTCACTGAGCAAAGTTCGATTGGCTGAGCAGTATAATCTGAAGCTCTAATGCATTATGCATTATCACAGTTAATGAATCCAGTGCTTTATTGTTGTTAAATATGCTTTCATAATGGCCAGACTGCACCTATGAGATGCTATACTTGTGTTTATAAAGGCAGTACTTTATAATGAGGTTTTCTGAGTTACTAGAAAATGTACAAAATCTCCTTTTTTAAAGAAGCCCGAAATGCATAATACTAATACTGACATGATCTCAAATGTGAAGCCTGAGAATATGTTTGGAACACTGTAAAGGTTTCTTGGTTTTGATGCTGTTTTGTTTGAAAAGTCGACCTTTCGTCGCCGTGTTAGACTCGTTTGTGACGCCTTGTTGCATAAACGCTGCTGTGTAATGAAACCAGATACGGACTGAAAGAGGAAAAGAGAAATCCTCATGTTTGGCCACAATGTGAATCACCTACATCCCCCGCTCACAGGAGCACACGTGGCCTCATCCTGGTGCTGAAGCTGCACACTCACTGGGGTCTCCTTAAGTCACCTTGATCGCAGACTTTTTGTGGACGCAGAGAAAGGAGACGTAGGGCACGCCGATGAAGGCCCATTTCTCGTTGGGCCAGAACATGATGACGGGTCCTCGCTCCGGGGCCTCCGTCGCCACGTCGAAGTAGGCGAAGCAAACGCATCCCAAGTATGAAGCCAGACAGATGAGGATGTGCCTGCAAGATCAAGAGGAGACAAACTACCTGAGAAATTACTCTGGTTATTCAAATCTCTAAATCTAATTTCCTTAAAACAAAAGAAACAGCACAGTAATAATATTTCTACATGTTTGGTATTTTCTTTTCTTTATTATTTTAGTCCAGTTACCTCCCTGATTCTTTTATATTTCATGATCAATACCCTCACTTCTATGAAAAGGTCAAATCATCACATTCTCACTTCTTTAAAAATACTTTTTGGACTTGATAAGACGGAGATTCTGTAAAGTTGCACATTTACAGCTCTTTGTGTAGAGTAGATAAGTACATTGTCTAACTTTATTAACACTATGTTTACTCTTCCGAGTTGTCTGAGAGCTTACCAAGCGCAGTGTAAGTACGGAAAGTTGACAGATGACCACATCTCACAGAATATCCTGTCACTGATCCAGCACAGCAGAGCCAGCGCCCACCAGATCCCTGAGACCAGTCCCAACTTAAACACACGGGGGTTTTCACACCTGCCACGACCAAACAGAGCAAACATGTACAACTGTGAAAACACTCGCAAATTCACACAAAGGTCTGATTAAAAAAAAAAACATTTGACCTGTAATGCTGTTCAGAGTACATCGATACCTGCTATAACAGGATTTTTGGCCACTTATTTGATGTGTTTATCTATTTTTGTCTCATGTTTGGCAGTGAAAACAAATGTAAATGCAATGACATATTATCACCTTGTAGAGCTGATGTGGGGAACGTGTTGGCAAACAGGTGCCTGTTTACACATCCAGCAGACACTCGAACATTCGAATCATGTGTGCTTCCACCTAAAGAATGTTAGTCCAACATCGCTCTACTTTGAGCTCCACTAACTGATATCTGACTCTTTAGCTGCTAAATGCTCCACTATGTTCACCAGCAGCAGGTTGCTATCTTTGTCTGACATTTGGTGTGGGGCAGGAAGGTTAAAGTGTGGCTGCTGTGGCTGAAAATGAGACTGATTGAATGAGTTAGTATTATAATTATTTGGTATGAGATGGAAAACAAAAACTAAAAGATGTGTAAACACTTTGTAGGGATGAAGTAAACTGCATAAAACATGCAGAAACCTAATCCATGTGAAGTCCTCCACCTGTAGTTTCAGCTGTTACAACTGGGAGAAAGGATTTTTATACTAGGAAAAAAAACCTACAGTTTCATATTTTGAATATCAAGATTGACTTTCTGAAAATATTTTTTCTAGCCTGAGGCATCTCGAGCCCCTTAGAGAGCATTAATCATGTTCATGTCCATACAGGGTGTGGACGGTGTCCTGCAGGGTACTGCTGACTTTGTGTCCAGTTCTGGTTGTGTACAAATACTCCCAGCGGGTTGTGAGGTTTTGAAATTATTTTACAGCCTGTGTTGTCCACTCACGCCAGACTGCTTCTAAAGTTACAACTGAGATGTCCACACCAGGATGTTAAATTGTAGGTTAGCACATTTATTTTTAGATAAGGGGATTATCTTCTCTTTCTTTTTGGGCGCTGGCAGAACGCAGATCCGAGCACCAAGTCTCTGCACAACTATCTCATAAATGGACACACCACTGACCTAAAGAGGCATGTGCTAATCCAGAGCGCCTCTGATAAAACTATTCTTAGTCTTGTCCTCCTTAGACATACCAGTTACAGCCCTGCTGCCGGCCGAGGCCAAAACAAAGACAGGGGCAAGGAAGCCTGACTAAAGCGTGCTGATGATGCAACTGTTTAGTCACCGTGACACAGTTTGTCACCTTCCCCTAAGACGGAGCATTTGACGAAGTCTTGCCGTTTTATAAGGTTTAAAATTTGAGTTGCCATTGTTTCAAGGAGAAAGGAATGTCGGGGTGAAACAAACACTTTCCAGAAAGCACTGCGACACAATAAGATTTAAATAAACAGGCAGCTGCTGGAAAAAAATCTTATTTTAAAGTGCAGGAGCATCCGTGACGTCTCTGTGACGATGGAAAGAGAAGTTAAGGTATTTTGTTATGCGAAAGCTCGCCTATGTAACTCTTTATCACCCTGTAGCTTGTTTTCAACCACGTCAATATTAAGAGGTGCAAAATTCAGATGGAGGGCAGCATGTTATACATCCATATCATGCACAAATCTGAAAAAGTGGAAAATTACTACATGGTGATCCTGCACGCAGCAGGTACTATCAGGGAATTTAACCTCATGTTGGATGTGATTCAAACACAATGAAGAAAAATGAGTTTTTCCACAACTTGTCCAATGTGCTTGGTGTGGATGCAATCATCATTACAAAGTATTTCATCCTCCAGACCTCCTGCTACACAGCAAGACAGATACAAGTGCACCATATGATAGTCTAGTGGATTATAACCATCATGCATGTGGTTAATGTGGTCTACAGCATTGGAACCGGGTGGAGATGGATGAATAAAGATGCTTCTGCATTACCGTCTTTTTATACTGCAATTATAACTCAAAGACGTGTATGGAGGAACCACTGGCTCGGGATAACTTTCGATTCTATTTTCTATCTAAACCACGCTCAGAGGTCTGGCAAAACGGCATTATAAACCCGCTTCATGACTGAAAAACACAAGTTTGTCAAAGCACATTGCAACGGAATGACAATACAAACTCAAGACATGTTTAATGTAACTAACTTAACCTTAGCTGACTCCACTCCTCCACACTTAATGTAAGACAGAGGTTATGATCCACATCTGCTGCCATGTCTCTGTGAATTTTTGCAGTTGCTTTTCTACCTTTTCCCTTAATGTACGTCTATTTTTAAGTCCTTGTTTTCCCTGATTAGAATAGCTCAAATCATACACGTTTGAGTTGGTGGGAGTTCCCGGAGAACTTGCCTCCAGTTGGCTGCCATCCATCCGCAAAGCTGATGTAAGAAGCTATAAAGTTGAAGCAATTAAGTATTTCTTCTGTCAAAAGCTGCTCTCGCCATCTCGCTTTAAGTGAAGTCAGTCAATTAATGAACCAAACTGGAAAACTGTCACTCGGTTATATAATTGGACCAGAGAGGGTTCAGGGGAAAAATGGTGTCACGGATGCTCATCAGCAACAGGAAGGACAAAAATAACTGGCCAATGACGTGACTTCCCAGAGGGAAATAGGCCATTAAATTGTCATCAATATTCTATTATACTGTTAAGTGTTTCAATCGATTATATTCATATGGGATCAACTCCAGACTGTGCATCAGGGACGTTGCTGAGCCATCTAAAGGCTCTATAACTGCCTGTACTTACGTTGTGCCATGAGTAAGCAAACACTCCTTCCTGCTAACACACACTGACAAACCCTTCAGCACACAGCTGGATATCTGGAATACTGAGCCTATCACCTCAAACAGAAGTGTGTAAGATAAGAAACGCGACATGAAAACCAGGACTTAGTGGCTGTGATGGAGGGTTTGACTGTTGGGGGCGAAGATAAGTGAAGGAAAGGCCGGTCTGTCTATCTGGGGTGGAGCAGCGCTGAGAGGCTTCACTCACTCGAGGGAAAAGAAAGGAAGAGGCTCCATAGGATCAGGCAAACAAAGCCTGACGTTTCTCAAAGAAGCTGGACGTCTTTTACATCAGTTTTAATGATAGAAAGGCTTTAGCTCGCATGTTAGACATCAATTCTCTCTAGTGGATGAAAGAAAAGGACATATCATATAGATTTTACATACATACGTCTGACGAGACAGGAAACAAGATGATCAGCCTGCTTGTAAACAAGCTGGATTATCTAAACCACTTCATTCTGAAGTAAGACTGAAAGCGCACACATTGTCGGTAATCACCCCCCACTGCACTGGAAAAATGAGTTTGTGCACATCTGCATGATAGATCAAGATGAGCCATGGAGTCTGTGTGTAAACCATGACAGATGTTTACAACAGGCGGTTTGGGTAATGATTTTTCTGTCCATCTTTGTTTTCTTTTCAAGATCATCTTGCCAAGATTTGCTTTGGCATTTGGCCTTCATGGGACGTCTCCCAGCAGAGATACAGGCAGAGAGCGGTAAGGAGGAGAGAGGGCAAGAGAGACAGAGGCCGCCGATGTTGTAATCACCGTATATGGTTCTGGCTAACTTGACAAAACAAGCTTGATTTCCAAATACGTTCAAAATGATCAGATTTCTTTTTTTAAATGTCACCATGTTGGAAAATCTCTGCTGTCGTTATTACAGATTTGAAAAGACGACTACAAAAAAAGATGCCAGTGCTAACAGACAGGATTCATCCTTTAACCACTGACATGAGAAATAAACGATTTTTTTAATCCTGGGCAGATCACACTGATGGTACATCAATAGATGCTAATATTTGCTCATATGAGAATATGATGGTATGTGCATTAATAGTGTAATTATGTGTGTATTTGTTTCTACTTGGGGCCTAAATCATGTTTTCTTTAAAGACAGATGAATTAAATATGAAGTTGCATATAAATTTGTGGAATAATACAGTTTAAGAATGGTTTCCATCCATTATCTTGGACCAGCAATTAAGAGGTATTATAATACTTGGCCATATTTCTATGCTGTGCTATGATTACTGTAATAAGTTATTATGAATATGTGTGAGTGTTTGTAACAATAATTATTCAGATTAAAATACAATATAAGTATGTTAATACATAGACATGGGCTTCACAGAAAGTGTTCCTGCACGTTGCTCTCACATGCACAAACTAACTTTTCAGACATTATCTGCTTTGTTTGTTTCGTATCATTCCTGTCCTTTATGAATAACTCGGTTGCTGTAGCACAGCTATGACTGGTATTATTGGTTCTACACTGATACAATATTTGTAATGGACGTCCTCTACAAGGAACAAGTTGTTCTTGTCCAGCTGGAAGTGACCTGAATAGGGGCCAACAGCCGTACTGTAAAAGAAAAGGAAAAAAAAAGAAGCAAACAACAACAAAATAGCGTTTCGTTTCTGAGGGCAAAAGTCCATCAGCCGCAGGAATTCTTCTCCCACTTTGCAGAACAAAAACAAGCGGCCTCGACTGATGACTGGCACTTTCAGTAATGTCAGGAATAACTAACAGGTTGAACAATGGATGACTTCAGGTTAGGAGACTGACGGCGGTGAGTAAGGGATGTGGGAAACGGAAACAATAGAGCAGCTCGACATTGCTGTGACGGAGGAAAGCAACACACACACACACACACACACACAGAAAAGGGCAGCAGAGGCTTGTTGTGTGTTTTCAGGAACATTCTTTCACATCATAAGGTCCTATAATTATCTTGGGACAGACAACATGTCATTAGACAAGTACAAAAGGTCGAGGGTGACATGTTAATGTACTGTAGGCTGCAGAAACTACATTTTCACACTGTTTCCCTTTAGTTCCACCACTTTACATTAAAACAGCTATTTTCACTGACTGAACAACTTTGTGCTCCTGACATGATGGTTAATGTCTGCGACTGAAGGTTAATGCATAATTGGAAATAGCTGAAGCATCAGTAAATTCAAACAGGTTACAGGGTTGCAAAGAATTTATGCAGGAAATAATTACACCTACTAAAAGCCTGGTGTGTCACCTGCAAAGCTAATGTTAGCAGGCTAATATGTGACCTATTTAGAGTAGAGGAGGTAATAGAATACTGTAAACACATCTGAACTGTGTAATGATGATGTAAATCTTATCCCATCATTAGCGGTTATTTTGCAAATAAACCAAACAATCCAAACAATCCCCACCCCCTGAAATAAAAGAAAAGAATAAAGAACAATGAGCCTCTTGCTGTCGTTTTCGTTTTATTTAATTGTTCCATCATTATCATTATTATAACTGTCTTATTTTTTGTTTTACCTAAAGTAGGTTGTAAAAACCATTTAACTATATAAGTAATCAAGGAGCACCCACACGTGCAGCGGAGATTTTCATTGTGCTGAGATATTTCTTTGAGTGTTCCTAAATCTTTAGAAAAATGTGTACTTCTTGGGAAAAAAGCTGGCATCGAGCCCTGTCCACTGACTGCAAAACTGATTGTATAGAACTCAATGAGAAAATTACCCTACTTCTCACTTCATTTCATTTCATTCAGCAGAGACTTTATAATAGGTTTATGGTCTCAGTCACTTCCTCAAAGTCTTCTTCAAAACAACAAGATATTTTGTAAAGTATGGTACGCTTCAGGCCATGTGTTTAACATCCTGCACTGCCCACATTCAACATGAATATCACCTCGGCTTCTGTTCGCATTCTCGTATGTTTGACTGTAACCTGACAAGTCGCTCCAACAGTGCTCTGTGATTTCAACTTATTTTCAGTTAACGAAAGTAAATTGCAAAATTGTGTTGCTCAGCATTTGGTGGTACTGAAAGACACTTTAAGGAGTCGGCTGGCGGTTCGTTTTCGCTCCACCCTGTCATACAAATCTGGCTCCAAAAAACCAAGATGGCAACCATCAAAATGCCAAACCCAAGGCTTCAAAACCGTAGTACACAAACCAGTGGGGGACATCATGGGGACTATTTCCACTTTTATGTTATGAAGAAGATGGAACATTATTTCCATTGTCATGACATATAATCAGAGTTGCACATTAACCTGCCCATACTCACCCGTGCTGTTTTGTTGTTTTGTGTAAAAACCTGTTCACTGACCTTTTGAGCTCAGTAATGAGCAGCGCGGTGCAGGGGATGCCCAGAGTCATTAGTGACAACGAGTTGACGACAGGTTTAACAAAGGCCAGCCCAGTGGTGATCCCCGACAAGATGCCGATGACTACTTTGAACCTTGACCTGAATTAAAAAGCAAAACAGGTCTGAACAACAGAAATTGCATGAGCAGTGTTGTGAAAGCTCTTTCCAGAAAGCACTTCAACACTCAGACAGAAACAAGAATCACTCAGATACGAGAGGGACGTTTTTAAGTGACATCCTGAAGTGAAAGAGCAGCCATGATGGCTCTGTGACAATGGAAAGAGAAGTAAAGACATGTGATGCAGCTTTTACTGGTGTCAGCTATCTTGGCCAGAGCTATTATTAAACAGGGAGTCATAGCAGTGGGGACACATCATGTGACAAAGCAGTAGCCAACAGTGAGCTCCACTAATACTGTGTGTCCACCAGAAATATGACACACAAAGTGGCATTTCATATGAAAATCTTTTTATATGTCTGTTAGTTTGTGTTAAATAATCACTGCTCCAGCAGCTCTGTTACATACCGATCCCTCCTGAACATCCTGGGTAAGTATCTCTTAGGAAACCACATGGCAATGGCACACATAAGCACCCATAAGATGGCCAGCTCGTCAAGCATCTGGCCGAGGAAGCTGAGGGTGGCGTGAAAATATGTCGATCCAATACCTGAAAGACAGAGACGCAGAAACACACAGATGGATTAATGAGAGCGCGTCTCTAATGACGTGTTCACACCTAAACTGGAGTTTGTTTGCCCTGGTTCAAATCTGTTGATGAGTTTGTCTACTTAGAGTGTTTCCCTCCTTGGTTTGGTTTCTTTTTAAACAGACAAATCCCAGAATGTAGTTCACGCCTGGCTACAGGAGTCATTTAGCCCAAACTGGTGGAGTACAGCTGGTAGTTTGGTCGGATCAAGATCGCTTTACTGTGTTCACACCTGCCCAAATAAAACTGTGATCTCTTGGATCTCATTATGTATATTTTAAAATAATGTCAACAAGATAAATCAGTTACAACTAGACAGTTTATGTCAGGAGCTAAAAACATTTCCAGTGTACAGCTGTTGTGAAATGTTCCCATTTCCATTAAATAAAGTGGCCAAAGTGATGAAAAACTGATAAAGTTGCAAAGATCACCTATAAATGGGAACACTTTAACAGATGTGTAAAAATAAAATCATTATAAGCAGACGAGTGATTCACTCTTGGACATTTAAGAAATTTAAACCTCTCAACCTCTAATTGTTTTACATAACTGTAATTTTTCATTTATATTATGTAAATTTATCTAATCTTCTAACCTCATTGCAACATTTTATGGATTATTACATAATTTTCCTAATGTATCTGTGAAATGATTCTCCCTTGATGTATGATTGTAAATGAGGGTCAATCATCAACGACCTCTGGAGTATAATTAAAGATTAAATAAATGAATGGCTGACTTCAGGGATGTCAGGAACAGAACTGGATGAAACAAGTGAATTTCTTATAGTAACTTGGAAACCAGCGTCACTGTTACTGGGAGTTTAAATATTCTGTGGAGGACGGATCAGTCGGTGGCCCTTCTGTTATCACGGTCCAACAGACCTTCTGTTATCAGAATAATCTGTTTTCATAACAGAGATTCCTACAGTTCAACGAACTTTTGATCCAAAGGGGAGCTGCTCTCAGTCAGAAGGCACTAATCATGACAAACTGTCAGAGTACTCAAATATCACCGGCAGTCAAAACAAAACATAACAGAGACCGCCTCAACGTGCTCATGGAAATGGAGCTCAAACAATTATTTGATGAGTCATTTAGTCGATCTACAGAAAATTAATTAGCAACTGTCTCTGTTTTTTCTTCAATATTGCACTGAAGCTTTCTGGTCTTTTTTAATCAAAAACCCTTTCCAGTGTTTATATACATGTATATATGCATATACATGCATGTTTGCTGCACACTCATTTCAAACTAAACATTTTTTTCACCTAAATAAATGTCTACAAACTTTGCAAGAAAAATCATATAAATAAAAAAAAAAATTGAGTTTTAGTGCATGAATATAATCCAGTACTTTGTATGTGCAGACAATGCAGTCGATCCTAAACTACATGTGTGTCTCAGGCAGCTGAAAAGCAGCTGAAGGCTGTTTTCACCCTGGAAGCTATAGGGGTGTTTTTCTGTTCGGGTCAAAGGTCATCCCCACTGCAGAGACAGTGGTAGAGAGGTGAACCCATGTAACCTTCTTGTCAGCTGAGTAAGTTTTAACCTCAGATTCCTAACAATGGATGCAGTCAGAGCTCCTATAGGCCACATATATTTATATACAGTCAGCATTTGTGATACGGAACGAGAAATAAATTAATGGATTAAGGAGGCTGTTAATGTTATTTTGATCGCTGGATTAGAAGGCAGGTGTCGGAGAGGGTTTGAGAGGTGACGTCTCTGACATGAAAAGATTAACAAAGTGACAGAATGAGAGTTAATGACCCACAGCTGGAGTTCAGTTATGCAAATCCTATTCAACAGTTATCACCCAGAAAAAAACCCTCTCAGGAACATTGGGAGGTCTGTCAGGTTATCTCTGCTGACAGTGCAGCCAGAGTGTTTTCATAACAGCTGCAACAGAACAAGGCACAGTAATCTTTTTTTTTTTTTTTTTACATACAGTAGCACCATTTAAGACTGAAAAAAAAATCCTGTGTCAAATCAAATGAAATCCAGGCAATAGGCTTATTCATCGCACCAATGAATAAGCCTAGTCATAACCCTTTCTAAGAGGGAGAAATGATTCAGGACAACCTAAAGCTCCAGCGGAGGACAGCGACACAGGCCACAGCTGAGGAAACCTACATCCTCACTGGGTTGTTGTTGCAGTGTAAGAATGTGGGCCTCAGCATACAACTCACACATGTTGTACAATGTATAACTCATGTCATTGTGTATCATAGGGCTGCAATTACAGAACATTTTCATTGTCCATTAATTTGCGCATCATCTTCTCAATAAATGTAAAACTTTTAATGTATAGTGCCACTAAAAACTTTTAAAATGCCTTTCACTGCATCCAGAGCCAAGCTGACATATATTAGCTGCTTGTTTTTTCAAACTAACGGTCAAATATTCAGTTTACTATCATAGAAAACAAGAGCAAACAGCAAATATTCATATTCTAAGGCAAAATAGTATTCACCTTGTCTTAATCCCAATTATTTTATTATTTTCAACTACATTTCTATTTCTTTGGTTATATTTTCGCTCTTATGTTATGCATTTTATGTTTTCTATTTGATCTATTTTATATTCCATCAGATTTTACATGAAATGTGGGATTCTATCCTTGTTGTTATGTTAATTTTGTTTATGCCATTTCATTTATTAATGTTAAAGAACCATGTTCTGCATATTGTGCATGTAAAGTAGCAGACAAATATTTTACTATTAGTATTATTATCATTAATAATAACACATTGCATTTGAGATTATGTAATCAGTAACTTTTAGCTTTACAAATGACTTCAGGAAAGTCACAGATTGTCAAAATTGTTAATTTTCTATCAAATTGATTAAGTGACTAATATTTTTAGCAGTAGTGTACAATTAAGCACTACATGCTGCAGATATAAAGCATGCTTTTAAATTAACCAGCATACAAAAAACACATGAAATACTAGCCTGCCACTACAAACTGAACAGATAAAGTATTAGTTGAATGGTTTGTTAGCTGAGGGAAGTTGAAGTGAAGTTAAGGTGATGTTCTCCCAGAGCTGAACAGAAACATGAAAGGTTAAAAGGTCACCACACAGTGTGTAGACATTAATGTCAGCCAGCCAACTTACCAACCACAACTAGTAGACTCCATATGAGGTAAATCCCACTGTTGAAATGTGTTGCATATTGGCGGAACAAGCACATTAATATGGGCGGCAAAACAAAAAACAAAATGTTGCTGATCTGAAATGATAAACAAAAGGAAAAAGCTATGAGCAAAAAATACATCGCAGTTGAACTGATCGTGCAGCTCAGTGACAACATGCTCGTCCAGAGTTGATCAGCCTCGCTGGTCTTTAGCAAACTTGTCAGCCAGTGGAAATGAAGAAAAAAGGATCATTTTTAACCTGGTGCTAGCAGTAAACATGATGCTGAAGCTGAAAAGCAGCCAAAACCGCTTAAAGTCGATATAGCTTACAGCTAGCTATAGCTAACCTGATAATAACATTAAAAGCTATAGGAAAACAATGCACTACAAAGGAACACAAAGCCAAAGAGGCTGTTAGCTGAGTGACTGCATTGTATTATGCAAAAACAACAAAATAAAAAGCACACATTGTTAGCTAACGTTCAAACCGACCGTGTTGTAAAATTCAGCGATGCTGGGGTAAATTAGGTAATTGCCTTCACACCAGTCCACCTCGGAGCTGCCAGCCTGCAACTGGTCCCAAAAAATCAGATTAACGTTACTCATGTCTGGACTAGTTCTGTCGGATGGACAGTGCAGAGCAGACACTCCGCCGTCAGCTTTGAGGATAAAAAAAAAACACTCGAGGAAAGTCACTCTCTGCCGGCTCGCTGCTCAGACGCTAAATTTGGACGTTTTGAGACCTGACACGACAACGTGATAAACTACAGAAATCGTCGCTGCGCTGCATTTTTAAAGCCTCTTTCCGTCCACAAAGCCTGCTGCTGATCGTGACGCTCCGCACTGTGTGCATTGACAGCTGCTCGCTCTGCAGCCAAAGAGTGTTGAAGCGCCGCGGGAGCGTGCACTGCTGGCTACTTCCGTCTTCGCTGAAACGTGACCGCAGCGCCAATGCGTGCACCTCGCGGGAGCGCGCACAGCTTAAAGTTATCATGATGATTTTTATGGCACTGTAAGTCTTAAGTACTGTTTAACAACGATATAATCTTATTTGTTGAGATTCCTAGTGGTGATTAATGAACTTAATTGTATAGTTTATGAACGTTTAGAGCTGGGAGGGCCCCCTTGTTTAAAGAAATCCAGCGAAAGTGCCTTCTTGGAGGCCCCATGTCAAATAAAAAGTGATAAAATGCCTTCTAGATCGTCTGAAAATGGTGAAACATGATAAAGCTTTCCTATGCTCAAGAAGTTTCTGCATGCAGCAGGTGCCTATTTATCACATCTTTGCGCCTCAGTGAGTCTGCCCCTGGTTTAGAGTCATGAGTATCTGCAATGTTCATGATTTCCTTGAGAGTGAACATCAACTGTTCAGAAAATTAGCTTACTTAGAGATCATCAATTAATTAATGTTTAAATAATACAAAACACCTGACAATATAAGTGAAAATTATTATTAAAAATATACTGAATTAGTCAGATGTAAATGTTTCATTATCTGCAATGTCATGGGACTAAGTGGCTCAAATTTAATATCAATACACTGGACACAAGGACACATTTCTTCATATGGAAATGTAGTGCTTCTTCTATTTTATATCAATATTTTTATGGCAAAGTCATGATTACCTTCAATAACTTGCATGTAACATGTTACATATATAGTAAATAAAAAGAAATATGTCTATTTTTTAAATATCTTCCATGTGATATTGAATATTATATAATATGATACTCCGCAACTCAAATTTAATGCCAAAATATATATATACATACAATATATATACAATACAAAGGGCACAAATTACAAATTATAATTTTAGCCTCATAATTATAGCTACAAATGATATATAAATAATTACGTGTAAATAACTTGTACTGTAAATTTGGATACTTAAAGTACATTAAGCTATTAACACTTATGTACTTTTACTCACCTTACTTACATACTAGAAACAATGTTTTTACACACAGGTGTGAGTAAAGATTTCTATAAAAGGCTTTTTTCACAGGAGACATTTTGACTTGTCATAGCAGGAACAGCACAACACCAACGATGGCTCAGTTCTGTTCAAGTGTTCCAGTAAGTGACAGTTAGTCAGTGTGAACAATACCAGGACCTGAACAAGCAAAGTGGAATTCAGGCCTCTATCAGTTTATTATTTTCAAGTGTGCTTTCCTGCTTTGACATGTCACAGATTTTGTTTTGTGTAAATGCTGACTCGCTGGAATGGCTTACTCATCAAGGAAAAATGCATTTGTTTTTTTTCCTTTAAAAGGATAAATTAACCAGGCTGCATTAATACTAAAGCCTTAATACATTCACACAGAATATCCTTTCATAAACAATTCTGTAATTTCAAGTAATTCTTAAACTCAAAAAGGAAAAAAATCCCAAAAGTCTGTTTGAAAAAAAATTAATTGTTGTGGTTCAACTTAAAAATGTGGGCATTTTTTGTAACAATTTTAATATTTATTTATTCATGTACCTATTCTATCACATTTGTTGCTCTTACTTTGTAAATTGTTGCCTTCATGGTGTTAATCAAGTTCATATAGAAATATGTTTTTTCACACTTTAAAATGAGGAAGTGTGTTCAGTAGCTGCTTTTTTGCATGTCACAGTAGCCTAGGACATGTGGGTGTGATAAGCTTACAGTGTTTTTAAGGATTATTTAAGAAGTGAACAACTGAAGACTCAAGGTGTAATTTCAAACATGATTTGTCTTTTTACTCTGACTGGAGTTGGACGGTAATTATCTTTGAATCACAGCTCCTTATCTACTCTCTGGCACCCTCTGGCTGACGCATGCTCAGTGACTCAATAATGCCCTCATTGTGCTGATTATATTATATATAAATACTGTGGCATGGTCATATCAGCTAATCAGTTTCATTAATTAGTTATTATTAATTACATTTCTTTTTCCTGCTTTTAGTGTTAGGAAAATACCTTGTATTCTTCTTCAAATTTGCATGTCTTGTGTGAGGGTTAACCTCTGCTTTATATTCTCTTTACGTATTTTTATATGGAAACCAAAAACAGACAAACAAAAAAATACATTTGAGCAACACATTATTTATAATCAATTTAATGCAATTCGGTTCGTTGGTATTATCTTTTTATATACGAAATTAGTTTAATAGCCTGCAGCTGGAGCCTGATTAGTAAACTACAGCAAACCAAATATCGCGAGAACATTTCGGGCCTATGTGAGACCACGGAGCGGATATCCGGTCTCTTTTCCGTGGCGGACCGTCGTAGGGCCGGTTTAGCAAAATGAAGGTACAATGTTTCCCTAACTATAAATCTGTGTGGAAATACATTTTATTAGAAATACTTAAGTATGGTTGATGCCGTGATTTTGAACTTTAAAGCGGACTAGTTTGATGTAGCAGCCGCCGCTCTGATATTGAGGATGAGTTTTGATTATGATGAGAGCAACCGTTGACTATTCAGTCGGCAAGTGAGCAGTAGAAACATGGCGGCACACAGAGCGCAATGTGCACCGAGTTTAAGTCTCGGTTGGGTGAAATAAAGTGTCCTAACATTTACAGCTTACGTTACGTGAACTAATTGTTTTTTTGCGGTGTCTGTTGATAATATTTACCGTTGAAATGTTGCATTCATGCTAGTAGGGTCCGAAGCTAACGTTAGTTAGCCGGCAGAGAAGCTAACAGGCCTCTGAAGCCCTCTGTGCCTTAAGTTAAGCTCAGTTGTGCTAACGATAATGTATACTGAAGATTTTTTTTACCTTCATGTTTGGTCCCCACCTGTAACTCCAGCTGTGCCTTATCTCCCACCGCTTCACGTTCAAACACCTGCATGAGAACGTTTGGTAACCTGTCATGACCCATGTGGAGCTCACCTACATGCACTAACAAGTTTATTGCAACTCTTTTTCAGCTGAACATCTCATTCCCCGCTACTGGCTGCCAGAAGCTGATTGAAGTTGACGATGAGCGCAAGCTGAGAACTTTCTATGAGAAGCGTATGGCCACTGAGGTGCCTGCTGACCCTCTGGGAGATGAGTGGAAGGTAAACCAATGCTTTGATTATCTTTGGTCCTCACCTCATGTCATATGATATGTATATTTCAATTTGACTTGACTAAATGTGTTGTATAGTTGAAACTTTGAATGTGGCACACCAGTAGACCCTTTTTGATTGGTCTGTAGTCATTAAGGGGGGACAGCGTGTTGCCAGAGTAACTGTGGAGCTGCTTTTCCAGATGCAACCAGGGCCTGAATCAGTGGATGGTTGAACTGCAATGCTCTCTCATTGTCTAATGTACACTAGCATCAGTGTGACACTGAAGCTGCTGCTCTTTCATGACCATATACCCATGGTGGATTGAAAAGGCATCACACACTCTGTTCCTTTCTTGATAAATAATTATCAGTAGTGTGGATTTAATATTTGAACAGCCAGAATAGTCTTAAGTTTTCAAAATCATGTTACTTTACTCAAATGCAACCTTTAAAGCCATGGAAAGACAACACTTGTCATATAATAATAGCCAAAATCAAAGACGATACAGTCTCATATGGATGTATTGCCTAGCCCTGTTCTGGACACCTGGTTATAAAAAGGGCATTATCCACCTGCAGTTGTTAAAAACTTTGCATTGCTGCTTATGGTGGACTGCTTCCTCTGGATTGGGAGTGAGCAAGCTGAGCTAGAAGGAAAATATTTAAATTTATTCTCTAACTCATCTGTCTTCATGAGTTTTAGCTGGAGACTGAAATGGTGCGCGTATACGAGTGACCAAAGTTATGTTACTCCATAGGGTGGATGAGCTCAATCTTATAAGAAAGGTCAGGAACTTAAATATCCAGAGGCAGCTGGAGTAGAGTGATAGCTTCTTCACATAAACTGGTCAAGTGAGGTGGTTGAGCATCGATGTTCAACTGTTAAGTGGAAATGTTGCTGGGAAGAGGGAACATCAAGAATACTTTGCTTGACCTGCAACATAGCCTCGGACAAGCTTTTGAAAATGGATGGATACCAGTTAAACTATATATAAAAGCAGATAAATAACTACTTGTTTTCTCTACCTCCCCAGGGGTACGTGGTGCGCATCAGCGGTGGCAACGACAAGCAGGGCTTCCCCATGAAGCAGGGTGTGCTGACCCACGGCCGTGTGCGCCTGCTGCTCAGCAAGGGCCACTCCTGCTACCGTCCCCGCAGGACTGGGGAGCGCAAGCGCAAGTCTGTGCGTGGTTGCATCGTTGATGCCAACCTCAGTGTTCTCAACTTGGTCATCGTCAAGAAAGGTAATGTTTTGTCTGTTTTTGGACAATTTTATGGAAACCAGCACAGTCTTGTTTAGAGATGTTTCCAACACTTGTAGATGATGTTTATGGCACACCAGTAGACCCTTTTTGATTGGTCTGTAGTCATTAAGGGGGGACAGCGTGTTGCCAAAGTAACTGTGGAGCTGCTTTACCAGATGCAACCAGGGCCTGAATCAGTGGATGGTTGAACTGCAATGCTCTCTCACTGTTTAATGTACACTCATAACAGGACAATACTAAAGCTGTTTCTTTTATAATAAGTGAAACTATGTTTACATAATTATCATTGGCATAGTTTTCTATAGATGAACAGTGACTGTGACCACAAAGTGTAGCATGTTTCCCAGGTCATTGGGCTGCAGGCTGCTCCCTCTCGCTGCCATTTTCGGAGACTTACTTTGTTTTAAGTGATTGTTTAAATGAAAAGTACTACAGTGTAATTTGTCAGTCACTTGGCTGTAATGAAGTTGATCAAGTTTAACTCCCGTCCTTGTGATATGTTAATTCTCAGGTGAGAAGGACATTCCCGGGCTGACCGACAGCACCGTCCCTCGCCGTCTTGGTCCCAAGAGGGCCAGCAAGATCCGCAAGCTCTTCAATCTGGCTAAGGAGGATGATGTGAGGCAGTATGTTGTGAGGAGACCCCTGACTAAAGAAGGTAAGACTGGTGCTGTCAGCTTTCACTTAAGCCTGCAAGTGTTCTTAGGATCACTTACTGTAGATTTTTACTGTGCATGGATTTGATTTCAATTGAAGCTTGAGATCAGGAGCCTCGTGGTGTCTGCGTGTTAGTTCAGAATTAGATAAAATTGTGCTTGTGTATGTACAGGTAGAAGTTTCTAGCTAAATATTAATTTAAAATAAAACGATGAAAACACTATGGAAATCATGAACACAAGTTGGCTTTGGGGGCTGTTTTTGAAGTTTTCGTATATATTTGGGAATTATAAATAGCTGCCTGAAACACCAGACAGTAGTGGTTAGATGTGAAGTTTTACATTTAAATATAACTTATATATATATATATATATTTATGGTCAAGTCCCTTAATATATTGTGTATAGATTCAGTTTGTTCATTTGTATTTTTGTCAGTATTACACTTAGTATTTTCTGCATTTCGGGATTTTGTATATGACGATGAGGTACAAGAAAGTCCTCTCGTGATTTATGTTTCATTGCTTGATACAACTTTGTACAGTCCATTACTCTTTCTTACTGTTTCTCTGCATTTTAGTGTCTAAGTGGGAGATCTTGATAAAATTGCATTATGCATACTCACAAGAATTGCCTCTTCATGTTAAGTACCACATTTGGGTTAATTGGCAAAACATAATTAACTTTTACAAAAGTGGGAAGCAATTAGACAGATTCATACACTCTAATTGGCAGTTCAAAAAATCACAAGCCTGTTCACAAGATATTTTTAGTTCAGAAAATTATGCTTAATTGGGTGTATACCAATTGAAATTATACATTTATTTTAAGTTTAGCACATTAAAGGTTTTCTATAATACAGCTGAACAAATTGAGTTTTGGTGGCCACGCTGCCCATCAGTCTACAGTATGGACACTGTAGATAATCAGGCATTGTGTGTGTATGGTTTTGAATGGCAGGAGCCGCTTCAAGCATTTTCTTTTTGTAGCTTCCAGAGGGTTCAAGGTCTATTGAAAAGGTGTTTTTCATTAGGAAAGACAGAAAAAAAGATACCGTAAACACTAACAGCTGTAGCAGTAGTGTATGTATCTAGTAGAAAAACACTTTTTTCACCTTTAGGCAAATACACTGAGTACAGTCGATGGGCTGATTTCATGTTTTTAGGCCAGTTTGAATAAACAAAAGCCCACCAACACATTCATGAATAGTTGGCATAGATAAAAAAAAAAAGTCTGATAACAGCTTTTCTGGGCAGTCAGTTCTTCATATTGGCACCTCACCTGCATCTATGAAACACTTCAGCTGTTGGTGTGAATGTGTCTCATTGGTATCACCCGACCCTCTTCACCAAACCTTTCTGTCAATAATAACTACATCTCCCCTCTCTTTGGTAGGCAAGAAGCCCAGAACTAAGGCTCCCAGGATCCAGAGACTGGTGACGCCCCGTGTGCTGCAGCACAAGCGCCGCCGCATCGCTCTCAAGAGACAGCGCACCATGAAGAACAAGGAGGAGGCCTCTGAGTACGCCAAGCTGCTGGCCAAGAGGATGAAGGTATTGTCACATTTCTTATTACAGTGCCTAGCTACTAAACTTTGAAGTGGTTCACAGTCATAAAATTCTCTTGAACAAAATTTTAATATCTGAACTGGAACATAAAGCTGAGATGAAATGCACCATATTTTAGAGAGATTTTCAATTGTGGCCTATTGTACTGAAGTTACGACGCATCACTGTACAGGAATGTTAACGGTGGTCGCCATCTCCCTATTTGACTTGTGTAGTTATGTCTGACATGCTTCTAATTATTTTTATTTAATCATAAAGTGAAAAGAATCAAAGTCTAAAGTTTATGGCCATGTTTTTCATTACCATTTAATTTATGAAGTTTTTGATGAATTGTCTTCAGCAGTGAACCACTGCATTAAATCACGGCATTATCTTAGTCAGTTTTTAATTCATAACACATTTGAACACAATCTGACGACAGAGTGGGAAATAATAATGGACTTGTGAAATGTGTAATGTCGAGGAATCCTGTGTGATGTTACTGTGTTAATGGGGGAGTCAACTTGTTTGCAAATTGCATTTGGATGTGTTGAAACGTTTTCCTGACACATTTGTTCCTGCAAACAGGAGGCCAAGGAGAAGCGCCAGGAACAGATCGCCAAGAGGCGCCGCCTTTCTTCTCTGAGAGCATCCACATCCAAGTCAGAGTCCAGCCAAAAGTGAAATCACAAAATCAAATAAAGTCATGTTTTGCTGAAAAATTAGCCTGTGTCATGTAATTGTTTTTTTCAGTACTATGAGACCAAAGACTAAATATTTAACTATGATTTCAGGTTTGGCATTTGGGCAGTTAACTGTCTGAAATCAATGACAAAAAGCTAAATGTCCTATATTTATTATGTATGTTAGATGCCTTAACCTGAGATACGGGTAATGGCACAACTAGTTGATAGTCTAAATGTGTAATTTGTTCTTAAAATGGTCAAATTAGTGGTATTAAATTTTAAGCTTTTTATAAACTGTCACAATACACTTATGGTTGAACTTTCTACATAATGGGCTGAAAACCTGGTAGAAATTGGTATGTTGATGACTAATTGTAATGTTTAAAAAGGGAGCTCAATCATGAAACTAAAGCTACAAGATAATTTGGCCATATAATGGTCCAACCATAGTGAAAAATGAAAGTGTTTCAAAGGATTTACATGATTCACTGCCCATGCTACAACACTATTCTGCATTGTCCCAGTTCTTACCTGGGCATGAGTAGCCCAAATCAGATTTGCTCAAGTGACTTTTTATCCAACAACTTAATACAGATAACAAGGCATCATTTTCAGTTCAGACTTGGGCTACTTTTATTTTGTCCCAAATCTGATTGTTTTCCAACATCACCTCAGTTCAAAAAGTTGTAATTTGTGTGATTTTTCGTTACTGTGTAGTGGCATTTAGCAACTTTGGCAAATCAAGATAAAATTGAACTAAACCCAGACTTCAGTGGCCTCCATGTTTCCTGCTGTACATCTTAATTTCGTGCATGGGGAACACCTTAAAACTGACCAGTTCACTAAACTGAACTGGGCACCTTAAGACAATCTGTTCCAGGTGCCTTTACCCACCTTAACAGCTGCAAGACTCAAAACATTTGAATGTTCAACATATTTTAATATTCAGTTAGGACACAAATTTAAACACAAACATAATACAAATCAACGAACACACCCTTTAACCTTACACCCGTTGGTAAACCCAGGTGTCTTGGCTGGCCGCCTCTTTTGACAGATGGGCGGAGCTTGTGCGTTAAGCTGGACAACACTATTGTGAGATGAGGAAGTCTCTGCAGAATTGAGACGACTTCTATCCTGGTGAGGTTGGGGGTTTTGGGGTGATGGGCTGCCTAATCTGTACATCTGGGAGATAAAGAAGAGCATGGTCATGATCTGATGCTGCAGGGAGCGAGGCAGAGTCCGCCAGCTGGTCTGAAGGTCCAGAATCAGACCTGTAGACCTGGACAAATTCTCCAGGACCTGTTGGAAAAAGGACAACAAGGTATTATTTTCTCTTGAGCAAAAAGTGACTATAAATGACTATAGATAGGTCTTTTTTTCCTCCACACATTTTGACATGTAACAGGATGTAAAAAGGCAAATTATCTGATTCAAAACAAAGGCTGGTGAATTGATCCAACATCAAATTTGAAATAAAGTCAAGACAATTCTAACACTTCTTTCTTTGCCAGCGTTACATGTTTGTTACTCTCACAGTAAACTAGTTACATTTTCTTAAAGGGACGGCTCATTACAAAATTTTAAATGTATTTTTCCTTTTACCTGTAGTTTTATTTATCAAACTAGATTGTTTTGGTTTGAGTTGCTGAGTGTTAGAGATGTATCTATATGTGAAGAAATGTCTGCCTTGGATGACACTTCACAAAGTGCCAAAAAAAAAACCCCCCAAACATTTCAGATAAGCAGTTATGGATAAGGAATTAATTTTGTTGTTTTATTACTTTTAGTATTTTTTTTTTAATCTAATTCATTTTGTCTTTATAATCTATTTTATAGACTTTTACTTTCACTTTTATCTAACTTTCATTACATTCATAATTTGCACTTTGCACAAAATGCACTTTGAACTGCATCAACTGATACGACAGCCACTACACAAATAAAGTTTGATTGATGATTGATAGATTATCTATGAGCCCAAAGGCAGATATTTTTTAATCATGCTAAGCTAAGGCATCAATCATATCTGCAAGTTTGTTTGTTTTTTTTACAGAATGTCGAACGGTTTTCCCAGCACACCTGAACAGATTGCACCCTGGACCCGACCACGTGGTAGGTCCTCCTACACAGCTTGGCGGTGAGTGTTACCAGTCTTGCGGGGTAATTTGTCCTGAGTGCGGTCGCCTCAAAACCTTCCACCAGGTGAGCTTCTTTCTCTGCAAAGTCAGCAAGAAGATAAAACGTAAATGCTAAGTTTTTAATGTTTCAAGTGCGACTTTACATGATGTACCTCTGTCTTCTTCAGTGGGAGGAAGCACGCGGTCCATCAGAGCCTCTGACATGACCAGAGCAGAGTCCAGTCCCACGCTGGCCACACTGATGGCTCTCTCTATAACAGACCGGTTAGCCGGGTCTTCAACCGGCTGTATCCCGCCCGTCAGCCATGCCACTGTGTGCTCCACACAGTCTATAGATCCTTTAGCTGCAACGCTCACCACAGCCTGAATCTGATGCATCCTGTTCTTGGCTGTAGCAACAATCTGTTGGACACCAGGAGAGACAGTCACAGCTTTTTGTGCCTTTGTAGGAAAACTTGCAGGGCTGATTAAGATTTGAAAGAGGAGAAGAAAAGGTTACCTGCTCTGTGGGTGTGTGAAGCACCGGGAAAGAAGTCTCCAGCCAGTCAAGACTTCTACATGCAACATTGTTTGCAATGAAAACTGTGGAAATATTCCAGACAGTGAGGACATTACTGAACAGTTTTCTCATTTCTTTGATAAAACGCCCTCTTCTAACTCAAGCATCATCTGCATAATTTTCTTTAACCAAACAGCAACCTAAAAATCTTATTACCCATTACCTGATTCAAACTAAATATACATTATTTTATTGGTTATTGGTTTATTAGGAACTCACATTCTGATGTATTTAATAGAATACCAATAAACATTTATTATTTATTGATTAAATAACAATCCACTGAAATCAATTGTCAACAATTTAGAAAATGTAAGTACTTATTTAAGAAAAATACCAAGTTCATTCTCAAATTACTTTTGCTAGTTTCAAACATTTCATAAGTCTTAATCAACAGAATAACCGATAATGCAGATAAATGTTAGTAGTCATTACCAACTTAGTCGAGTCTAAATCAAGTCCAAGATCTGGACCAGCCGAGTCCACAATAAGTGTCTTTACAATTATATAGCGATTAACAAATTGGGATGGACAGAAATCTATAAACAATATTGAGGTATCTTAAAACATTAAACTACTTTAATGCATCATGTTGGTAAAATCAGCCAATGTGTAACTGCTCATCTGATCTCAAATCAGCAGCCAAGAAAAACTTCTACCTGAGAGCAATTCTGAGTCCAACAAGGCAGTAGACCAAGAGACTGGACTCAAGCACCACAGCACTGAATGCAACCATCATGTAAAGTCACTGGCTGTTTCCTTTAATTAATGCCCCCCAGCTACATCCAAAGCATAATTAAACAGGGAGTACACAGTATATTCTTATTGCTGGCAGGACTCACTCTGAGGCTCCAGTTTAACAATGACAGGTGAAACTACAGCTGTCACGCTGCTTTCCAGCACCTCACACACAGACCTCAGTCTGGGGTGGCTGCATTTAGTGTCAGTGTATAAGACTGACAGCTTGATACAAGCTGAGTGAACCAGGGGCAGCTGGGCCAGTCTGGCAGCTGCACTCTGCACCTTCTGTAAGAAAAGAGACGGACAGAAAGTCAATATACAGTCACTGGGTGTTTACAGGGAAATAAATTATTCCATTTACAAAAAGCTCTGTATTATGTCATTTCAGTCAGTTCTAAACAGGTTGCCAAAATGAAAGTATTATCAAAATCGGCACCATTAAGATTATTTATAGGACATTTAATTTGAGAGCATAGCTGTCATTTCTCTTTGTCATCAACCAAAATCTTAAAACAAGATTTTAGGAACTCACTGGGTAAAAAAACAAACAAACAAAGATTAGAAGCCGTGTTAATTCACGTCGATAAGGCGGCTATACTCACCTGGTTGTTGTTCTTCGGCATGTTTCCAGGCCTACACTTTGATAAAGAGGGCGAAAAAGGTAACATTATAAATGAAAACTGCTTTTTTTTATCCGTTAAATATGCTGTTTAGGAAAATAAAACACTCACTCTGCAAAGTGGTGCTTCACAGGAGAAACTGTCGGTCACATCGCGTGGTCAATTAGCGCTCACCTGCGCTGAGTTCTGAAGTCCTTTGGCTGATCTCGCGATATTTTAACGCAGCTATGACGAGACGATAGAACGGAAATATTTCAGGTCAGCCGAAGAGCTTATTTTATTTTATTTTATTTATTTATTTATTTGGTCTTCTGTGGCAGGCTGCTGGGAGGCTTCACAACTAAAAAAAAAAGATCAGTGGTGCAATCTAAAGAAGTACATTAACTTAAGGACTGCACAATTTTGAGGTACGTGTACATTACTTGAGTATTTCCATCTTACGTAGCTTTAGCTACATTTAGCTGCTAGCTTTTGTTACTTTTCAGGTCAAGATTTAACTTTATAAACATGATACATTTAATTAAAGTGATTTGCAATTTTTTATTAAGCTCATAACAGTATATTAAGTAGTTAAAATTAGCCATATCTTTACTAAATTAAACCACTTCTTACATAAATGTACCAATGCAAATCTTTTAATATATTTGGAATACATGGCAGTCTGGGTGGGTCCGTTCTGCACAACAAGTACTTTTACTTTTTATACTTGGAACACCTTTTGATGCTGGTACTTTTGTACTTTTACTTCACCAAGTTTTGAATGACTTGTGGTGATTTTACTTGTAGTGGAGTATTTTCATTGAGTAGTATCAGTACGTTTACTGAAGTAAGGGATCTGAATACTTCTTCCATCACTGAATTTGATTCATTCACTCCTTCTCATCATCATAATCTTAAACAGTTATGTCAAGATTCAGTTCCCTAAATGTATTCTGCACCCTGCTGTATAATCTGCTGACAAATTTCACATAAATGCCCATTTAGCAGTGACTAAAAGCCTCTAAATTATGCTGGTAATTAATTGAACTAAATGAAGGAGTCATCAGTTTAACTCTATTTTCCCTATAATTAGTACCAAATTACACACATCTTCCAAACATGCTAAATTATTTGGAAATTATCCTGGAATTATTGGCTGTTAAATAAACTGTGGGCTCTTTAATTTCTCTGGCAATATTTGCATTAACATTGTCATTAATTCTTCTGTTTGTGAATCAGGATACGCATTTACTTCTGTGTTTATGTCTGTAGGCCTGACACTACAAAGCTTTATGTCACCGTTAAACAGCATATTTGAAAGCTCTTTGTTGTGCAATGATTTTATTTACCACTTGAGATCTTAAATCAAGCTGCTTTGAAATGTGTTCTTGCAGACGGCCTGCAGCGACTCTTTCCTCCTAGGATCTCCCCTGTTTAGTGTTCTTTGTCATCCATCTATCAGTTTGTCCTCTGGTACATGCAGTTCCTTTCCCTAAAATATTCCCAGAAAGCTTTCTCACAGATGCATGGATTTTAACCCAGTCTGACTCAGGTCTGTGTCAGTGTGTCACTAGATAATTATGGGTGCGACACTTGACATATCGGCGCAGCTTGTGTCTGTCACAGCAGGACACATTAATTGGCAAGTGCGGAGGCTGAAACAATATATATTTTGCTGACAGATTGTCAAATCCAGATACAGTGGAAGGCTGTCTCACAATCTGACCTGAACTGTGTGCGGTCGAGTTTTGGTTAAGCCACAGTGTATACAGTCAGCAGTGTAAAAGCACTGGAATTCTGACATACAAAAACTTCTTGCAATAACGATTATACTTTCTTACCTGGGACTTAACAAAGTTTACAGCTGACTGTTTTTTTTTTGTTTGCTTTGGAACTGGCTGCATTTTACATATTCTGGAAAAAAGGTGAAGTAAAAGTCAACAGTGTCAGAGATCACATACATCACATCACAGACATGGTTTATAATAACCTCCAAGCCACAGAGTACTGTACTGCAGTTCTGTCAGAAACAAAACATGAAATTAAATAAAAGCTTTTGAGTAGGAAACACATTTATTTTGAAAAAATATTAGGCTATAGTACTTGTTTGAGCTGATTTAGAGCACTCTACAGGTAGTGCAGCAGTTTTCTGTACAGGTACACACCTGCGGCATGGCATGACCATAGGGTAGTTCACAGTAAAACCCACTGTGAGGGTTATGAGCAGTCGTGGAATGTACTTACTGCACTTATATACAATTTTGAGGTACTTGTCTGTCCCCTGCATATACATCCTATGGCCAACAGAGGGCAATGTGGGGTGAAGTTTGCCATCTATGATAGCCTTATTACCTTTATATAGGGCCTCAAAAATCATTGCTACATACATCAGACAGATGTTTCCAGCTGTTTCACAAAAAGAATTATAAATTTCGTTGTCGGCAGGATTCGAACCTGCGCGGGGAGACCCCAATGGATTTCTAGTCCATCGCCTTAACCACTCGGCCACGACAACAGTATTTATATATGTATAGTGGTCACTTCATAAACCAAGTTTGATAACAATTAGTTCTATATTGATTCTTGCAATTATTCTGTGATAATATATGTAGAAATTGGAGTTTTCATTTCTTTGCAGGTTAACCAGTAGCTTGGGTTGTATGCTGTCTATTGTTGAGCTATGTAGCTTAGCTGAGGGCTTTCAAACAGCAAGCGAAACGGAAAAGAAAAGCAAACATTAGCGAGGAGGACGAATAACATGTAATTGATAAATTCATTAACTCAGTACCGGAGGATTATATATGATAGTAATTCCCCCTAGTGGTTGGTTTCGCGATTGCACCGATTCCTAGCGTATTATTTGGATAACGCTTTTTAATTGCGGGCTATAAACTAATACGTTATATTGCAGGTTTGAGCTCAACATCGCTCTTCATAGATATCAGTTAACCGCACTGACTGCACTGACTGCAAATGCTGCCAGCTTCCTTGGTAATAAATAAAAAGTAATTTCAAAGTTATATAAAATTAATTTGCATAAGAAATTATTTACAGCCGTCTCACACATTAACATGATTTTAAATATTAAAATACATGTGCTGTTAACTTTTAAAAAGAGTTATTTCATGTAGTAGAGCTCCATGTCGGGTGAATGCTTATCTTCTCGGCTTGGCTTTGCTGTGACGACGATGGCGACATGGCCGAAAATTAACAATGGTGATTTACTGAATACACTCGACCCACCTGTGATTTAAACCACCCACCAGGACGAGCCGGCGCTAATAAAGTACTACTGGCGGAAAGCGTTTGCATGGATAACTAATTTTATGAACTAGCACGGCAATTGCGTCTATTGTAGAATAGTGAGTCACGTGACCTCGCATCCACTCAGGCCTGCTAGTGTCAAGTTCGAGGATAAAATCCACATTTTCCGGTTTATTACAGTAAAATCGATACAATGGAGGCGTTTAAAGCTCAACATGTTACTTTCTAAACGGTTTAATTAAAAGAAGACAATTAAAATAGTCTTATTTAATAATTGTGTTGTGTCTGTACACTGCGATATTTAATAATTATTTGTATTTTTTACTTTATATTTTGCTTTTACTTTGAAGGAAGTGGCGCTTTACTTCCGGTGAAGGTACGGCTAACCGCTGTTAGCTTAACGCAGCTCTGGGGCCTGCTGTGTTTTCAACGGAGGGAGAGCTGAAGAAAAATGGCGTCTGCAGGCGACCCAGAGCGGGACACCGGCCATTCAGTTTGAGCTTTCCACCCTGAAATTGAGACCGGGGCTTGGTGGAGACTTCTCGGGAACCGACACCAGATCCGTTGGTTTCTTTCCCCCCCGCTTTTCTCCGGTGTGCGTGGCTTATTCAAGCACCGAGATTGAAGCGGAACAGAAGAGACTCTCTCCCACAATGAGGGGGAGAAGAGGAAGGCCGCCCAAACAAGCAGCCGTGATGCGGGAAGGTTCACCCGGGCCAGTCCGCGGCTCTCGGGGCAGCAGGAGTAGAGGGATGCGTGGACGGGGGAGAGGCAGGGGACGCGGTCGGGGACGGGGAGGAAGTGGCGGCATTTGCGGCACTGGCTCTGCGGAGGTGGATACAGATATCTCCGGCCGAGAGAACTTTCATTCGTCCCGGGGCCGCAGGAAAGTTGGAGCCTCCACCTCGGCGGCGGCCGCGGCATCGCGGGGCAGAGGAGGCAGAGGGAGAGGTAGGGGGTCGAGAGGCGGCCGCGGCGGCAGAGGCGGAGTGAGGCGGCCTCAAACCAAGGTGGTATACGACGACAACAGCGACGAGGAGGATGATAATTTAAGCTACAGGTCAGACGATGATGAACTCCTGAACGACAACCCTTCGTCGGATCTTGAAGAAGAGGAGGCCTTGGGAAACGACTCTGACTATCTGGAGGAACTACCAGATGATGATGATGCCAGCTACTGTACCGAGAGTAGTTTTAGGAGCCACAGCACGCTCGGTAGCACCCCAGGTACGTTGGTTTGCAAGTGCACGCACTCTAGCACAGCAGGTTTGCATTACTTTAAGTGTGCATTTTATTTTTTAGCTCAGTACAGAAAGCAAGCCGCATTGTTCAAAATGGAGCTTGCACTCAGAAACAGGCCTTTGTTTACCGTGTGCCCTGCTTGCCACTCGTTTGCAGACCTGCTCCATGCTTCAACCGGCTCTCGTGTTTTTGACTTTTTGTCGGATCAGCACATTTTTTTGTTGTCTTTTTGATTATGAAGAATTTATTCGGGCTTCTTTTTAACCGGATTTTTTTTTCATGCGCGTTGTATTGAACGTGTTTTGCTACACACGGAGGAAACGCGATGTATGGATTGTATTTTTCACTTTCCATTCAAGTCATTCATTCAACATTTGTACTTTTGTAACCACAGCACAGTACAGTTTCTACTATGTAAACTACTCTGTAATCAAAACATGTTGTTGAAAACATATTGGCCTCGGAATAACAACTTATAGATTTTCTATGGCTGTAGCTCCGAAATGAAAGACTTACCTGTCAAATAATATTCTTAGTTGTATTTTAATTGCACACAATCATCAGAGTTTTGCACCAAATCTAGCTCCAACTCAGAAGACTTTATTTATGCTGCAAAATGAGTTTGACAGACCTTTGTTTTGAAGAGAGGCGCTCTTTTTTTCACTTGTTGCAAACGCCAACTCGTTACAATATTACGTGGTCCGCCGTTACCATAGCAACCAACGTGTTTATCAGGTGTGCAAAAATTAGTGTCATCACAGCTCCACTTATGGACAGTCATGTTAATAAAGTGGTGTCTGCTGCAGAAAAAAATTAAATTGACATCACATCTGTTATGTAAAGTAATGCACTGGAGGCAGTGTGCCAGCCAAATCTACACAGAGTTAGAAAAATAGTGAAAGGGTGATTAAGACTTGGATGTTTTGTGCATTTTATTATCTGTTTAGCAGAGATGCTCACCATTTTTCTATCTCTGTGCCATCACACTTTGTCATTTCTTATTGGGATTTTTTTTTCATTTTTAAACACAAATGTTTTTTGGAAAGAGCCAAGCCATTTTATTTTAGATTGTATTTCTTGATATTTTTTTCACCCTATAACACTTTACTGCACCCTGCTCAGGCTTAAATGCCATTTAAGGGGTTCTGGGATTATTCACATACCTCTCAACATCCAATGGCCACTTTTATGTAAAGATGTGAACATGGCAGCCTTGTGCAGCCGAGTGTGAGTGGGTCTTTGCATGGTAAACATTACAGTGTCGTACAGACACACGTATCCTTGCTTATTTCAAATGCATTGCACACATATGATTCATAGTGATGTCAAATAATGAATGAGTGGCAGTCAACCCCTGTTTGGCCCTTCATGCCAGGCTGCAGTCACAGGTGAATCCTGGGCTGTCACCATTTGTGAAGCATCCACTTTCTGCAGCTGTAGTCCTACAACTGTTTCTCTCATTGCACATACATGGTTAACCACAAATTTACACCAGAACGCATACAAATATATTTGCTTAACAGTGATAAACTTCCAGTTAAACAGCGGTTACTGCTCTGTTTACATTGAAGATAAGATGGAGATGAAATGGTCTCATGTTATAGGATTTGTTTCCCTATGAACCGTAGGCATCATAAACTCAGCAATAATGTGACAGAACATGAAGGTGCCCATTCTACTATTAAGGGTGTTGTAATTTAGGATTAGCTAATAGTACATTAATCCATTTCTTCACCCTTTCTCAACAACGTCAAATAGTGCTAAAGAAGAGTTCGACCCTGTTAGGAGCAGGTTCAGGAGGACAGGCTGAATGACCTGCACTGACCCAAACACAGCATAAACAAGTGCAGGCTTATTTCAC
>CAFUXE010000632.1:408191-424794 GCA_903364295.1 Serranus cabrilla | reverse complement strand
AGATGGCTGGGCCATAGGAATCAACCCAGCTATTATGTAACCCTACTCTGCTCCCAGTTTGGCCAGTATCCAGCGCTCGAGCTTCCCTTCAGTCCCTGATCCGCTCCTTTCCGTCTGTAGGGTGTCCGCTAAATCCAGCGTAGGTTTTGTGCCTGCTGTGTCAGTAAAAGGGAGCATGTCATATGTAAAACATTCAGGCTGCCGTGCAGTGGAAATTCATAACAATCAAGTGTTGAAACATAGCGATACGCCTTAAATAATGCTGCTGTATGTGGTGTTAAGTTTTGATGCAACAGCTTGTGGAAGCTAGCACTTCGATCAAACGTCTGCTCTGCACAGTTAAGTTGCAAATTCTCTTTTAGTCTGCTTTAATCATTTTACTCCCAGGAAATAGATTAGACAGGCATATAAAAAAACTGTACACTACTTGAAAGAATGAACACAGTTTTTATCAAACTTTTAAAAACTGGTAGCAGCACGCTTCCAATGTGTCATTTATTTACTTTCCTTGTGCTCAGCACCAGCTAGCTCAGCAACTCTTCTGCTCTGGTTAATATATTTAGCAGCTGTATTCACAGGAAATCTATAAGACAAATGAAATGCCTTAACCTTAAACAAACTGATAGGATGTGGAATAGCAAGTGCCAGAATGTGCAAAACACATTGAGACTTTTACCTCAATTTCTGCATTTTTTTAGCTCAGTTTTTATAGTCCTTCTTTATGATGTTATATGTCATCCAACTTGGTGACTAGTGTGAAACTGAGGATGTATTCTGCCATGCTGTGTTACTAGTCCTCTCTGCAAGAGTCATACTTCAACAAACAGTTGTGTTTTGTGATTTGTGTGTCACTAAAACAAAAGCCTCAAGATTTGCATACTGCACTGTTTGCACTGTTTGATGCGAAATGTCCTATTTGGTTGAGACACAATGATGGTGTGTAAAACATAATGTAGCACAGACAAACACAGTTCATTGTTTGGTTGTTTCCTCTTTTCCGAAGCATTTTAATGCCAGGATGTGAACTTTTCTGTGTGTCTCTGGTTTCTTCATGCCGTTCTGCACAGTGCAGACGGAGGCTTTAGACACTATTACTCAGCTTATATTAAATCTGTAAAGGTGCTACAGATGAGTCATACTTCGGTTCAGAGTTTACAGTCTTCCACTGTCTATCAGTGATCCGTTGTGCTTATCTCTCAGTACATGACTGTCACTGCTGCTACACATTCATAACAATACTGCAGTGATCAATATAAAACACATCATAATGCCACTGTGCTAACTGACCACACGCTAGACTTATAATTATCGTTCCATAGCAAGTTAAGAAGTGAGATGTGATACCAGGATTGAAAGGGTTTAACACGCATCATAACAATATCTGAATCCTTACAAAATCTTAAAATATCCGCAAGTCACAGCAGAGTCATACAACAATAGTAATAAAAACAAAAAAAGCTAAGCTTCTTATTGAAAATAAAAATAATATATAAAACTCAAGCTACTGACAAAATAGGTATAGATAAAAAAATACTTGCTGCTGCCATTTTATGAAGTACATACAAAGTTTGTGTGTTGTTAGTTTTCATTTTAGTTTGGTTGGTTGTCTCTATTTTCTGAAACTTTGATGTCTTGAACTAACTTTAATTCTGATGCTGTTGTTCTACTTTCCCTCAATAACTTATTTCTGCTTAAATCAACAATATTCTGGCTTTTATATATTTTGTGATTTATTTGTTACAGTTGAATAACAACTTCTAATAGTGCTATTTATCTGAGTTTTGTGCAGAGGGTGTCATCTTTTGAAACTGTGTCTTTAGATTCACAGTACCTGTGTTGTGATGTTTATTACCTCAGCTTTTCATTCCTTTTGTCTCACAACTATTGCCTTTTCTTTGTGTTCTGCAGAGGAGATCCTGGAGCGGTTGCGGGCCAAGAAGGAGGAGGAGCTGGAGGAGGTGAAGAGACGGGCTGCTGAGGAGGCCCAGAAAGCGCGGCTGGAGAAGGAGAAGACGGAGGTGGATGTGGAGAAGGACGACGAAGAGGCCAAGCTGAGGGACGAGGGGCAACAGGAGGGAAAGGTCAAAGATCTGACAGAAGACAAGGCGATCAAAGAAGAGGCCATGGAGGAGAAAACGGATGTTGGAGGCAAGTGGAGTGTTCTTAAACACATGATCACATATATGTAGCCCAAAGTAATGATAATAACAGCATAAAAACTGAAAAGGCTTTTCTCTGGGTCTCAGTATTGCCACTCTATTCCGTTTTTTGTTCCTTGGAGAGAAAGACATCATCACAATGGGGTAATTAGTTATTGATTTAAGAATCAATGCCATTGTTATTCGGCTCTTAGACCAATCAGAAACGCTGTTCCCTCTTTCAAGACTTAAGCTGCGAGTTTGGCACTCACAAAGAACTCATTTTAATTTATAGCTGTGTATTGCTGGATATGTACTATCTAGAGCAATAAAGAGACTCTTATACAGAATAATAAGACATTTATTGCATGGGCAGGAGAACAAAGTCTGTCCTCGAGAGTCTAGTGAACTGAGCATAATGAAAATTATTGTTTGTCTTCCCATGAGTGCATCATTACATAAATCTTTAAAAGATAATGTAAATAACCCAAGAAATTAGGATGCAGATACTTCTCTACATTGTCTCCTAGTTAGAGCTGGGTGATATGGCAATAAGGTTTGTCAGAACTATACAAAAATGTCTGAGAAATATTGTTTTCTGTATTGTTTCTATCACAATGTCGAAGCCCAGCCACTGAACTCAGTGTTTTTAAGTTGTCAAGTATTTAATTCAGTATACAAAAAAAGGCTTTATCATGTGGTTGTTTCATACAGACTGTTTATTCATTGAATTACTGGAGCACCTGGTATATTGTGAAATATTTTGTTATTAAGAAATGAAATGGCTTATATCTGCATTGAAGTTTTGATCATATCGCCCAGCCCTACTCGTTATAAATGCATTATAAACTAAAATCCATTATATTTACAACATTGCTGCTGTTCATCTGTAGTTGTTGAAGCTCCACCCACTGGCCAAGAACACAGTAGTGGCAGTAGCGCCTCAGACGGACCTTTACTTCAAGCAACCGCTGCTCCAACACAAACCATCCCCTCCGTCGTGAGCTATAGCGTGGCCTCGGAGGCTCCAAAGCCCCCGGCCTCCACCCTAAAGGCCCTGATAGAGGGAGGTTCCCGTGTGGAGGTCTCTAACAACACCAAAGGTATACAAGGACGTTTACGGGTGAAGTTGACCACATGAAGCTTTTTCTTTTGGATCTGCTTTGCTGCCAACGTCTGCCACTTCACAGGACTGCGCCATGAATCTCATACCTGTTTGTTTCGCCTCATACGTCCAGTGCTTTGGCGTTCGTCCTAACCATTTCTCAGCCTGCCTCTTTGCATGTGGTGCTCATTCCATCTGCTGGCTTTTTTTTTCAGTTGTCCAGTTGTTATTTCTCGAACCCTGGCTTTTGCTTCAGACCACTTTCAGCCATTTTGCACTGGAACTCAACACGCACGCTTTTTTTTTTCGCCAAAGAGCTGAGAAGCTGATTGCTTCGATTGATTTGCAATCAGATGGCATTGTCACCACACGCTGGACACAGCATGACGGGAACGGATCCTCGGGCAACTGGGGGCCGACTCACATTGGCTGGAACAATAGTTCTTGTAAAAACCTTTTTCTGCAGCTTGCATGTAATCAAAACCTCTGATTAGACGGCTTTTTGTTTAGGTAGTGCCTTTGTTCAGTGTTGATCTGCGCATATTCATCCTTAATTGTTACAGAGTTTGACCATTCGTTGTTGTGGTCAGTGTTGTCATGTTTGCCTTGTCGGAGCCTTGCTTGGACCGGCCGCCTGTTGCTTTCATGTGACCCTTCCCTCCATTTGAACTGGCTGTTTGGTGCATGCATTATGCATGACTTCTCAGTAGGGGGAGCCACAGACTTAACTATTTCAGAACTATCACAAGAAAGTTTCTGTCTTCATTGAGACTGAGCTTCTACCTGTGCAGAACCTAGTCTTGATTAATCATTACTGACAGCTTTGACTTCTTTTTTCTAGTTCAGTTATTTCAGGTTGTGCTAACACTTTGCTGGAACTCTTAAACTGACAGATGTATCAGATAATGACTGGTGACAGCAAGAACAACACAATCTAGACAAGCCGGACCTGTTTATGTTTACAATCAGTTCTCTTTGTGATTTTGTGTCCGTGTAGCAGAAAACCCATCATCAGATTCTGTCCCTGTCAGCGGAGATGGCGTCCCCAGTCTGAGCCAGTCAACCCAGGCCATTGAGGAGAACAGTAACAGCAGCATGGGAGCTGGGGTCCCTCCAAGAGGTCCTGAACCTCCAGACCTGGCTGACAAGTCCTCGCAGTCCTCCATGGCCAGCCTTGATGACACAGGTCTGACAAAAAACAATGTGTCCATAATTACGTCTTGTTTTGTTGTAATCTCACATGTGATGATTGTGCCAATAACTGTCCTCTATGTCATACTAATGAGCTACACATTGTGCATCCCAGTTAAGAGTTGAGTAAGTCATACCCATGATAAGGACCCTGAATTTATGAGAATTACCATCCTGTTTTCTTTGAAAACTTGTGGGCCTGTGAAATCCTTTGGGAAGACAGATTATAATTCAAGACACTAACGAGCTACATAAACTTGAACGAGCCCCAGCTGTGCCGTTAACAGAGGGCTAAACTAAGGCTTCTCTCTTTTAGATTGTTTTTAGGTTGCGCTGCAGTTTAGGCAGTTGTTGGTTGTCTGCAGATTTGCCACCATTGAATCATGCTTTCACCATCTAAAGGGAAATGCATGAACATCTGCATTTGCAGAACAGCCAGTAGGAACGCCCTCTCTCAACCTTTGATTGGTCTTGTCACAGACCTGATTTTCTAAAGCCTGAGAAAAAGCCAAGAGGAGCTGCAGAAATTGATATTTCTAAATGTTTGCCCAATCATGCAAAAAGACTACCATAGCCAGCTTTAAAAGGCCTCCTCACAGAGAAGCCGCACATTTTAAATGATATTTTCTCTGTTTAAGAACAGCAGTATGAAGCTCTGTCGAATGTGTAGCTTTAAGTAATCATTGTTCATCATATGGCCTCAACTGAACTGGAGTTTATAAATGTGTAAGGCATCTGTCTTTGGCTGAACCTGGCTTTGGGGGTTTTTCAGGGGAAAGTAAAGACTCGGCCAACGGTGAAACAGGTCTCAGCAGTAAGAAGTCTGCAGCCACTCGCATGGTGACCCGGCTGAGGAACCCAGAGAGCAAACTCAGCCAGATGAAGAACCAACAGGTGGCGGCTGCTGTTCACGAGGCCAACAAGGGCTTCAGGGAGGGCAAAGAGGTGAGAAGGATGGATGGTATCATGGTTTTAACTCTTTCAGACAATAAATAAATAACCACAAAGGTGCACAGAATAGGACACTGTATTTATGGAGATGAGGTTAATGGACCTGAGGAATAATTGAGTTTGACCTGACAATCTTTGGGCTGTTTAACATCGTTCCTACCTAACATGTTTCCTAGCTAATCTTCAGCATTAGGACTGAAGCCAATTTAGCAAGAGCAAAACCATGAACTGCAATATCAGTGTCTGTAATGACCTTTCTTATTTTATTCAGAGCTACAAGCTGTACCTTGTATTACAGATTGGAATATGAATGTTGTTGTCTTTAGTCTTTGATATATCTAAATGACTCGTAAATCTTTCCTCTACAGGTACTAGTCGTAAATGCACAAGGGGACGTCACCCGTGTCAGCACGCGAGGCAAAGATGTGGTGATGAAGGGGACACTGAACCAATACTTCAAGCTTGGCCAGGAGGGAAAATACCGCGTCTATCATAACCAGTTCAGTTCCAACACGGTTGCCCTCAACAAGCACCAGCACAGAGAGGTGAGTAGCACAACAACTTTTACCAGTTCTTTCTGCTTTTTCAAATGTTCATTAACATTGTAATATGAAAGGAGAGCTGCAGGGTTTGGAAGGGTTTCTTACATTATTTGCACAGTCCAAGTCACAGATTAGAAATTGTTACAGAAAATTATAAACAGATATTGAATAAGGAACTATAAAAGATGATACATAATAACTCATGTAAACAAAATTCTTAATTTTTTATATTTTAAATGGTGTCATGAGGGTAACTATTTAGTTTATTTTTTTCCCTCGATGTCTTTCTCAATTCTATATGTAGAAACAATTTAGATGTGATAATAAAGGCTTCATGAATCTGGACAATTTGGGTACCTTGAAAGTGCTTGAAAAGTGCCTGAATTTTTCTCTAATAAACATGTACTAACTACTTTCACCAGGACCACGACAAGAGGCGGCATCTCTCCCACAAGTTCTGCATGACGCCAGCAGGAGAGTTTAAGTGGAACGGTTCTATTCATGGCTCGAAGTTTCTGACCATCTCCACCCTGAGACTCACCATCATCCAGCTGGAGAACAACGTTCCAGCGCCGTTCATGCACCCGAACTGGGCCTCACACAGGTACACACTCAGGAACTGTGATATTATGAGGAAAAAGGGTCAGAATAAAAGCACATAACCAGGCAGAAAACTAAATGTAGCCTAAAAGATGAAATTGTCTCAAATAGAAGTTTAAAAAGTTTGCTTGTTTTTCAGGACCAACTGGATCAAAGCGGTTCAGATGTGCAGTAAAGCCAGAGAGTTTGCTCTGGCTTTGGCCATCCTGGAGTGTGCCATCAAACCTGTGGCGATGCTGCCTGTCTGGAAGGACTCACTGGGCCATACCAGGTACACACATAGTATATATACTGTGTGTGTGTGTGTGTGTGTGTAGTGTATACTTACTACACATATTCATAAAAATAAACACACAGCAAAATAATAGCCATAGGATCCGTCCAAAATTCAGTTTAAAAGCGAGTCACACAAGAAAAAAAGTCAAACAAGCTTTCAGCACACACACACACACACACACAGGGGGTGTGTGGTCAGTTCAGGAGGCAGAAGCGATCATACCCAGATCAGATCAAAAGGCCCACCCTCGCTGTGAGGCATAATATTTAGACTGCAGGTTCACTACCAGCGCCACCCACCTCTGCCTCTACTACTGCTTCTGTACCTCGACGCCCCTTTAAAGAAGCGATTGTCCAACATTTCACAAGGTCATGATCAGAATGTGTGTATGTGTGTGAGTGAGCAGAGTAAGTGAAGAGAGAGAAGTTTTCAGCTGCTTGAAAGACAAGTTTGTGTTTGATTTTTGTTCCAAGAGCAACCATCGTCTTCTCCTCTTTAGTCAGGGCTGCAATCACGCTTTTACATTTTTTAAAAAGCTTTCCAATTGTTTACTCACTGATCAGGTAGGTGGAGGGGAAAAAACTAATCAGCTTATAAAACAGGGTTTTCTATGAACACAAAAACTTCACAATCAAGGTTTAGGCTTTAAAAACTTCTAATCAGAATCAATTCATCACTTACAATTTAAGAGCAGCAGGTTATTCTGTAAGAGAATAATAATAATAAAATAAACATTTCAGGTTAAACCGCATGACATCTATGGAGCGTGAGGAGAAGGAGAAAGTGAAGAAGAGGGAGAAGAAGCTGGAGGACGAGGAGACGATGCAGCAGGCCACCTGGGTCAAGTACACCTTTCCAATTAAACACCAGGTAGGTCATACATCTGGCACATGATTAATGTAATATGCCAGAAGTTAAATATTCTATCACCATTCATCCACTCAAGGAACATCTTTTGAATACATGTATTCATACTAAGCATGTCTGCTTGAGATTGGACCACCACTTATTATAAGAGGTTTCCGCCCTGCCCTGTCCTTTAACTGCTGACTGCATGCCTGGCATTTTTACTTGTCATCACAATCTTAGTTTATGCACAAGACAAAATAATCCACTCCACATGTAAATGAGCATTGTACAACACATGAAGCACAGAGACTGGGATGTCCAGGACGGCTTCCATCACAGTGTTAAACATAAATGTAAACACAAGCAATGAACTGGACACAAGAGGCTTGATTTGATAAGATACCCGCCACCCTAAGGCTGCATTTATACCAAATCAGGTGTTCCAGTGGTCGAAGTGACACTTAAATGGCCCTTGTAAAGATAAGTTTGCACTTATGTAGCTGAAGGCAGTTCGTGAAGAAGAAGAAGAAGAACCGTCGACCATGACTTTTTCCTGCAATATGAGCAAATTGGCGCTCACCAAAGGAAGCCTATTGTTAGCGCTATTTTGCAGCACAATCAGTGAGCCAGATAGATGTCGAAGCTGACCACACAAAATAAGCCTATCGAGGGGACAACCAGCAGAGTATCATAGCAGTTAAGATTCTTCTTCCCATTGGCGTGTGTCCAGCTGCGTTTCTCCAAAAGTTTTCAAAATGTTTCTTTTTTTAATTATTATTTTGTCCTATTACCCTTTTTACTATGAAAGGACAACAGTAGATGGACAGCGTTTCTCCAAAAGTTGATTCTGTTTTAACTTTTCGCTGCTGTTTATTTTCTGCGCCCCCCAAACCCTCGACCCAAACATTTAAATACATTTACACCACAGTGCCTGATTTGGTGAGAATGCAGCCTAACTATTTTAGTTTTGTTGTCTGTGCCAACACAACATGAAACGTTAGTGACAATGGGGTGATGGCAGCAATTTTTAAATATTTATTTGTAGTCTAGATTGAGACTTACTGCCTGGAAACGGAGGCATTGCTGTGGGAAACTGCTGTGTATGTTGTGTGTGAGTGATCATCAAGGGCTCTTTGATGCAGCAAGTTGGACTCTGCTGCGAGTCATTTCCCGGAGCAATTAGTGATCAGTGTGTGAATTACCTTTAAACTCTGAATCTCTCTTCATACCTTTGCTCTGCCGTCTGCCACCTCTTTTTTCTGTTCCTCCTAATTTGCTTTTCTCTGTTTGAACCTTTCATCTCTTTCTGTTTCTTTATCCCTCGTTTCCTCATTCCTCTTCTGCGTTCTTGTCTTATTTGAAGGTGTGGAAGCAGAAAGGAGAAGAGTATCGTGTTACGGGCTATGGGGGCTGGAGTTGGATCAGTAGGACTTATGTGCAGCGGTTTGTCCCCAGGCTTCCCGGCAACACCAACGCCAACTACCGCAAAGAACTGGAAGGTCTGGAAGGGGAGACTTTGGGGCCTGAAATGTGGTTTTCTGTAATTTAGAGTCTCTTTGAATCTGGGTCTCTCATTCAGTAATCTCAACGATGTCGTTGTGAGTGTTGGAATTAAACCTCTCTTTTGATTTGTCCGCGGATATCAGTAAGCTCAACAAGCTAATCAAAGACCTCACAAATAGTTTGGATTCTTGTTTATTCATACTTATGAATAATAAAAGAGATATTTATTTTCTTGTTTATCTGTTTAACATTACCAACTATTTCAAATGTTCAGCAAAGATGCTGATTAAGTGCAGCGTCAAAAATCTGTTCTTAAGATAGAGGCTGCATAATAAACTCAATAAACTTTCTCAAGGTATTTTTTTTTGTTATTGAGGGATACACAGTATTGATTTTGTTTCAGCCAATACTGATAAAAAATAATGGCAGATAGGAAATTCTACATAATTCTACATTTTTGTACTTTAAAAAGCAGTTAATAACCTGAGGTGAGGTGTAGTAAGCTTAGATTTAATATATGAAAGGAATTTAGCTTTTAATTGCATATAGAATCATTTGATATATATATATATATATATTATAATATAATTGATGAATTGTGTTGCAAAACAGCTTGATTAGTAGCAAATATCCATAGTTCTAGATGCATGTTTTCACACTAATCTGAAAAGTAAACCCTCACTGTCATTGTGTTTTCCAAAGATGCTAAACTTGGGAAGAAATGCACCCTGCTGGACTTGAGTCGACGTCCAAGTGTAGCTGCACCAGAAGCTCAGGGAGCTGCTGTCTCAAGCAGCGAGGCGACAGATCAAGACTCCTCCGGCCTCGCCAAGCCTGCAGCAGATCATCTGATGTCTGTTGACGATTTGGAGTCCAATAAGAGGACGGAAGAGGAAAAGAAAGAAGTGGTGGAGGAAAAGGAAAAGTCTGAGGAGTTATCAACAGATGAATCGCCGACAAAGATGGAGGTGGACGTCGCTGACTCACGATCAGATGAAGAGCAAAGTATGACATGAGTGCCTAATAGCATTGTATTCATTTGTATGTGGTGTACGAGTTGTGCTTCATTTTAAACTTTTATAATTACACAATTCCTTCACAAGCTTTTTCAGCCTCATTGGCAGAGACATTAAGAATAATTTAATATGTATGCCAACTATATATATCCACAGCAGATTAAAATCTGAATTTAACTTTCTCTCCAGGGTCCAGTATTCAGGAGGAAAAGCCCTCCATTAAGGAGGAGCCGACAGAGGGCCCCACGCGACCCTTTAACTACGATGTAGTGGATGTCAGCAAGGGCTTCCTCACCCGCATTGCCTACAAGAAGAAGGTCAAATCCTCCAAGCTGGACAGCCTGCTGGAGCGACGAGTGAAGCAGCACGCCATTGAGGAGAGGCAGAGGCCGCAGGTGTCTGCCTCCAACCCTCAGACTCCTGCACCAGTTTCATCGAACCCTGCTGCTCTGAGCACTCCAGTGCGGCCACGCTCGCCACTCAAGCCCCACGCTCTCGCTCCAGCACAGCTCGCACTGGGCGACGCTGTGAAAGTGGAAGAAAAATCTTCCACAACACAAACTCCAGGTCCAGGAAAAGTTGGAGGACGAGAAGTTGGAGGGGAGAGTCAGACTGAACTCTCTAAAACTAAAAATGAGATTGCCACTCCTCCTCTTCCTTCTCCTGTTCTGGACTCCACACCCAAAGACAGTTGCAGTACAGGTACACAAAACCAAACCACCTCCATGCCCCAGGTGTTGGAGGCAGACTTGGTGGAAAGGACTACGGGGCCAAAAGAAACTAATACAGACAGTTCAGGGCAACAGGGCGTCACAATGCCGGGTGTACATGAAACAACAGCAGGGGGGATTCACAGCTCTTTAGAGCGACAAACAGCCAGTGTACCATCAGATGTTACCAAGGCTGCGCATAGTGAAAATGCAGGGTTAGAGGTACCCAACTTGAAAACAGACTCTCTAAGGACATCCACAAGTGTTTTTGACCAAATAAGCAGTCAAAACACGTCTCCTTCTAAAGGTATTCAGCAAAACCCAGAAACGTTAAGCTCAGTGCATTTGGGTACAGAGGAAAATGGCATGGGGCCAGAGGAGAACCAAGAAAGTATGAAAGGTAGAACCGAAGGCGATAGCACTCCCGAGCCAGTTTCTCCTCTCCCTCAGGTAAACGGTAATGATGGTTTGGGGAGTGAAAGCATGTTGAGTAACTCTGTAATGAGCTCAAATAATGGTGTGCATACCAACAGTCTGCAGCCTAAAGTGAACAGCATTGGTAAGGTTGAGGAACAAGGGCTGGTTGTCTCTTTGAAGGACAGCACACAACAGAAGCCTTTAGTAAACGGAGATTTGGCTCCTGTAAACGATTGTACAGACGCTGGGGGCAAGCAACCAAGCCTAGCTTCTAAGGAAGAGGTAGAGACAAAGACTATGCTGTCAGACCAGGACTACAAACCTCCACTGAAGATAACGAGGCTGGAGAACAACATTGATGCACTTGGAGCCAACACTCAGAGCACTCTACAGCACAGCAGCACGTCACCGGAGACCAAACCCAGTCCTGTGATCAAGATCATCAGGATGGCGCCGTCCCCGATTCCCTCTGCAGAAGAGTCCAGTCTGAGCGACGACTTTGCAGAGGACAACAGTAACAGCGGAACAACAGAAGCACTCAAAACCATCATCACCCAGGTAACTACAACCTCCACAACCACCACCACGGTAGTTTCCACAGAGATGAGGACACTGAATGCATCCAGAGTGGCGCCGAAGCCTGTGACGTCGTCAACAGAAAACAGCGCCGTGTCCACCCTTACTACCATGACCAAAACTACTGTGACCAAAATCTGTTCCGCTGGGCTCGACAGCCAGTCGGAGGACAGCCAGAGTGAAATGGTGACACAGGAACAGAAGACGGCGCTTTCAGCCTCTTTCAGTAAGTCAACAACGGACACCAGCGGTAAAACCTCTGTGTCTTCAGTTGCTCTGAGCCTGGAGAACTCTGCGTCGACAAAGGGCCGCGTCCGCCTGCTCAAGTTCTCGCGCACCAAGAAGACGCGCTCCGACACCGCCCTTCCTTCTTACCGCAAGTTTGTCACCAAGAGCAGCCGCAAGAGTATTTTTGTGCTGCCGCATGATGACTTGAAGGTGCTGGCGAGGCGAGGTGGATTCCGTGAGGTTTCTATTTTTAGCTACAACTCCAAACCAGCGCCGGACATCTGGCCGTATCCTTCACCGAGGCCCACGTTTGGCATCACCTGGAGGTAAGCTCTCTCTTTTTATTGTTAATAGGGCTGGGCAATATGGTCAAAATCTTTTGATATCTCTTAGACTAGACTTACACTCACCAGCTGCTTCATTAGGGGAAGTGTGTACCTAAAAAAGTGGCGCTGTGGTCTTCTGCTTCAAGGTTGGACTTGTGTGTTCAGAAATGGTCTAGATTGTATTCCTTGTTTGTAACGAGTGGTTATTTCAGTTATTGTTGCCTTTCTATCATCTTGAACCAGTCTGGCTATTCTCCTCTGACCTCTGACATCAGGCTGGTCAACCCTTGTGATGGTTGTGTGTGAAAATCCCAGTAGATCAGCAGTTTGTGAAATACTCAGACCAACAACCAGCCATGTTCAAAGTCACTGAAATCCCCTTTCTTCCTCATTCTGATGCTCCGTTTAAACCTCAGCAGGTTGACTTCATCATGTCTACATGCCTAAATGCATTGAGTTGCTGCCATGTGATTGGCTGATAAGATATTTGCATTAACAAGCAGTTGACCTAATAAAGTGACAAGTGAGTTTGTATTAAAATATTCCATGTTTTCTAGATAGACATTGCTAAGAAACTTTTTTATACCGATTGGATGCAATGCATATATCTTCATATAGCCCACCTCTACTTCTTACCCATCTAAACAGCAACCATTGTTAATAGCTTTCATTCTCTTTGTCTCCCTTGTGGCAACTTTACACGTCAGTATTAAAACATATTCACTGACTAAGACACTGGTAGCTGGAAGCTTTTCTCCATGGTGAAATACATCCTTGCATTTGACCATCTTGGCTGTTTCAATGATCAGTGGGAAGCATTTTGTGTTTGAAAAAAACAAAACATCAGAGGAATTTGATGCGAATACAGAGAACATGCACTGATGATCGTCCTAACATCGAGACTGAGACAAACCAAACCAAATTCTCGTATAAAAACAAAACATCAAATAAAAAGGCTGTTTTAATCAATCAGGACATGATTTAAAAGTACTGACTCCCCAAAAAATACTCATTAAAATCCTGCAAGTGCAGCGCTCCATATTTAATTTTAATTGAAAGTTATGGCTCGGCTAGGTTTCTATTATACCCCAATTTTATAAATGGCCACTTCAGAGTAAAACTTAATCAGAAGACGCCCCCTGTGTTTATAAATCAAACACTACCCAGAGAAGTGTATCCGGTCTTGGGAAGAGCTTTTTTCTGCTATTCATTCATCAAAGATTTGTATGCGTCCAATGTCACAGTACAGTTAATCTGTATAAACAGATTACTGCGTATGAATGCAGAATCTGTAGGCAACAGGACAAGACGAGGAAACAAAAGGCACACTGGCCCTGGAGCCTAAATCGTTGCAGACCAGCAGCCGAGGGCTTCAGAGACGGCAGTGCTGTGTATGTAAAGTCTGGATCCTGTGCAATGAAAATCAAAACCTATGGCTGCTGTACGTGGTATGAGAAGGATGATCCAGATTTAACCTACATTTTCACTTTTTGCATATTGAGGGACATAATACGGCCTGTGTAGCTTTGTGCTCTATAATTATACATAATTGCTTAATTTTAAATATTTTACACCTTTTTAAAAGCTTTAGTTTAAAATGTACATTTGTGATGTTTGAAAAAAAGAACGCCAGAAAAGATAAGGCTGATATTTTGTCCTTTCAGCATCCACCTTTAGATCCTCTCCTGTTTTTGTCAAAGTGCCATGTCCTGTTGATTTGTTGTGCATTGCTCCCTCCTCGTCTGCTGTTTGTGGCTCTGGCCCCGAGCGATGCTGTGGCTCTGCGCCTGGTGTCACACAGGTTATTTTAACCAGACCTCAGTGTTCCGACGTGTCATGAATCATCTGGCGAACAAGTGTCAGGATGTTCACTTTGTGCAGTGACCCAGCCCTGCAAACCAGGGATGTTTTCCTGCCTGTGGTCACACATGGGAATATCTGCTAAACCCCCATACACACACACACACACACACACACACACACACACACAGACACAGACACATCCTTGTGATGATGTTTTTGGAGATGTTCAAGATGTTTTTAACGAGGGCCAAGATAGTTGTCTGAACAGCAACGGCGACCAAAATTATGGACGGAAGGAATATTTCTTCCAAGAAATAATTTTTGTTAATGGATGACTTCAACACCCAGAACCGTTTGTTACACCCAAAATGATTTATTTCATTAAAAAGGGCCAAAAGAAATATGCACAAGCTTCAACTTTGACCTTGGTGAGTTTAAACTGTTGTTTTATGTCCTTTTGTAGTCAGAGATAATGTCTTCCTCTCAGCCAAATTATAAAATAATGTGAGAAAAAAGGAAAGCCAAAACCACCAAAAACCTCAGTCTGTTTCTACTCTGCCTCTTCCTGTTCCCATGATCGTGCTGCAATGTGTTTTCTGTAACACTGAGCGAGTCGCTGGCGGTCAATCACCCTGCACTTTAATGAACTGTACGACACCAGGCCAGAGAGAAACGCCAGAGGGGAACGACATTTTAGCTGAAAAACAACTTCTTCAGTCCTTTCGTTCTTTCAGTCGGTAGTGTTTGTTGAATGTACCCAATACATTTCCATTTTCTCAGTTGTTTCTTTCAGTATATATTCAAATTCATGATTCATGTTTCAACTTTTTCATGTTATGTGTGGGTCCAAAGTTGTAAACGACATGATAAAATACTCAGACAAATGTCTGCATGCAGCAGTGGATGTGGCTAATTCTTGAGCCTGTTTGTGTTCTAGGTATCGCCTGCAGACGGTGAAGTCTCTGGCTGGTGTGAGCCTGATGTTGAGGCTCCTGTGGGCCTCTCTGAGATGGGACGACATGGCCGTCAAACCGTCCGCTGCTGTTGGCACCACACGTACAGGTAGAAACCCCATTACTCTCCTACACTATCCCACCTCCTCCAAATGAAGATGTCCTTCACCCTGGGAGAATAAATTTTAATTCTGGTTGTGCGGGAATTAATCTGGACTGTACCGATTAGTTTGAAGCTTCATTTATTACATAGACATGCAAACACACAAACAAAACAAAAATCTGTTTTAGAATTTGAATGTCAATTTATTCTATTTAAATCGGGTATTTCTGTGTAGTTACCGATAAGATCAGGCTACACTAATATTATTGTTGTTATACTAGATTTTATAGTTATTGGAAGATGAGAGTCAGAAACAATCATATGCAACTGCTCGGGAGTCTAATTCTACAGTTTGTAAATCCTAAAAGCCAAAATAAAAAAATAAACAAATTCATCATTTTTTAATCCAACAAAATATTCTGCTTCAATCCATATTTGTTGTTATTTAGCCTTTTGAAAACATAGTTTTTTACTCAAAAAACTCTCCCGCCGGCTGTACACAAAGGGAGGCACCATAAATCACATTTATATAACCACAATAACAGTTTTTTTCAACACTACTAACACTATTATTTTAAGACTTGAGTTGTTCCAAAAAACAAAATCAAATACTTTATGCATCTGCAGTCGCTTGGTGCTCGTTGCTCCATCAACACATCATCACTTTCATGATGGAAGTTGATCTAGTTCTGATTAATCACTTTATGCAAATTAGGGATTTTATTTGAGGATTTCTAAAATATGGCAGAAGTTCAAATGTTCAAATGCAACAACATTTAATTTGGTACAGCTCTAATATCACTTTACCATTATCTAATTTCCTGTGTGATCCTTATATGAATATTCTGCTTTATTTATACTCGTATTCCTACCTACTGTAAATGATTCATGAAGCCAGAAAAATCGATCGACTCCAACCTGCTGTTGAATTATCCTCCTTATCCTCATGTTGGCAGAGAAACATGCAAAATGCTTGTGTGCAAAAGACACAGCCCTCAGCGCCCTGTGGGTGTCACTGTGTTTATGTTGGAGTGCATTTCCTTTCCATCTTCTCGGGCTCTCCTCCTCACCACCATACCAACCCAGCCCTATCCCCACTCATTGCTACAGAGACATCCGATACTGAAATCACCACCACCGAGATCATCAAGCGCCGCGATGTGGGACCCTACGGCATTCGCTCAGAGTACTGCATCCGCAAAATCATCTGCCCCCTCGGAGTGCCTGAGACTCCCAAAGGTTAGATGCACTTTTTATTCCTGAGAGTGAAGAAAGAGTTAAAATACCAGAGAACCAAGAATATCAAAGCTCTGGA
>CAFUXE010000632.1:377180-407873 GCA_903364295.1 Serranus cabrilla | reverse complement strand
GGCACACGATGAACATGTTTGAAATTATCACATATAAATTATAAAATATGTGCAAATATTGTCTGGTATTTAAAAATTACTAAAATGTAACTTTCCTTGTTTTTCACAAGCTGATTTTAAGGGAGCTCCCGTTGAACACAACCCAGTGGTTATTGGCTAATATTTGTTCTAAATAGTTAGAAAAAACAGCCGATCATCTTTAGTGAGATGATTTCTTTTACACACCACTAAAATGACTTCACCAGCCTGGCAGTTCTATCAAGTGTCTGGAAACACAGAGGCCAATTCTCATCCAGCCGATAATGTTGCCAATAAATAAATAATGCTACACGATAAATAGAAGGCTTCAAATAGACTCCATGTTCAGTTTTAGCCAGTACTGCCTCCAGCGATCAGTGATTCAACACAGAAATCCTGATCAGAGCATCCTTATCCATGTTGTAAGCATTTGTGTCTTTTTTTTCTGTTACAGGGTGGAGAAAGAGAAAGCTCAGGCAGCCGAGCAGGCCAAGGTGAGTGTGGTCTTTCCACTAAATGTTTGATTTCTTCTTAATCTTTAAAGTCATGTACACTACCCTTCTTAAATGTGTCACAATTGAGGCTCACATCTTACTTCTGTAGGAGAAGAAGGTGCAGATGGAGCAGTTACACATTATATGTTGAGCAGTAAAGTGACAAATTATACCACAAGTAGAAGTAGTGATCCACTTTCAGACAGCAAACCCCAAACATCCCAGTTTATATCTCTGTATCAGCTCATTTCTACTCTGCTGTTTTTATGTACTGGCATTTTTTAATACTGTCATGGGTTCCTCTGTTAATATACTGACTGATTTATTTTACTATCTCAGAAACGTCTGGAGCAGAAACCAGGCTCAGTCACCGCTACCCCAGCAGGGACTCCCGCGACGCCTGTCAGCACTCCCAAAGTCATCGTCGGCTCGCTCTCAGGCCAGGGCACCCCCAGCACCAAGGTGGTGCTGTCCACGAAGATGGGCACCCCCGTCACATTCCAGCAGAACAAAAACTTCCAGCAGTCGTTCGCCACCTGGGTCAAGCAGGGTCAAAGCACACAAGGTACGTCAGAGAGTGTGTGGGTTATTGATTAAATAATTAAACGTGATATTACTAGATTTACAGTACATTTGTAATTTGTGTTTGTTTGCTGTGTTAGCGGGCACAGAGACCACCGTGGCCACGTCTGGCGGGCACACCTTCCAGATTACAGGAACCTCAATGGGTGGAAAGGTGGTGACCACCAAGCTCCCGCTGCCTGCCAACAGCAAGATCGTCACAGTCAACGTGCCAACTTCACAAGGAGGTACGCCGGGCTTTAATAAGTCACGCCTTGGAGGCGGACAGAGGGCACAAGTTACATTTATTCAGTGTAGACATTCCTTCCTTCCATCCGCCACCGTTTGGGGATGCATGTATGTTTGTGTTTTCATTGCTTCACCTCGGACCCACAGCTGAGGCATTTCAAAAGTGTCAAAGGGGCCAAATTAGATCTGGCTCATTAATTGGATGCCATTGTAAGCAGTTTAGTGTGCCAACCACGCACCCGGCGCTCTAGAAGGACTGAGTCTGTCTTTGCTCATTTTTAGTGTTGTTGGTGCCAGCTACCGCAGGGCCAAATATTTTGAAGTCTACAAATTAGACACAAATTAGACATTCCTCTGTCCTTGATTGCCACTGTCAGTGAGCCAAGTACACAAGTAGAAGGTCGTTTTTAAAGGCGCTCGTCATAAAAGGACTATTGGGGCTCAAGTGTTCAGCTCTATTATACACACTGGCCTGTTGCCCCTTTGAACCATTCACACTGCTGTCACAGTTAGTTTTACCATGGTGCTAATGCGACCATGTTTTTCTTTACATGCTTGAAATTAGGCACTTCATTTAGCCCGTTTCCAGACCTCAGAGTTATCGCCCACATCCCCAATTTGTTCAGTGACTCCCTGTTAGATTTATTTTGCTGTTTCAGTTCAGCTTTTAGAAATGTTATAGGTTTACTCTGCAATACGGTGCCTTATTAATTAAAGCGTAACTTTCTAGTTTAAAGAGTAATAAATATAAATAAAATAAAAGTGTCTGGAACCAATATTTCTCACAACAACAGCAGTGAATCAAATGTGTAATTTGAAAGGAAATGCTTGTAGTGAGTGAGCCCACAGATAATAATCACCAGTTCTTTTGGTTCATTTAACTCTACAGAGGTTTATTTGTGTCTTTCAGCACATTGTTTTGGTTTTCATTCCTGCAACTTTACTATTTTGGGTCGATCTTGATGCTCTCATAGTGGTGTTTTTTTGAGCTCAAAGTAACTGTTTTGTTCCATCTGGTTCTAGCTGAACAAAAGGTGCTACCATTTCTGAAGTCAGCCGTTCAGTGTGTTTTGTGCTACCAAGGCCGACTGGTGCTCCAGTCCCACTGTGCTGCCCACTATGAGCTAACCTCGTGAGTCAGCTGCCTGGTTTGGTGTGGCACATCATGTCTGACTGTCGGCATGGCGATCTAATAGAAAGCTGTTATTTTGGTTGGATGGTTTTTGGGATGGTGGACTTGTGTAGTCTGAGGTCCTAAATCCAGACTGCGGATTCAGGATTGTACTATCTTCAGTTAGGTGCTTTTTTAACTTTTTCAAATGTCAATATTGACACCGCGGATGAGGCGATGGTTTGTACTGAGCACCAGCTGGCCTGTCTGTGGTCCTGTCAAATTATCGGATGATGGATATTGCTCAACACTCAGTGGAGGTGGTCTGTCGTGTTGACATGTTCCATTAAAGCTGCTGGCGGCTTCGCTGTGGGTTATATAGGACAGATTCAGCATTCACGAAATCAATTACTCGACCTAAAGTGTGACGTTTTAGTGAAAATCACAGAAACATTGGATAGAGAAGGTTATTCTGGAAATTAAACAACTTTCTGGGCTGTATCCACATTTAAGTTTGAAACATTATGAAATTTCCATTGTACGATAACCATCTCCCAACATATTACAATTACACTATTATATAGTATATACTTTTTTATATTACTACTACTTCTACTACAATCCAATTATCCTTAATGGATGAAAACAGAGGGAGTTTTTGTATAACAAACTCCTTCTTTTTTTATTAACTTAATTTAAATTTATCCAAACTAACTCAATTTTGAAACCAGCCTTAACAATAAGTCTTGCAAACATGATGCAGTGATGATGCAACTAAAAATAGCATATCCGAATACATTAAATATATCATTAAATAAAATAAATATATATAAAACATTGCATTCACCAGATAAAAAGAATGATATTCACCAAGGATACAAAGAAAGTGATTTTTCTTGACTTTGAAGTCACCATGAAGGAGAAACTAAGTTCAGGTGGAGTGTAACCATTTAATGGACATGTGTATTTATCCAGCATGACTGTTGGGCGCCCTGTTTGTTTTGGAAGGGCTTAAGGAAGTTAGGCAGGAAAACAAGTTTACCCTGAGGTCTGCTTCCCAGACAGGTAGTCCTCTATAGCGGGATTCCATTTTTCTTTTTTTCCCTCCGTCTTTTTGAATAAACGTGTACCTCTCAACTCACCGGAGTCCCAACTCCCCGACCTCTCCAAACAGCCAGTCCATAGAAAAGCGTGTTTGATGTGTGCTACTCCCCTGGTCTTACGACCGGGTTTAACGTCCCTGTTTGAAGAGGGAAACCCTTGATGTATAGGTTTACCTGCTCGGTTGCGGTTGAAAAACCGCAGCAAGAAGGCAGCAGAGGAAAAAGAGCGACACTCTCATGGTTTCCATTTCTGCCATCAGCTTCACGTGAGCTCATTAAGGCACAGAGCCCAGCGAACAAATATGAAACGCTCCCTTTGTCAGATTATAGTTAAAAAAGTAGCGTCTGTTTTCATGCATAATTTATGAGGGGCTTCAGGTATGTTGGGGGAAACCCAACTAAGCTTTCAGTGAGCCTTTGAAGATTTTGTTTACCTGCTCGACTAATATTTACCGTCGCTGTGATCAAAAAGCTGGCCATCAAGCAGGGAGAGAAGCCCACAAATAATGTATTGAGTTGCATCAATGCAGGACTTCTGTGCAGCCACTCGCGTGTGACACGCAAACATGTAGCCACCGCTTCACATCAGTAATTGTATTAGGAATGTTTGAGCTTTTTATAATCTGTTCGTGGATGTGTTTGATGGAGAAAAAGGCTATAACGATACAAGTAAAACTGTATCTTCAAACCACGTCTGAATCTTTTAACTTCCAACCTCCACAAACTCTCTTCACTCTTACGTAAAACCTCTTCAACCTTCTCTCGTCTTTCCACCATGCCTCTCTGATTCCTTTTCATCTCATTTGTTCACTCTGGTATCTTTCTGTTTCTCTTTTCTCTGCAGGTGTGGTTCAGCAGAAAGTGTTGGGTATCATCCCCTCCAGCACAGCAGGCGGTGCACAGACCTACACCACATTCCAGCCTCGCACCACCACGCTCAACATCAGGCCCAACACCCCCGGCTCCCAGCAGCAGGTACTCTAACTTCTCCTCTGGGCTGAAGTCAGTTTATATCCAGAAATCTTTGAAGCTGAGTTTCCTGACAAAGAATCATGCGAAAGCATCACTTTAAATCTTGTGTTTACCAGATGTGTGCTCATAGGTTTCTTTACAATTGCTCATTCAGCATAAAAACGGCATTAAAAATTGGTCATTTAGTTCTAAGAGGGGGCAGCCCGTAATTTTTTCTTCTTCTTTTGGCCAGATTTTGACAATGTAGGCAGAAGATGAAGATTGGCTTTGAAACAATTAGTAACGTCCTCATGAAACTGTTCATTCCAGGTTCTGGCAGCTGGTGGTCAGATCCGTCCAGGAATGACAGTGATCCGAACACCGATCCAGCAGACGGGACAAATGGGAAAGACGATACTCCGCACACCCCTTGTGGTCCAGCAGGGTAAAGTACCTTTAATGAGCCATTTGTACACCTGAAAAGTACTCAAAGACCCACTGAACACAGACAACAAGCAAAAATGCAACTGTCATGTAGGGATGTATTGATGCATCGCCAGACAGTTAACATCATTACAAATCTGTGACGATTTAAGGCAGTTGAGATTAAAAATTAATTGCGATACCCTTTTTTAACAGCAGAGCACTGAAGGAAGGAGGCACCTTGTCAGTTCTGTCAGTTAGCAAACAACAGAATAATGTCTGAAAGCTGCTGTGCGGTACTACCAACAAGTTATAGATCCAGAACTAAGTTTTTACAAGCTGACAAACCAAAAAATATAATTTAGGAGGACAAAATGGATATTAGCTATCATTTGCCAAAGCTAATTCTACAGCTTTTATACAAGCCTTTTCTGTTAAAAAAAAAAACTGTGGGGAAATTTTATCGTTAACTGATTGAATCGAGAGTTGAGTGTATCATTACAGCCCTAGTGTCATGCCCTCTCTCTAAGTCAGCATGTGCATATGTATAGATATGTATAGATGTGTGTGCGAGCCTCTTACACCTTATGAGTCGGTGACCCCTGATGTCTAAATGTGTGAAAATCTAGTTAAATATCATTGTACATCTTTCTCTTCCAGGTCAGGGTGGACAGCAAGTAGTGACGCAGATCATTCGTGGCCAGGCGGTTTCCACAGCAATATCTGGCGCCAGCCCTGTCGCCACTGTCACTGGTCAGGCAGGCAGCCCCAGTGCAGCGGGACAGGCGGCAGGCCAAACAACACCCGGCACCCCACGGGTGCAGGGGCAGGGCCAGGTTAAACTCACCCTGGCCCAGCTCACCCAGCTCGCACAGGTCAGTGAGGGAAACTCCAGGATGTTCTGCGTAACAGTGTGTGCAGCGTTTTAAAAAAGCACCTCCCAAATAGTGATGAAATTTGATTGAAAATAATCATTTAATGGCCTTTATACAAATTGGGCCTCACGCGTCTTCTCTTCTCTGCCTCTTGTAGAAGCAGCAGGCTGCGTCAGGTGTGGATCGGCAGGCTGGTGTCGGTGGCACCCAGCAGGCTCTGACGGTGATGGTTCAGGGTCAGGGCCAGACCACCGGTCAACTGCAGCTCATACCTCACGGGGTCACCGTCATCCCAGGACCCGGTCAGCAGCTCATGCAGGCAGCGCTGCCAAACGGCCAGGTGCAGCGCTTCATCTTCACCCCCATAGCCTCAGCAGCGACACCCACATCCAGCACAGGTATGATTAAAAACATGTATCACTGGATGATTTGAGTTTTCAGGCGATCTCTACTGGGCATTTTGAGTAAATTAGACATTTTTACTATGACCCTCTCTCTCACTGCAGCCACCACAGTTCCCGGCCAGCCCAACTCCACCGCCCCCAAAACCCCAGCGCAGCCCGCCCAGCAGGCTGCCGCCCCCGTCCAGGCAGGAGCGACCCCCTTGGCCACCACAGGCACCCCTTCATCAGCCACCCCGCAGGGCCAGTTACCCCCTCAGACGCAGGCTCACATGCCCATCCAGTCTCCCACCTCGCTGCAGGTGAAAACGCAGGGAGGAACCACCCAGGTGCAGCTGCAGCAGACGCCGCAGCTCATCAGCATGTCTGGGCTGCAGCAGCAAGTGCAGGTATGAGTCGCCATGTTTACATTCATTCATTTTCATCAGCATTTTGAAGTATCTGATTAGAAAAACTGAATAGAAACAGCAGAATCAATGAAACTTTCTTATCTGATTTTAAAAGGTTTTTCGATTGAGTTGTTTTTTGATCTGTTGAAAAATAAATTCTGACATAGCAAACGTTTACCTCACATGACTTATCAGTTGTTTCCACTGTCTGCTTCCTCTGGATTATATAATAATGTGTCTTTGTCCTTGTTGAAATATGGTGCAAACTTGCTGACATGAAAGAACATTTAAAACTTGCCTACTTGAACCAAATTTCTGTCTATATTTTTCTGTCGTTCATGGGTTATATATCTGTGAAGACTTGTTTTGTTTTTGGATTGCAAACTCTACTTCTTCTGCTCTGTTTACTGGTAGATAACAGCCATGTAAATAGCATTGTAGAGAGTACCAACTCCTTAAGACTGGTACTGGTACTGTTACAATAGCCAGAGTCTCACTCCACCATGACAGCCAGGTCTGATGACCTTGAGCGACTTGGCACTGCTCTAGTGAAGTTATACTGCTGATTTAATGTATCCAGCCATTCGTAAGGTGCTGCCCTGTGTGACTGTGATGTAGCTGACTGTGTGATATTCATATAAATGCTTGAACACAACCCTGGTGTTGTTTTCACATTTTGTTAAATTTGTGTATCCTCTGTGTTGTGCCTGCAGGTGTTGGCGCAGCTGCAGGCCCAGCAGGGCGGAGGCTCTCTGCCACAGCACATCAAACTCCAGCTTCCTATCCAGATACAACAGACTGGGACCACCTCAGCTCAGGGAGGACAGGTAGGGCAGCAAGCCTGCTGAGCCAGACCCTCAGTAATAGGGCTGTATGGAGAAGTTTGAAGCTTCATTCATAGCATTAATAATCTAAATCAACATTCAGATGCTGCAGAGCTTCTTTTTTATTGATGGTCTTTTTATTCTGTTAAAACAGTATTTCTGTATTTCAGTTGGAGATAAAGATTAGGCTGATATAGGACCTGTGTGAATGCAATCTAGTGCCAATTTAACATTAACATTTATATTGACAAAACTGATGAGTTATATTCATTGAAGTAGGTTAATTTAATAAAAAAAAAGACCATCTCATTTAATCTGAATAACTTCTTTTCTTTGAGGCTTTTGTTTCAAGTTTTTTAATGTTAGGGTGATGACATAAAATGCGACTACAGGCAGTCAAAGATTCATTTGAAAATCTTGTTAAAAGCTTTAAATGTCAAAAATAAAAAAACACATTTGGTACAGCCCCACAAACCTAGCCTTCCTTGCTAAGGGGTTTTGATCCTCAAAAAATTTATCAGAACATTTCCTTTGTTCTGCTTCACGTATTTTGACAGTCTGGTCAAGTTTGTTTACCTTATCACACTTTGCCGTCTGCACAGATTGGGAACGTGGTGACCATCCAGGCAGCTTCTGTCCAGGAGCAGCTGCAGAGGATCCAGCAGCTCCGAGAACAGCAGCAGCAGAAGAAGAGACAAGCTGCAGAGGCCAAGAGAGAGCAAGCGCTCAACGCAGCCAGCCAGAGCGACATCATTCAGAAACAGGTGTGTGTGTGTGTGTGTGTTAGCGTGCTCAGGCACCCATCGTAGCCAGGTCATCCATCTCAGTCAGAGGCTCACTCTCTCCCTGCCATCAGTACATAAACAGTCACCATCCTCCAACCCTCCACTGAGGCTGGGTTTATTTTTACAGCTCGGCCCTGTCTCTGTTTGTAGGGCTTAATGCTGCCGCTACTACTGTGCGTGTGTGTGTGTGTTTCTGTGTGTATTTGGCACACCACACTCTCATTTAATTAAAATCTATTACATTTTATGTCTTCTATTATTTCCTATATATTATATTTCTATTTTTAATACACATTATATTACACATTCTTATTTTATTTGGTTTGTTTTTGCTACTCACTGATTTAAATGTTAGTTGATTGGTCTTCCTCACTTTAGCAATTTCCTCTCAAACTATAAATATCTTTTCTGTTGTTAAACATGTGACATGTTCTGAAGTTGTCCCTTCGTCGTGTGTTTCAGGTGGTGATGAAACAAAATGCTGTGATCGAACACCTGAAGCAGAAGAAAACAATGACGCCTGCAGAGAGAGAAGAGAATCAAAGGTTGGTGTCTGGAATTTGTCGCCGTGTGTGTGTGTTTGATTTGGTTTTCATACTGAATACACATTGGTAACAACGTAAACGCCATATAAATGGAGATATTAGCAGCACAGAAATCATATTTAGGGACTGTTCATCTCTTACGAGTTCTGGTCATTTGAATCTCACTTGGGCAGTGTGTGCTCTATCCTCTCCTCTCTCCATTTGAGTTCTGTCCAAACACGGTTGGAGGTACGAACAGCGTGAGAACTTTTGGGTGTGTAACCGCCAACAGCTGCATGTACTCACTCTGACCCTACAAGCAAGAACACAAAGACAAATCCACGTTGCACAATAAAATCACGGATCACGGACCTTCCAACCCTGCATCAGTTTGTAGAGATGTAGTGAGTTTACATTTCTGTATACAAAAAAACTGAAGGCAGTTTACTCACACTGACACTCAAGAACCAAAAAAGTTTCAGTAGTTATATCCTGAGCACCAGGTACTGACTTTCTGAACGTGTTTGACTGCTTTTACATTGGAAATGGTGTAAGCAGGAGTTACTATAAAAACAAAAACAGAATCTATAAAATAAAGTCAAAGTAGTGGGATGTTTAGAAAGGCTTCCCTCCTGTTTTATATGCTGCAGACAGATTAAACTCTGACCTACAGTTAACCCTGACAACCATGTGTTTATGTCCACAGACGGTGTGTCAACACTGTTCCCATTCACACAAACCTGAAATACCAAACCCAGACTACCGTGACATCACTACAGCAGCTCTGTCTGTTGTCTGTCTCTGCGCTTATTTTTCATCCTTTTTTCCATTTCTTCATGTCATCCTTTTCTCTCTCGCTTTTCCTTCAAAACACGACTCTGTTAGTAATAACCTTGAACGCTGACATCAGCTCTTGCGTGTGTTTCCGTGTCCTGTTTCATTAGGCTCCTCCACGTTCACGCTGCATTTGCAGTGTGTACTTCAGCATACGCGCTGCAGGAGCCCTGGCCCATCTCTGACCTCAGCGTGTTTGTGTGTTATTCACACAAACGGGCACTGAAGCGACATCGTGAACGTGAAGCAGCGATTTTCGATCTCAGTTGTGAATGTTAGCGAACACAAGTGAACATAGTGGGGACACAGGGCCATAAATTATCTTGTAATATACTGACATTCAATTTCGACAGATTGTTTTATTGTATCTCTTTTCTTTTTTTATTGTTTTATCTTTTTTTTAATATTTCTTCCACTTCCTTTTGATATTCAGGAAGTTATTTCCTCACACAGTATAGTTCCATACACATGGCCCTGAATCCCCACGTGCATTTTAGTTTGCTTATATTTGTGTGCATGACCTTTCTTCCTCCCTTTCCCATGTTTACAAGAGCGGTGTGGCTTCCCAGTCGTCATCTATCTGTCCATCTCTCACTATACCACTCTTCCAACCTTCAGCTCCACTCCCATGCTACTGAAGCACAAAGTCTCGTACAAATAAACACGGGACAATGTAATACCGCCCGAACATCTGTGGGACACGTGGCCCAGTAAGACGACTTGGTTCTCACAGGCGTTACGACCCAACAGCATCGTTTTTTGGAAGCAGCCGTGTTATAGGTTCAGTGTCCGGTTGTATAAACTACCTTCAAGTTCAATCTTAAGGTTTTCATAATTAGTTACTTTCATAATGCAGCACAAATGCACTTAAGTTACCATGTCATCATCCAGATAACTAGCTTCTATGACATGAACAAAGAAAATGCAAAAAGCTAAATAAACTGAACAGAAGATGAAAATATTTGAAGAATAAAGAAAGCTCAAGCACGAAGTCCAAAGTAGAGTTTAAACCGGCCACAATAAAAGTGCACAAGCAGAAGATGTGGCAAGAAGAAATTGACAAAATGCTGCAAACCCAGTCGATTATTTATAGCTTTTAACACCATTTCTAAATGACTCCAAGCTACATTTTCTGCATTATATATTGTGTAAAAAAGGTTTCCATAACAGCGAATATCAGACACTTACACACCAACAACAATATGCCTCTGATAGGCCAATAACTGCGGATAATATCTGTCAACAGATATATCTGTCAGGCTCTAGTTGTCCCTGCCCCAAAAAATGCATCTTGGTATATCGTCCTCTTCACCATAAATCCAACTATTGTTTAGTGTTCCATAAATTCTTTCACTTTTAAGAGACGGCTGTAGGTCCCTTAAGTTGTTCTGAGGAAATTAGGAAGGACCTTCTAGCAACACATTAGGGAACTTAAGTATCTTAGAGATCAAAGGGGTCTCCCTTAAAACATCCTTAGGAAATCCTTATGTTGATTTTATGGCACCGTTAGCCTCGTATCACATTTGATACTTCGCAGCAGAGACAGGAAAGACTTGGAGCCAGTTATGGACGGGATACAAGAAACGTCCAGAACCTCAGTCAAACCCTGGACTTTGTAGTTTCAGAGCTCACACAACTGAGCCACCAGAATACCTCCAGGACCCGTCGAGAGAAATGCTCTCATTGTTCATTGACACACACTGCCATTTATTACATGTGGAAAGTTCAGCAGTCATTTTTTTGAGGCAGCCAAAAGCCGTGCAGGTTGTACTCTGAAACATTGAAGCATTGTTTGTATTAATACTCCACTCCTGCCCACTGGTGTGTCAGAGGGATTACTTTCTTCCTCTGTGACTTTGACTGAACTGACTCTGAATTCAAGATTCAGATATGTGATAATCCTACCCCTCCCTGCTCTTTTATCCTTCTCTCTCAGCAGGGGTATTATGTGTATTTTATGACTTAAGAAATCCCCCGGCCCTGCTGCACATGAGTCCTCATTACATTCAGTGTGGCTATTCCTTGAGCTGTGTTTTAGGACTGTACATGTTTCTACAGCATTAAAGGGGGCTATGCATCCTCAATATGCTCTCTACAAAGTGCATTTATCATCAAAAAGCATATAAGTCTGTAATTAATTCCTTTCCCATCTCGCTCTCTCCCATCTGTGTCTGTCCAGGATGATCGTATGCAACCAGGTGATGAAGTTCATCCTAGACCGGATAGACAAAGATGAGAGGCAGGCGGCCAAGAGGAGGAAGAAGGAGGAGGTGGTGGAGGCAAAGAGGAGGTTGGCCAACGCCAGCAAGCTCTCCTCGCTCCTCTACCGGCACAAAGAGAGCCTCAAGATGGAGATCCTGAAGAAGCGGGCTCTTCTTGACAAGGAGCTGCAGCTCGAGGCCCAGGTATGAAGCAGGGAGTCCTTTTCAAACACCATCCAAAGTGTACAATTTATAAACAATATAAAAAATGGTCTCAAGAATGCATAAAAGCTTTACACACTCAGCACAAAGTTGAAGAGGTTAGATACTATTGTAAAGATCTTCTGTCCCTTAGAAACAGAAATGACAGAATCTGATTTCAGCTCATAATGGTGTTTTAAACCCATCTGTCCTGACGTCACGCTCCCCAGGAGGAGCTAAAGAGGGACCTGCTGCGGATGCGGAGGGAGAAGGAGAAGGAGAGGGCTCAGGCTGCAGCTCAGCAGGCTGCCCAGGCCGCCGCGGCCGCAGCTGCCGCCCACAACCAGCAGCAACATACTCTGGCACACACGCATGGCCTCACGTCTCAGCACCACCTCACCGCGGGCGTCACCTCCTCACACAAGAGGAAACGGGACGAGGAGAGGGAGACTCCGACGACAGCCAAGTCCAAGAAGAAGAAGATGATCTCGACGACGAGCACCAAGGAGAGCAAAAAGGACACCAAGCTCTACTGCATCTGCAAGACGCCCTACGACGAGACCAAGTATGATACCAAATTATCAGGGGGTTAGACACAATAAAACACTGTTTTTAATAAAGAATTCCTCCGAAAAGAATCATCTAACGGCCCATTTGACCACCAACCTTTGCAGGAACTTTGCAGAAAGTTCATTACTGCTTCCCTCATACCATCGGGAGTGCAGTTGAAATGCAGGTTAAAGGAACACTTCAAGGACCATTTGTATATTAATTACCCACCCTGTTTTAACCTTGAATTCTTAAGGAAAACTTTGTTTTTCTTGCACGCCTACATGAAACCCAAGACACAGAAAATTCTTGATCCGAAACGCTTCCACATAAATGCTCTACACACTACTCGAGATGATTAGATGCAAGCCTGCAAGAGCTTTGTTCAGGAGTGTTTTAAATGGTACGATTTTAGAAATGCATGTGCTTAGGAAGTGGTGAGAATAAGACTGCTTCAATTAGACTTTACTGCACGATTTGAGTGAGAATTTGTAAACTATAGTTTTGATACAGTTTTGCTGTTGTTAAACCCGACCCTCATTTACTTCAAATCATCAAGTATTACTCAGTTTTTGGATTATTTGTGAGACATCAGGAGATTTCTGCGAGAAATCAAGAGATTTTTTGCGAGTGAGGTCTAATTATTTATTAGTTCCAGTTGTGGTCCCTGACTCCCAAAAAGTCCCAGCTCTGGAGTTTGATGTTTCCACACACACACCACACAAACAAAGAAATCACTTTCTTATGTGTTATCTGATTTGCCTGATTTAGGAGTCTCTTCAGATGTAAAACAAACAACAGTATGATCAAATGTCAACCTTATAACACTTATTATTTTACATTGTTTTAAAAAACATGAGACATTCTGGTTTATTTATTGACATAAATAGTTTGTATCGCCTGTGAAACATTAGTGACAGCACTTGTTTCTCTCCAAAGGTTTTACATTGGCTGCGACTTGTGTACCAACTGGTATCACGGAGACTGTGTGGGCATCACGGAGAAGGAGGCCAAGAAGATGGACGACTACATCTGTGTGGAGTGTAAACGGGGCCAGGAGGGCACCACGGAGGAGCTGTACTGCATCTGTCAGACGCCATACGACGAGTCCCAGTAAGGAGCTGCAGTGTGTGTGTGTGTGAAAACATAATGTTGTGGGGTTTTGTGTTCTGTCACCAATGTTGCTGCTTTGAGGAAATCACAGCTTTGCTCTGCTAACCCTCTTGATGATTAAAACACATTTTAAAACGATGCAAAGTGCCCTTCATCACAAGTAAAAGCACGTCTTGCCTTCTCAGGTTCTACATCGGCTGTGACCGCTGTCAGAACTGGTACCACGGGCGCTGTGTGGGCATCCTGCAGAGCGAGGCCAACCACATCGACGAGTACGTGTGCCCGCAATGTCAGTCGAACGAAGACGCCATGACGGTCTTCACGCCGCTTACTGACAAGGACTACGAGGGCCTGCGGAGAATCCTGCGTTCCTTACAGGTGAGCAGATTTATTGACACACAGATACTGGCAAAGAATATCACTTACCAGGCATCTCAGAGAAAGAAATAAACAATCAGTGCTCTGGTGCTTTTTCAGTCTTACACGACTGAACATTAACCCGATAAATACAGAAAAACGTATTCACTCTCCACTGCATCACTGCACATTTTCTGTGCAGCTCCGTGACTCTCAGCAGTAGCTGAAGCAGCACTGTAGTGGTAGTTTTATTACAAGCGATAGAGCGAACACTAACACAGCTCCTCATCGCCCCACTACAGTATGAGAGCAGCAAACAAAAGTCCTCTGTGTCCGTCTTATCTGATGGGTTCGGCTCCCCAGAGCGCGCCTTGGACAGCTGCCTGGCCGCAGCATTTTTTTCTAGCTTCCCTTTCTTTTCCCTTCCTCCTCCTACCTCTTCTCCTCTCATTTTCTCCTCCTCCTCCCTCCGTGTGCATGCGAGAGAGGTAAAAGTGTTGAGGAAAGTAAGAGAGAACATCTGTGTTGACCCACCTGCTTCCAGTGTCATTTTCATGGTGCTGTTTGTTTTTCTTCAGTGGTTTCAGCTTTCTCAAGTGTCTTGTCTTTCTCTTTATCTCTGCCTCCCGGCCCCTCCCTCCTCTGCAGGCACATAAAATGGCGTGGCCGTTCCTGGAGCCAGTGGACACAAATGACGCCCCGGACTACTACAGGGTTATCAAGGAACCAATGGGTGAGTGGAGGAAATGCGTGAAAGCACACAAACACAATACTGACAACAAGAAGGAATTAACCTCCGGCACGTTCGGGTCAACGGCTTCACTGGACCCAAACGTTTATTGGGTTCTTTATGGCACTGAGTTGTTGTGCACATATTAAAGTCTTATCACTGACCTGCTCAGGAAGCCCATTTCCCACTGTTTCCAGTTGATAGTCTGCTGGAATGAAATGCATGTCAATTAGGAAAACCAAGATATTAACAAATATCTGAAGGACCATTCAAATGTTGCATGTTTTAAGCTCAGTTACAAACAATTGCCATTCAGGGTGGTTTTCCACAGCACACTGCAGGTTTCTGAGGCTGATCAATGTGCTTTTCCTGCTTGGTTTTCATTTATTGTGGCCTCTATTATTTGTCTGTGCTGTTGCTGCAGATTAATTCAGTTCATGTTTTTTGTAGATTTTGTGGGGGAAATCTAATTACAATATTGTAAGCTGTAAACAATGCAATAATTTTCTAATCCTTTGTAACATATATTCAAACAAAAACTGGCAGAGACAATGTATTTTATGTTCAAACTGATAAATGTATATTTACAAAGTGATCTGCATTTTTAAAATACACTCTAAATTCTGTATTCTATAAATTATTTTTCTATCCATGTTTCCGCCCAGCCTTTTTGTAATCAGGGTTGTAAGAAATACTTGCAACTGCCCTTACAAAGTATGGGCTTATAGAAGCTGCACAAAGGATTGTGGGTAAGAATAGCCAGGCAAGGATGCTGGCATACTGTAAAATGCGGCTGAAGGTAGTAGTCCTTCCTTTCAGCATATTGCATTTGACGTATCGTGTTTAGGGACATAGTTGTGGGAGAGTTTGTATACAGATGCGCTGATATAGTTTTAGTGTTTTTAAATGCAGCCCCAGGATTTTCAAGGATTTTCTCAATTTTTGGGTTGCACATTCACCGTGAAAGCACATGAAAAAAAACATGTTTTCTGAAGGGATTAAAGGTAACACAAGTTAACAAGTAATTGATATACAAACGGTTATTGTGGGGATGAGGAATTCCTTTATAGGAAAGCTGTGGCCGGGCTTTAATTTCTGAATGCTGAGCTCTTAAAACTTGAAACATCATATCTTTTGTGGATTGGCTTCACTCGTGTGCACATACTTTACTGTTGCACTTTGTGGCTCAGTTATGTAGGAAAATATAAGAATTGTGACTCGTGACTCAGCAGATTACCAAGACTGGGATTGGGAGCAATCCCCATTCGGAAGATAAAATTGCCTCAGTGGTGCTGTTTTCATTTCATAATTGCTTTAGGTTACTGGAAGCGACACCCAGTCTCTCTATCTGAGGCATTAAAACAGCCACCAGGAGGCCAGCAGGGAGGAAGCCCTCCAACTCAGATCAAACCGGCCATGTAAATGGGGACTTACGTCAGCAGGGCCTTTTTGAACTTCCACACAAACAAACCGTTAATGAGCTGGTCCGGGTCTGCCGGGCTCCCTGTGGAAAGGGACCAGCCCCACACTTACAGCTCCTGTTGGCCTCGTCCTGGAAACTCTAGTCCTCCGCTCTCCCCTCCACCGCAAGAAAAAGACCTTGTTGGTTTTCAGGAGAAAAAAAAGGAGCATTTGGCTGGTGTAGCTGCAGCCGTTGGTAGTTTTTGGAGGGTTTTGAGATGAAATCTGATGACAGAGAAGAAGGAGGTCTTTGATATTGACCAAGAGGTTTGTAAGCTCCTGGCCAGCTGGGTGGGGGTTACAGAGGTTAAGAGTGGGATGTGTTTGTTTAAAACTCGCCCCGAGGACGCCGTGCAGAGCAAACCACCGGCAGCAGCAGATTATGTGAAGCTCTGCTGTTGCCAGTTAGCTTCCTCACTAACTCAATCTTTTTTTTTTTTTCTTGATTTAACCAGGTTAGTAAAAGTGAAAGCTCCTTTTTATGGGAGATTAAGACTAATTTGACACTCTGATAATGACGTTCTCCTCAGGAATGAAGAATCGGTCAGATACGATCTGGAACTCTGACTGGATCGAGGTTAAAGCTGGCAGACGTCTAGGATTTTTGCTGTCACATATAAAGTGATGAACTGTGCTCCCAGGAAACATATTTGAACGTCTGTCAAACACATGCCACATAAGCTGTAATTACTTTGAAGCAGGCATGCTGATCTGTGGAACAAAGTCGATTAGGAAAGCCAGATATTTATCTGCTGCTTCCGCATATGTGATGATTCCCTCTGGCACAAGTTCAAAATAAAATTAGTTTGGTTTTTTATTTGTTACATACTGTACTTACAATCGTTAACCAAATATGTTTTCTATATCTCTTTCTTAGACCTTTCCACCATGGAGGAGAGGATACAGAAGCGCAAGTACATCAAGCTGACAGAGTTTGTAGCGGACATGACCAAAATCTTCGACAACTGCCGCTACTACAACCCCAGTGACTCGCCCTTCTACCAGTGTGCCGAGGTTCTGGAGACCTTCTTTGTCCAGAAACTCAAAGGGTTCAAAGCCAGCAGGTAAGACCGGCACAGGCGAGGAAAAAGAAACACAACAAATGGCAGCAGGTGACTTACACGGCCTCCCTTTTCTCAGAGAATGAACGGTCCTTAAAAAAGTCATTAGCAGCTCCAGCTGTGCTGCTGACTCTGACCTCTGACCTCCTTGGAGGTTGGGTGGATACACACTTTCTCCAACGAGAGCAATAAAATTTGTCAGACGCTTGTGGAGTTAATCAACTCCTTCTCTTTGATTTCCTGGTTCACCACGTGCGCTTCCTCTAAACATTTAACCCTCTGAACCCCCGAGCAGATTCAGGTCACATTTTACTCACTGCAGCCTCGTTTTTGTCTGCACAATAAATAATTTTAAAAATGCAACTTATTTTTACAAAAAAAATGGAGGATCCTCATGCTGAACACATCGAGCTATTTACGTCTTTACAATGTTTGCTTGAACCTCTCTTGTCCTCTCCTCTCTGCTCTGTGTAAACAGCCTGCGGGTCAGGCAGGATCTGTTGAGAGGAAACTGTTAATTTTCTGGCAGAATTTAAAATAAAATGTAGATATAAAGTATTTTTTCTTGCAGGCGTTCGTCACACATGATTAGTTCAAGGACCGTTTCTTTTTGATAATTAAAAAAAATATAGAGGAAATGCCTTTTTAAATGTGGGGTTCAAAGGGTTAAAACATGTTTTCATTGTTAATTTTGTTTGTTTGTTTTGGGTCATGACTGAATGCTCATACAACACACAGGCTTCTTCGGTCTCTGGAAGCATCAAACACTGACAAATACAGAACAACATTTTATTAATCTTTTACTGTATTTCTATGTCTAATATCCTCTGTTGTTTTAAAGTATTTAGGGCTCTGTGACGATGCATGCCTTTCCCTTCCCTCCCCGCTGCTTCCTGCTGACTGTACTGTATGAGCTTTCACTCTCACACCCTGATCCTCGACAGTTTCATGTTGATGGTATCTTCATTCAACCTTCAGTCAGCTGATTTTTCCACCCACAACAACATTTCTGCTTCCACTCTCATCATGTAATGACGGCGCATATTCTGCTGGTGGAGTTATGTTATGTTGAGATTTGAGCTTTGAACCTTCACTTTACAAGAAAAAGTAAATTAAAACCTAAAAGGGCTCAGTCCAAGTAGAATATAAATAAACGTTTTTTACTATTTCATGAAACAATTTGCACCACATAAGCTGAGAAACATGGAAAATTCATTGATTCTACTTAATTGGCTCTTTATCATTTAAAGGAGTTTATAAATCCAATTAAAGCAAAGTTTTTACACTCCTAAATACGGTCAGTACTGTTCTGCCTTTACAGCAGCATTCAGGCAGCTAATAACTCCACTGTCTGGTTGTCTTTGAACTCACCTCATTGCTCTCGCTGTGATGTGATGCTTCAGGTGGATGCACACTACAAGACTTTAGCAACAGGTTGATTTTATATTTGTACACTGTTTTTGTCATTTTATATGCCTTTTTTTTTTTTTACTTGAAGGGAAAATTCTTCATCTTTTACTCATCTGTAGTGGACATCAACAAAAAAGGTGGCAAATCTCTCTTTTAATGTAAATATTGACTAAAGAAGAACAAGCTAAATATTTTTTGGTGAGTTTAACTAGAGAAGTGAGATCCCTGCCTGGTCTCATCTCAACACACCTGGAAATTCTTTGAGAATTTCTGTGTTAAATCAGTTCAGTGAGTCTTGTGGTTTGCATCCAGCCATGTGCCTAAATCGGTGATGTGCTTCACCCGCGTATATTTACTCCATCCATTCCCTCTGTCTCTCTCTCTCTCTCTCTCTTTTGCAGATTGTGATGTCAAACTCCTGGGTGCCGGGGTCACTCTTAAAACAAACAAAAACAAAATTTGCTATCCCGGACGTTGCTGTTTTTACTTGTTTAAAACAGCGTTAAAAACTTTGTAAGAAAGTGCATATATAAGCCACACTGTAGGTGTGATTCCTTTTTTTTATTTTAGAAGCAAAGGAAAGAAAAAAAACGTTTCTACTGTCTAATAACGGCAGCCATGTTGGTAACACAAAGCATTCAAGGGAAAATGTATTTTCTTACACTTCTTGCAACAGATGACTGATATTTTGTTTATGCTTGAGTTGGATATAAGACAAAATATGAAGTTTGTCACTCTCGTTCTGGAGATTTAGTTTTGAAAAAACAAAAAGCTATTGATTTTGATTGTAAAATCTGACTTCAGTTCACACACACAGACACACACAGACAGATAACTTATCTTTTAATTTGACAGAACTGTTTATCGTATTGGTCATAACATGCTGCAGCAGAACATTTTTACCTCATTTCTTAGCCGAGAGTTTTAAAAAAGCATGCAACATTTATTAGTTTCTTTTTATTGGCTGTACTCGTGTATAATGTTATTTTATGTGCATATTATATCTTTTTGTGAAGGACTGTTTTTATGTTCTAAAGGAAATAATGGTAGGATCTGTAAAGATAGATTGGAGACAAATGTAGTTTAGCTTCCCTGTTCTAAATATGGTGAGCTCGACAGTCTCCAGTTTTAAAAAAAAGTCCTTGTACATACACTGCTGGGCCGACGTCACATCATACACCTGGGTAACATTTCACCAACATGGCTGCTTGGTCTATGTCAAAGTGTCTGACCCACTGGCATCCAATTCATGTTTTTGTTCTGTTTGTTTTTGTTTTTTTGTATTTCCCCTAGTGCATATTTTTGTCATATTGTAAAGCTTTTAATAAAAAAAGAAACAACACAAAGTTTTCCAACTGTTTTCTTCCTCCTCTCTTTGCCCGTCTCTGTAGGTCTCATAACAACAAACTACAATCAGCAGCTTCTTAGCTTCCTCCTAAAATCCGAGTGTCAAAAAGACTTGTGGTTTCCTCTGAATGATTCTGTGGTCCGAGTCGGGCTTCCTCTGAACCTGAGCCCTCTCTGAAGGAGAGCTCGCTCCCAGCTGAAAATCAGCTGGCACTGCTGTCAAAGCGCCCGACCTCCAACACCTCCACTGCAGTGCTAAGAGGAGAGAGAAGCCCCTTTTATCCAAAGTGTCACTGGGACCAAACGGCAAAGAAGTCCCACCTTCAGACCAGGGGGGGGCAGGGCGGCCACGGACTCCCTCCCAGAGCGTCCCGTCCCGGAGAAGAAAGATCCAGATGGGAAACGCTGCTGAAGTTTTTTAAGTTGGCTGGTTGGATGTTCAGCAGCTGCAGCAGTGGACTCTTTAAAAAAAAAAAAAAAAGAGTTGTGTTCGTTCTGTAGCTGATCACTATTTTTGTGTATCCTTATATAGCAAAGTGTCAGCTCTGATCTTCCCACCCAGAGGTGCAACTTTCATTTCATCCTGCCACATTACAGCAGCACAGACATCCCACCAAAGCCTCGTCCCTGCCTCACATGGAAAAGAGGTCAAAATCAGGAGAAAAAACTTAAAAATAGCCTGTTAATGACTACGTTTACACACACATTACTATTCCAGATTCGATACGAGTCACAACTGATTCTGTTTGGATATTATAAAATAAACCTTATTCCGAATGCGGCATTTTCCAATTAACACGTGGGATGTGTCGATATTATTCAGGTTTTTGGAGCTTTCTTTGGACTTTTGGAATATGGTCTCTAGTGAGGTTTTATCGCCTGTTCGCGTCAGCTCTGTGCGTTGCTATGGTTATATTCAAACCAACCTGCCAGCAGTTTGCAAGGCTGCGTTCGAGATGCATTAATCCATTTTCAACAATAGGAAAGACTTGGAAATGTGCAGTCACGCACCAGCGACCTTTTCAAGAAGGTTGTTGAAGAAATTAGTCTAGGAACGAGATGAATCTGCCGAGCTCATGATTTATTTACTGCAGGTATTCGCTCTCCAGGTCAGAAAGACACAACCGCTGATCTAATGTGGGTCCAATGAAACTCAAATTAAACTGATCAGTGCTGATCAAATATGAATCAAGATTCTGTTACTGCGTTACCTCTTTCTCACCTTGAATATTTTCAGAAAACATATTTTAGTGACTGTTTACCTGTAATTTGACTGTGGAATTTGTGACCAGGTCATCGTTTTTTCCTGCTTTAAAACGGACCAAGCATCGCCTCAAATTTACATGTAGCTCAGTGCTGCTTCAGACTTTGTTGCTCTTATTAGTTGTCGGTCTATCAAAAGGTAGTTTGGTCTACACCTGTTTTTATGTCCCTTGGAAATTGAAAATGATCTGAGAGATTTTAGACTAGATTTTAGATTTTAGACTAATACGCACGGGAATCTTGTCTGGTCAAACAAGTCCGCCACTGGTGGAAATCTTTGAGAAAAAGTTATATTTTTGGTGGAAAGAAGCAAAATAGCACAACCATCTCCAACTGGTACATTTTTCCATGTTTGGTCATTGACCCAAGTATTCATGGCTGCATGCAAACAGGAATATTAGTGGAATCTTTATTTTCATTAGCCATGTAAACAGATTAGTAGGAATACTGTTCTTTTCGGAATAAGGACAAAACGGGAATATTCTGTGCATGTGAACGTAGTCAGTTTTCCCATCCACTATCAGGAAGTGTCACCTTTCACCCCAAACTCCACAGCACCCGGTTATTTTTTACTGCACCCTCGGTTGTGTGTAGCTCTGCACGAAGCATGACATCATGAAACCCACTTTACATTCAGTGTTTCACCGTTCGTTCCCGTCACAGCAGCCTGACACTGAGAAGCTTGATTTGTGATATAGATGCTCGATTTCTGAGAAATGGTCGAGGTGAGTTTCGTCCGTCGTGTTAATTTCCAGAGGGGAACATCCCACCCGCCACATCCCGCCCCTCTCCTGACCTTTTACCATTCTGTGTTCTTCTGACATGCAAGTGAAGAATGTTAAGTAGCTGTGTGCTCCTTCAAACGTCACCTTTTTGAAGGAGGACAAGGAGCGAAGACTGTTAGTCCTTCAGGGAAGGCGAAACTTGTACACGGCTCGACTAAAACACATGTACTGTACCTCCCTCCATACACTCACTGTCTCGTCAAAAGCTCTGTTTCTGTCAATGGCTGAGTCTGTAAGTCTCTCTCCTCTTATCTATCAGCCTCTTCTTCCAACATATTTCATTGAAGTTGACAGGTTGGCTCACATATGTCTCTCAACTCGCCCTCAAAGCATGGTTAAGTAATTGGATAATGGACTTTTCCACTCAGCATCAACTCAGTTATGTTGCGGTCTGCGGCAGCATGTCTGGGAGTAAACTTTGAGTGGGGACTGGGGAGTCTTTGTACCGTGGGGTTTGTATGAAAATTTTATAGCTGCATTTTTAGCATATTTGGGAGCATTTTTGTAATGTGTTATTATCAGTTTTTTAGGAGGGGAGCAGTCATGAGACACGGTTGTCTTTAAGTTGTTCAAAACGGTTTTAAATTAGGCAAAGTTTTGCTTTCAATCAGTTTCTGTGTGTATTTGAAGAGTTGAGAGATAATGTAGCTGCTGTCCTCTTTCCTGTGTGTCTTTCACACAAATGTCCGTCACTTTGTAATCTGATGATGACGTGTTTCATCCACTGTTTGTAATCTCTATTGTATAGTACGGCTGTCCAAATATGTAGAGACGAAAGATTTTTAGAGCAGTAGAAACTTTTATTTTTCACTCTGTGAACCAGCAACTAAGCCCGCCTGTATATTTTAACTGTCTATTTTTTTCTCTTTAATTGAAGTGAACTCTACATTTTAGGTGAAATTGCCCTTTATATTAAAAGTGCTGCATATTGTGAGCATAAAGGTTTTGAACGGGGTAGAGTGACGCAGTTAACTCTTGTAAAGAGTTTTTCTTTTTTGTAAGAAACCAACCAGTTCCACATAACTTCTATATTGACATTGCATTTCTTGTATTATTTATTCATATCGATGAAAAGTTCTCAGTTTTTTTAGTAATGTTGAGGAAACGTAACTGCAGATAAAAAGTACTCTATGTTTTTAACTGATTGTGGCAACTCCGAAGAGATTCTCTTTTGTACTTGATAGGACATTTCATCCTAGATAATAAAGTAATGTTTTTGACACCAGTTTTCAAAAGAGTTGTGTTTTGATTGTTTGTGCTCATTAGAGCTGGACGACAAGGACAGAAAAAACATTGTTACATGAAATGTATAATTGGACATCTGCACAGAAGTGATAGGAGATACCTTTAAAAATGAAGTATTACGGAGCGTCGCTGTGGCTTCAGGATGAAGACCGCGACCATGAACATCGACCAACATGTCCGAAACCAAAAGCCAACTTTGTAATTTTAAATTAACTTCTAATTCATGTCACGTCACCTCTGTCACTGCATCCAGTTGTTACTTGTAGAAGTAGTTATTTTAACCCAAACCTTGAGCTTTTTCCGCACCTGAGTTATGTTGTTTTGGTGCCTAAATCTAACAAGGTAGTTTAGTTTAAAATGTTAAAAATGCATTTAAAGAGTGACCCTGTGACGGGTTCACAACATTAAACAGAACGTCTTATTTCTTCCTGCCATGTTTCCATTGAAGTCTAATTTAATTTTGAAGCAAAATGAGAATTTGCATTAAAGAAAAATATGAATTTCCATTAACTGGTTTAGAGCGAATAAACAAAGCTGCATAAATGTACTTTAGTCAGAAGATGGCAGTGTAATGTGTCACTGAGTGCTAACCAGTCATGTAAGTTAAATGTTTGCTACGTCAGAATGTATTTCGAAAAAAGTTTTTCCATCTCCTTTGTAGCGCATTAACTATTTTTCGAAAGAGACAAAAAAAACACCTCAAGTAAGTGTTAAACAATTTAAGGGCAATTTCAAACATTTTATAGAATTTTGGTGTTTCGATCAAGCTTTTCTCATGCGAATCTTATTAATGTAAACTTCAGATATCAGACGAACTGTTGATGAGAAAACATTGCGCAGTGACCAGGAGAAACAGGGGGTTCAGTTGAGGCCCACATCTCATGTTCCCCCCGGGGCTCCTTAGTGAGTTAATCCGACCCTGCACGGCAAGTTCACTCCTCTTCTTAACTCTTGTCGATTATCTGGAGCTTTAACGGAAAAGTGTGAGTACTTGTGAGCGCTGAAAGTCGAGGTCATGACCCCAAACACACACATACAAACTCTTCCTGTGATCAAATTACCAACGTGACACATTAAAGCCACCTCCGAGGTTGACCTTTCACCCCGCTCTCACACCCTCCTCCCCCACCTCCCCCACTCCAACCGCTAAATGAATCCAGAGGCTCGCACGGACGCTGCGAGCACCGCAGATGGCCACAAGCCCCGAGTGGTTTCAGTCCCCCACCCTCGCCTCTTTCTCTCACTCCCCCCTTGTGGCTTGGGGGCTATCACACAGGAAGAGACTCTTCGAGATATTCCCACCTCCCTCTCCTCTCCTCTCCTCTGCTCTCCCACCTCCTCCTCCTTTACATCCTCTGCGATGAGGAATGTCCTCCCGCTGCGATAGTAGCCAAGATGTGGAGCAGGCTCCTGTTTCCTGCCCGCCTGCATCTGTTCCCTCCAGCGCTGATCCCAGATAGAGGCTTCCTCGAGCCTGGGAACGGACCGGCCGAGCTGACAGACGGACAGAGGGGGAGAAAAGAGGCTTAGCCCTGCCTGCCTCCACGTCCAAGTTCCCAAGTCAGTCTCTCTTCCCGGAGGCCAGACGGAGACTCTGGTTGTTAAACTCTAATTAGAGTGTCTTACTTTGGGGGCTCCTTCTCATGCAATCACCGGGAATGATAATGAGGATCAATGTTTCCGTCAGTGGGCAGATGCGTGCGATAGCATGAGTGGAGGGTTTGTTTTAAAGACAAATAAATTCCTCACAGGGTCGTTGAGTACAAAACAAATACACATTTTTATTGGGTTCATGTATAGTAAAGCAATGTAAGCGTTCAGTGCAAGTTTTCCCTTTTATGAGCTCAGGGTCGTGCTACAATCAAGCCAGGGATTTCTGATTAAATAAGACGCGATCCCTTTAGAAAGACAGACCCGACACCCCCTTCCTGCCTCAACAACCTCCCTGTGTCATTTTACACAACCTCCTTTATTTCCCCTCCATCTTTCCCTCGTTCTCTCTTTCTCTGATTCTGCCAAAGTACATTAAATACCCCCCTTTTTTTTCCAAAGCTTCGGCCCTCCCAGTGGAGGACGTGTTTGTGTGTAAGCAAGAAAACAAGAGCCATCACAAATTGGAGCTGTGACGGAGGCACTTTTCCGAGTCATGTGTCCAGGTGCAGAGAGGATCAGATTCCTGCGATTAGATTTATGGCTTAGTCCCTACAACAACACACCCCCTCCTCATTCAGCAAGGCCCCTTTTGATGTCCCAGTCTACTCAGGCAGATATTTCATCGTGGACACATAATTAAAGTTAGAAAAATAAGCCGCTCTCATGACAAGCAAAGGTCCTGTGCTCTCTTTCCCCTTTTTTTCTCCCTCCTCCTCCTCCTCAGTCGGGGTTTGTCGCTGCTTTTTCAGGCCCTTCATTCCTTCCCTTTGGTCCTTGGAACAATAATAGTGCATTTCCTGCTTACCAATAACAACCACAGTGACAACACGCACGGGGCCGAGTGTAACAAAACAATAATATTTGGTGCGTTACAGCATTTTGCATTGATATAAAGTATCATTGATTAAGTGAGATCCAAGTTTCATAAAAAATAACTGCCATTATTTTGAAAAAGCAGTTTGTTTGTATTGAAAATAAGCTTCTCTTAGATATCCTGTAGAAGTTTTGTTTTCTCGTATTCAATTTTTTAAACATGGGAGCATGCCTTGAAAATCTACTGGGCCAGCTAGAAAAATGACATTTAACCAATAATCATATCTATAATATATCATATTATAGTGAGAATAAAGAGGCTGGATCTTACTTTGTTCCTCTTTCATCACACATATTGGCTTGAAATACACATAAGAATAAAAAAGAAACTCTGCTGGTAAAAGATCAAATAAACCCATTCTGGAAACTAATTATGATCCAGATTTCCTTTTAAAAACACTATTAAACAATTTACAGGACATACTCGCTTTGCATTTGAATGTTAACCGATTAAGATATAAGTCAGAAACTGAGACTTGGCCCGACTTTGCTTGTTGCAGCCTGTGGACGGTTTGTAGTGAACATGACTTTGGGCATTTTTGCCAGTAAAATCAAAGGCATGTGACATTTATGAGAACTCCTGATGTGCCTTTCCTCTCTTCAGCTCCCCTAAAACACACTAGATACACTAATGAGAAGGAAGTTTACATTACTTGTTCTTTGTCTATATTATGGAGTTTTCAAAAATCATGGTTATACGTAAAAGTTATGCTACTATCTCTATATTGTGATTATCATACTCTGTGATTTAAAACCCTAATAACAAATGGTCAAATAGAAATTGAATCAACCAGCAACTGCTGTAAGTCCAGCACACGTTAACCCATTAACCAAACCAACATTGGGAAAACCAGGGATAACATCTGGAGAGCGTTCATGAGATTACCTTTTTGGTTTTGGGGATCTAATAGAGCCTGAGCCGGCATTCTTCCTGTACAGGTTATAATAATAATAATAATAATAATAATAATAATACTTGTTATTCATAATGCACTTTACATTAAAGGAAATCTCAAAGTGCTAAAATCTCAGGTGAGATTATGATGCACAGGATTTGAGCTCATGCAGTTCACTTTATGGCCACTGTTGTCATTAATAACAAGGATTTTCTGAAAGTTTCACATAGTATCTTTAAAAGTAAGCTAATTTTATACCTTTTTTTAAATGTGAGGACTTCATGAACCAGCCATGAATGAATGAGGAGTCTGAGTGGAGTTGCTGTTTTGAGAAAATAATTGCGAGGACACATTTGTTTGATGCCCCAAATGTTACAAAAAAAAAAATCTGTGTAATTGAAGTTGCTTGTGTTTTCTATCAAAGAGACCACAAGGTAATACTTTAGGGACTTTACAAAGGAGTAAAAAAAAAAGACGAACCAGGATTGGGATACATCGCAGCAGTCCATATGAAAATAAATCCGTGCCTTCCTTCTGCAAAATGTCTCCTGTCTTGCACAATACTGAGGGGTTAGTTATGATCAGTTCCGGTACGCTGCAATGTCTCTTCCCCTGCAGCAGGGGGCGACAGTCTTATCTGAGCTTCACCTGCACCTGGAGCGGGTTGCCTCCAGGGCTTTCTGGTGCCTCCGTTTGTTGAATCTCTTGACGTAGTTGTTGCTTCGCAGGAGGCCGTCTCCGGGCTTCAGTTTACCCCCCAGAAGGTTCAGGAGGTCACTGGGAAGATGGCGCCTCCGGTGGTAGATCTGACCCATTACAATGTATCTGGTCCCTAAAGAACGAATAGAGGAAATGTTGACACATTTAATCACTTAACATTAATGTTTCTTTGAGTGACAGTGCTGCACTCACCGAGCTTGATGTCCGGGCAGGGCTTGCTGCACTTGTAGGTGTCCAGGACCAGAAGGCGAACTTTGAAGAAAAAGCTGTCTGGAGTCACGTAGAGACGACTCATCTTGTAGAAGCCGTCACTGCTCACCATCAGCGTGATGAGGCGGATTCCTTTACGCAGCACATCGATGTCGTGAACGATCCCATTCACAGCTGTTAAAGGGGAAAATATACGTCATAATTCTGGAAATTAAAAACATTGTGATGAAGATTCAATGTATATTTTAGACGATATTTCCTTTTTATGGGATTTGCATTTTTATTTTAATTTCTTCAGTAAATGAACAACTTTCTATTCAGTGTACCGCTACGGAGAGTAATTAGGTAAATAAAATGAAATTAAGTTAAATTAGATAATAATAAAAAAATGTATCTAAATTAAAAAATAATTAAATAATAAAATGTAATTAAATCGTATTAAATCAAATAATAAAACATATAAATACAAAAATTTAATTTAATTTAATTTAATTTAATTGAAATGTGTGTTTCCTAAAGGAAAACTTTAGCATTTTAGAAAATAAACGTAGATAAGAACATTGATTTCAGGGTCGTGTTTTTCCAATAAATATACAGCTCAGCTGAGTTTAGCACAAAGGCTAAAAATAAAGGGAAACAGCTAGCCTGGTTCTGTTCAACTGCTACAAAATCCACCTACAGGTACTTGTAAACATCATTATTAACACATTAATGTCAGGAAACAAGTGATGACTCAAAAAAATGTTGGTTTTAATGAGTTTTAAATGTGCTGGTGGTCACAGCCGGGCTAGCTGTTTCCTGCTGTTTCCAGTCGTCATGCTAAGCTAAGCTAAGCTAAGCTAACTGGCATCTTCTTAACATATTTCCGAAAAAGTCCAACTATTTGTTGAACCATAAGGCTTTTCTATACGAACAGTAGTTTATTATTAAAAGTAGATATTAGCCTAATTATGAGTTAATTGCGACCAACATACAGCCAGGAATCCAAAGCTGTTTCTGTATTTAACTTTTGTTTGTACGTTTAACAAACTGTGTTTCTGTCTCCTGCTGGTTACCTACCAAACTCACTGTAGCAGTAATACTCTCTCTCCTCCTTCTCCTTCCTGCACTCGCTCATGCAGAAGGCGTCGTGTGTGAAGTCAGACTCTGCGGAGAAGAAGACAAAGAGAGGACAGGGACGGAGGGATGAGAAACAGAGAAAGTGTCTCCTGCTGCTGGAGCCAGACTCTCATTCCAGCGTCATTAGAAAAGGACGAGGTTGTCATTACAAAACCCAGGCGGCGCATTCCTCCACAGGGGACAGAGGAAGCGGTGTGAGTGTGTGTGTGTGACGGGATCACATCATGTAACATTTTCCATCTTAATTATGATATCAGGAGCTTCTCACTTGCTCTGCAGCCGTCAGCCAATCAGCCCGATTTGAGGGATGTGGTTATAATTAGTGGCGGGTCACTAACTACCAGGTTCAAATCATCGCTGTCATTATCACATCTCTGAGTGAACTCTATGAACTCTGAGTGTCAGTGAATATATATTAGAAGTATTTTATGAGGTAATTGTTTGACTTTTTCTATGTAAGTACTTTTTTTTATTGGTTGACTGATCTCTCTTTATTCAAGAAACTTTTTGAGGTATTTTGTACACAGACAAACAGACACACGCCGGCGAAAAACATAACCTCCTTGGCGGAGGTGATAATAAAATAATAATAGTAAAAAAATATCCTAAACTAAACAGAAAAAACAGTCAGAACACAGCAAATGACTGTGAATGTTGCTCACATATTTGGCCAATAAAAGAGGAACAGTGAATCAAGTGATTTAGTGAGAAGAAGCTCTGAGTTACTGATGCCTGATCAAAAAGTGTTACGACCGTCCCCGGCTTCCCCTATTTTTTGGGACGTCATGGAGCAAAGGTCACCAACTGGACTTAAACCAGAGACATTGCGAGGACAGAATCAGCTTATTAAAACCACCAGGGTGAACCAAATAATGTGGACTTTCTGAAGCTTATTTTTCTTTTTGTTCAAAGGCCTTTTGTTAATTTGATAGTTTTTTTCACTTCACTTGAAATCCTTCTATTCTCTTTATTTTTCTTTCTGCTGTTTCTGTGATCATAGATCAGAAATATTTCAAATGTACCCAGTGTTTTTATTTTTTTTATCTTCCTTATTATTTACTTATTTTGTCATTTCATTTTGATTACTTGTTTACTTTTTCTGTCCTACTTTTTGAAGAGCTGAAGTCCATAAAATGTTTTCATAGTTTCTTTTTTAAAACTGAGGTTAGATCTAGTTTGGCTCTTTTTATGAAAAAAATGTCACAATAAGTGTCTTTTAACCTTGCAGTGAATATGTTTTACATAATAAAAGTGAAACCACATGCAGTTCTTATTATTAAGTGACTAATATAAAAAATGTTTCATTTGGAACGAGTCATGTGGTTGTGTAATATCCTGATTTTACTCATTGCTAAATTCTGGGCTGATATAGATACCAATGTCTAAAATAACAATTTGTAAGATAGCCGATACCCATTTTATAAAAAGAAAATAAAGACATTTTATTGCTAAAACATAGCTGAACTCTTTTGAAGGACTGTTTTGTCTTTGACTGACTGCAAACCCCATTTAGCCAGCGCAAAACTGATGTGACATCAGATAAATGTTGGCCTCTGCCGTTGGTGGATTTCACCTATTTTTTCCCATTATGGTGAAGAAGGTGAATATAATACCAATGTTTGGCTGCTTCCTTTCATGTTTTAAAGGTTATTACTGTACTGTACTGTAATATTGAGCATCAAAGATTTTCCCAGAGGGTTGAACTCAAAAGGGAAGTTTTAAAACAACACAGTAAAGTCACTTTTAAAGAACATGTAAAGATGCATTAATGCTGAGGTCGGCTCCCATACCTCGCCTCAGGATGTCGAACTGGTACAGCAGGCTGGAGGAGCGCCGGTTGAAAACCACAGGCGGGCGGCTGTTGTTCCGGGTCGCAGCACCGATACCGGACTGGTAGAGACTGGACTTCCCCGGCCGGTTCTCCTCCTGGTCCAGCCGGCGGTTGGGGGGATCTCTG
>CAFUXE010000632.1:344520-371105 GCA_903364295.1 Serranus cabrilla | reverse complement strand
CTTGCTGAGCATGTACATTGCAGTCTATAGTAAAGAGTAATTCATTCAAATGAATTCACCACTTTCATGGATGGATAAATATCCCAAGGCCTGGATCTTTTTTCTTTTGTAAAGGACTAATGTTGAAATGTATTTAAAACTAAACCTGTTCTTTTTGGAGATTTAAAAAAAAAATCTCCTTAGAGATGTTGGTTGATAAACTTGTCAGTATTACTACTTTGATGTTGTAAAGTAACACTTGACTCTGAATCCACCAAACCAGTCTGGCTACCTGCGCAATGTCACCTGGACGCTGTCAAACCTGTGTCGGAACAAGAACCCGGCCCCTCCTCTGACAGCGGTGCAGCAGCTGCTTCCAGCCCTGGTGCGCCTCCTGCACCACGACGACAAGGAGATTCTGGCCGACACCTGCTGGGCCGTGTCCTACCTGACCGATGGCTCGAATGAGAGGATAGAGGTGGTCGTGCAGGCCGGCCTGGTGCCCCGCTTGGTGCAGCTCCTAGCCTGTGGGGAGCTCTCCATTGTGGTAAGTTTAAGTCAAAAGTTATTTGTGACATTTAAAAGAGAAGTTAGTGCACTGTCTACAATGCTTATGCTCAGTCAATACAATGCCAATAGGAATAGTTTGATACATCAAGGTGAGCTCTTTTGAAGTAGCTGCTTTTGATCTGATTAAAATATACTACTGGGTGCAACATTGGGTCGAAGAGTGCTCTTTATGTTAGCACAAATAGCACCGTTGTTCAAGGTCCTCACATTACATTCTATCCTCCATTTCTTCTCTACGCCCTTCTTTATCTTTTTTTTTTTTTTTTTTAATTTTTACCTCAAAGCTGAAGGAAAAACAACTTCTGTCTCAGCCATTTTTTTAAAAAACTTACACATGTTCACACCTGCATGACTGAAAAACTTGTCTGTCAGGTGTTGGCTAAGCATAAGACAGATTAATATCACAATGGCTCAAGTGTTGTGTATGAACTATTTTAACTGAAAATCAAACTTATTCCACTGCTCACAGTCTGTAAAGCCCTTTGGGGCAAATCTGTGATCCTTGGCTATATGAATAAAATTGAATTGTTGCATACGTGTTATAGGCTTCGGGTAGATGGGTCAAATTTTAACATCAACACGCACAGTATTCAGGCATCACATCATTCTCTTCCCCATCCCTTTGTGAATGTGTCATTCCTACATTATGAATATAACTGATCTTTTTTCCTTCACCTCCCAGACTCCAGCCCTCAGGTCACTTGGCAACATTGTGACCGGGACAGACGAGCAGACACAGTGTGTGCTGAATGCCGGTGCTCTGCCAATGTTCCCCGGCCTGCTGCGCCACCACAAGCCTAATATCCAGAAAGAGGCGGCCTGGACCTTGTCCAATATCACTGCTGGCAAGGACTCGCAGATCCAGGAGGTTATCAATGCCGGCCTCATGCCCATGCTGGTGGAGATCCTCCAACAGGTCAGAGCACAAGAGCAGACAGAAATAAATAGCTGCTTTGTTACAATAGTTTGAGTAACGTTTATTAATACAATGGGTCCATTTAAAAAAAATATATATATATATAGCCTGACCAGCTGTCACTTTCCTTTTCCCAACTCCTCTTCCAATAAACACATTATTTTCAGGAACTAATTTTTATTTATGAAGGCTCATTAAGCCATGAGTATCTTCGGTTTATCTCTGTACTTTTCTCTGGCTGTAAACATCACGTGTGGTTTCTGTTTAGGGAGATTACAAGTCTCAGAAGGAGGCCGTGTGGGCTGTCACCAATTACACCAGTGGTGGAACGGTGGAACAAGTGGCGTACTTGGTTCAATGCAGCGTGCTGGAGCCGCTGCTCAACCTGCTGGTAGCCAAAGACAGCAAAATCATCTTGGTCATCCTGGATGCAATCTACAATATCTTACAGGTATATTACCCGGAACATGTTGCTATATTTGCATTGGAGTTGCTTTTAGCTCGTTTGTCTTTCTTACAGTTAAACTCTGTGCCATGTGTCCCCCTAAAAAGAAAATTTTTTTTTTTTTTTTTTTTTAAATAACTAAAAATAGGAAACAGAATTTTAAAACTAATCAGAAATCAAGTGGATGAAGAAATAAAGCAAAAGGTATTGGATTAGGAGCTGATGGCAGGCTACTGCAAAAAAGAAAATACTTCAAATACATTTTCAGACTCTCCTATAGACATTTGTTTCTCTGGCCCAAAAGAGTGGAGATTAACACTGTGGGCTTCTGAGGGTGGAAACATGTAGATTTTTAGAATTTAATCTCAGTCATATTATAGTCTAAATGGTGCAGATGGATTCTTGACAGTCGCAGATTAAAATGGATGGTCACAGGTTCATCTCTTGGCAAGGAAACTGTTAGTCTTACAGATTTCTATATCCTTTCTCCACAGATGGCACACAAAACTGGCGAGGTTGAGAAAATGTGCCTAATGATTGAGGAGTTGGGTGGTTTGGACAAAATTGAGGCACTGCAGTCCCATGACAACGAAGCTGTCTACAAGTCCTCTCTCAACATCATCGACAGGTTCTTCTCTGAAGAGGTGAGGAAACGGGGCAGAAATTGTGGCAAAATTTTTATAGATTAAGTACTGTAGTTGAGAAAGGTAAAAGTGGGCCATTCAGATAATTTAACGAAATAGTTGTGATGAAAGCTGCAAACACCCATAGAGATTTGCATAAAATTTGAACCTGAATTTCAAGTTTCTGAATGATATAGTTGTTTTATGAGTTTGGAGTTCTGTATCTGTTCAGCTCTACTTTTCCTTTCTCACAATGCGTAGATGTACTGACTTTTCCAAGGACTATCCCAAGAAATTTTACTCTGTGTAATTGAATAGTTTGTTGCAATTGTGAGGCTAACCACTTCCTTCAACAGTTTAAGCAGAACACGAACATGGAGAGAATGAAAAGACTGGCAGAGGAAGTATTACTGCCTTGTCAAATGTATGACTCATTCACAGATTAAATGGCAACAGTCCTGGCAGGGTGACAGAAGTTATTTTTGCGGTTACTCCTTGCAATTTACTGTTGCCAAACAATAATTTTGGGGTGTGATGCAACAATACAGTAGTCTGAGCTAAATGTTGGCCGGTTTCTGCACATTCAGTTTAATGTTTAATAGATGTTTTGTTTTTCCTGGTGTATTCACTGACCAGAAGCTTTCAAAATAAAACATTCAGTGACATGATTTGTCTTTAATGTTACTACATTCACAACAGAAGCTTCCTTGGGTTACAGAAGTGGCCCTAGTCCACAGAATCTTATTCTATAAAACAATCCCCAAAACATGTGAAGACGTGGTTAATCCTCTAATGCTTCTCTCCTCCGGCCCCTCTTGTCTTTCAGAATGAAGATGACGAATCTGTAGTTCCTGAAGCTACTGTAGACGGCTACAACTTCCAGATCCCGGAAGACCAAAGCACTTTCCAGTTTTAACATGTTCGGCTTTCTTTCTTTGTGACATAAAAAAAGAAAATTCGTACCTTGTTAATATTTTGTATTTTTTTTAGACATTTCATCCTTGTACGTGACAGTACAAAGACAAAAAAAAATCTGTTTTAAAGAAATATTTGTAAATAAATATTACTCATGCACAAGATCTTTTTTTTCTTGCTGGGTGTTTCAGGTATAAGCTGGCTATGAACAGGGAAATGTGCCTGATTTTCTTTGGTGAAAGGATTTAAAGGAGGGGAGGCATTGAGAATTAATTCTTGTAAAAAATAGTTCATGGGAGGTGTTTGTTTTTTTGTCCATGTCACCACTAGGTGGCACTGTGGTTTTTGTCTTTAATGTTTTGAGCTTACATGATAGAAGGTCCATGTTGTGTTGATGGTACATTGTAAAGTATGTTATGAATGAAAACTATGCATTTCGCTGTGTTCACCTTATATTACACCATATGGCCAGGATGGGTCAGGGAGGTGCATAAAGAGGCAGAAACAGACTCTGAGGCTCAATTCAATGATGTCCTTCACTGTAGACCTGCATCACAGTATCTACACTCAGGGAAAACGATACAATAGACTACCGACACTATGGCTCTCATTTATAAGAAATCGTAAATAAATACCTGAAAAAGGATAAATGAGCCCCCAAAAGGCTTTAATATGCACTTCTGCAATTACAACCACTTATGACTGATTCTACTTGTACTGAGTAGTATTAACATAGAACCAGGACTAAAATATTTAACATTTAATAAACTCCCACAATTAAAGCAATGCAGAAACAAGGCAATCAGAGATGGCAGACTTCACCCCACAGCGCCCTCTGTTGGCCAGAGGATGTATATGCAGCGGAAACACAGACAGACACCGCCGCCCAAACTCCGTGGGGTGAAGCATACCACAAAAAGGAGAAATACTTCAACCTCAATACCCAAAAAGTTGGGATGCGGCAAAAAAAAGAAAAATGAATACAGTGCATAGATTTCATGTTTAATGGGAAACGCTTTCTTGTAATCATGAGCTGATCCAGAAGTACATGCACTTTGTTTTTATTTACGTTATACATTACTTAGGAACTTTTTTCGGAATCAGGGTTTAATAAATGTTAAATTAGATAATTTGGCAATAAACCGTCCTCGTTACTGCTCTGAGGCGAATCAAATCAAGCAATTAGACAAATACAAAAATAGAAGAAAATACATGATATGTTCAAAACAATAAATAAATAAAATTAAATTCACACAATTCACCTTTTACGTATTGTTTTTTGTTGTAATCATAATTACTGGTAAATTTGTTTTGTTTCTTGTTCGTAATTAATTTTAGGAATATCTAACACATTTGATAATGGTTTTATTTTGGAGGGTTGCACCGGATGTCTTCCTGACTGGCTGCAGTAACGTTCGCTCAGACTTCACAATCATCACGACCAACTTCAGTGTGAGCACCGCGGGCAGAGCAGACGCCTGCATGGATGGAGGGCAGATCGTCCACTTGACTAGTATACGAGAACCCGTGGCGTGAACGGCATTTTGGGACGTAATTAGTTGTTTGCATCTCGAGCTCTTCCCTCCAGCGATGTTATTATGAAACCATTATGTTGCATTCACAGCCGGTGTGATTTGCTATGGTGATACTACAAGCTACCCCAAGCTAGCAGAGGGATTGTTTTGGGAGATACCCTTTTTTGAGTCACTCATACGCCGACACATGAATTAGACGTTTTTTTTTGTGATTTTTCATCAAGCTGGAACACAAAGGGGAATGTCTAGCCAAGGAGTTAGGAGAAATGGCCCAGTAAAGCTGCGGTTGACAGGTAAGCGAATTTAAACCCCCTCCTGCGCCGCTCGGTAACGTTAGCAAGTTAGCCTGCTAGCTGAACCAGGCTAACATCTGCTGATGGTGCTGGACACTGGCGCATGTGTCTTGTGTAATTTAACAAATGTTCAGCTCGTATTCTGTCTTATGTTTAATTTTTATTACACACAATTACTTAATCTCCATTTGAATGCAACCGAGGCTAACCTACTAAGCAGCGATGGGAAACCGTCAATGAGCCTTGCTTGTTAGCAAACATTAGCTGTGACAACAACGCTGTTTATGTTGCATTAACCTAGCTGGCCAACGTTACTCTGCAAATTTACCAATGTGTTTATCTGACAGGTTAGCTTTGATTAAATACCGACGCTTAATAGTGGCAAGTCAGTGCTAATATCCATCTAGTCCTGTAGTCTCACAGCGTAATTTATATCGTTATTTTTCCACACTTGTTTAACCGTATCGCCATTTAAACATAACCACATAAAAATGTCATTTCAACCTGCTCTTTTTGTGTAGTCATACTCCCATAACAACCAAGGAGGCAGAGGACATATGTATTGTAGCTTCGTGGGCTGAAATGGATGTGGAATTTCAAATTTAAATTGTTAAAAAAATCCGACATCTTAAAGCACATGCTGGTGTCATTCCTAATGGCCTTGATGTTTTTAGTTAATATCAATAATATACTTCATAAACAGCAACATAGAAGAGATATACTTGCATACTATGTGGCGCACACGTCATGCATTTTATAACAAGGCATATGCAGAGGCTCTGCAGAGCTGTGGTCTTATAGGAGGGAGATGGCATTTGGAGCATTTTATGGATTTATTCAGGGGCCAGATTTCCAGCCCTTCACCCCCATTATATTCTGGAGGCAACCGCATGAAATGATTATTCTGATGTGTTTAGAAGGTACAACTGCTAGAGAATAGGGATAGAGTAAGACTGAGATTGTCTCATTTTGAAGATGCTTTTTTAAAAACATGGTAAGTGTCCATAATTATTATTTTAAGACTCACAATATTGTAGTATTACTTTCAATTCCCACAGCACAGCATTGTATAACGACAGGTGTTTTATTACAGTGTGATTTTTGTTAGGGTAAGCTATCATGTGAAGGAAGTGTCTTCTCATTCAACAAAGTGTGCTACATGTGACTTTACCCAGAATGGTAAAGAAATAGTGTAAGGAGAAATGCACTCTTAAATCTCAAAAACCTACCCTGCTCGCCCGCCCTGGGTTTCTTTTCCCCCCTCCATATGGGGAATGGTTTTAAATGGGCTGCAGTGGTCTTCAGACGGAATCCCAGGAATGTAAAACCTCAGAGAGGAAATGTGAGTCTTTCCCGATTATAGACACATCCTCTGTCTGTCCTTCACTAGAGAGAAAGGATAAGGGGAACTGTGTGTGTGGGGAGAGAGAGAAATTGGGGTTCATATGGCTGAGAGCAATCAGAATGGCTGCTCACACGGTGATGCTACGTCTACATTTAGACCTGTGCATTCATTTAAACTTTACATGTGTGTCGAGTTGTGGCCACACTTGATTTATATGTCTGAGGCCGTGTGCATTTAGACCTAACATTGCATACCAGCCGAAGTCCAGTTTTACTCCGTCTGCTCTGTGGTCTCTTTCATAGTTTGCATGTTTTTTCTTTTCTCTGTCAGAGAGAATTAGAATTGGCTAAGCCAAAAGCCTGGAACTAAGGAAGTTAAGAGATTATGAGCTATTGTTGTGCTCCATAATTGTTTTTCTCAGGATATGGGGTTTATGGCCATGGAACTGTTTATTTGATAAGAAATAAACATGATTGGGATGACATGTTATAGTCAGCAAGCACACAGTGTTAAAATAAACAATGCCCAGACAGATCTAGTTAAAAATTGTATTTGAATCAGATTCAATTGAAAAGATGTTCATTTCGTGCCGACTGGTGACTTGTTTAAGTGCCATTTGTATGCATCTGATGCATGCAGTCTGTAGCCTCATTGCAATTCCCAGCCTTCATCCCTGCTCATCACCATACATATTCTCAAAGCGACAGCCTGTCAAATCACAGTGAAACAGGGCTCTGTATCAGACAGTGTCTTTGCGTCTATATGGCATTTTAATTGGAATTTTATAACATAAAGATTAATTTCAAAGTAATCTGTTTTTCTATCTTACTGGTACATATTTAGTGAATTGCTCTGTGCTTAATTTTGCCTGTTGTCTTCATGTGGCTTCAGGTTTTTGCAGAGATACTGCCAAGGCCAATCACTGTACTGTCACTAATACCGCTTACATCTGTTTCCAGCTGGTGCAAGTTAACCCTGCAGATGTTTTTGCTAACTACACTGCTGGTTAGGGTTGTAAAAAAATATGAGTAAACTAGTTGTGTTTTGTGATATTGTCGATTCTTCATTAATACAGACAGATTGCACAAAAAGTAGTACGTAATTGGATGTTACAGAGGTTTAAAAAAATGTTGTGATAGCATAAAAATGCAAACACTTTTTTTATGCATATGTGCAGTTTTAAAATTAGGTAAAAAAAAAACCTTGATGTGTCACCTTGCTTACAATATTGCAGTATTGAATCATAACCAATATATCAATATCATTATGATTATTATGTATCATTATACATATCCTCGTTGCCAAAGTCTTGCCAATACATAGCCCTATTTTTTACAGCTGATGCAGACTAAAGCTCAGCTCTAAATATTTTTTTTGTCCTGTTTTTTTCCCCCATGCAGATATAAAATAGGATTATACATTGACATTTTCTTCCACCAAATTGAAGTTTCAGCTATGAGAGGACTGAATCTGAGGTGTGCTGTTGTTCTTTACCCTCCTTACTGGGATCCCCTCTTGTCAAGCCATTGGATTAGAATTTGCATAGGATGGGTTTACACACACTGCGGGATTCTGACCAAATTCATCCCTAGTTTAGTCATCCCACACTAGGCATTTTTAGCGCTCCTCCTTATGTCTGGAACATTTATCTGGGACAGCTGCTCTTTGATGCTTAAATTAATGAAAAAAAAACATCCTAGTTTGAGTTTGCTGGTAGGCGGTGTGTCGTCGTGTCCCCACAGAGCTTGCTGCCAAGCTTGTAAAAGCGAGCAATCTTGGATTTTGAGAGCTGTTATTCCTTACACTGCAGGGAGCCGACAATTGGAGTAGTTCCCCCTCTCTGTCCCTGCACAGGGAGAGTTGGTGTATGATTTACTGAAATCGAACAGGAACAGGGGGTTTTCCCCTCGCTTTCCTTCTCTGGATGGAATCTGGAGTTTCTCAAAGGTGAATGACATGAGATGTACAGAAGGATGAATCCTTTCCTCACCCCCTTTTTCAAATATGGCCTCTTGGCTGCACTGTGCTGTCGTTGCTCCTGCTGTAAGGAAGGGAGGCTGTTGATGTGATCCATTTCCCCCATTAGCCTTACAGTTGGCATGCTGCACGCAGGGAGCGACTGGAAGAATCATCTCAGGGTTCTTCCTGTTCTGTGTGCGTGTGTGACACACAGGCAAACAAGGAAACCAACATCACATGTACATTTTTCATCTCCTGTCATGCATTGTGTGTCTTATGTGTATATGTCTCCCTCATTCTGACATTTTGGGAAGCTGGTGCTGAAGCCTAGGTGTGTGTTGATGGGTAGCTAAAACCAGGAGGCTGGTGATTAAGATAAAGATTGAGCCTCTGTCCCATGGCCCAGCATTAGCACTGGGGTCGACTGCATTTCAGGGAAGTTATCAGGGTCCACTGTCTGAGCATTGGCTGTCGGCTCTCACAGTACAGTAGTACAGCTGTGTGTGTCAGCTTGTTTGTATACAGCGCAATGTTTGTGTTCTCAAAACAGAAGACAAACACACACTTTCATGTGTACACACACACACACACACACACACAGAGAAACACTCACGGTGGAGCTTTCACAGGATGTACTGTCAGCACGCGATGTTGAGCTAAATTGGGGGCTGTCGGCTTCCTAAAATATAAGGAATGAATGTTACATAGACACGGAGCTATGGTGATGGTGAGTAACTAACACGAGTTGACAAGTTTTAACTTAGCAGCAGTCATTGTGGGTACATTTTGTTCACACAAGAATGTCAGATGAATTAAAAGATATATGATGAGGGATGCATTTATCGTGAGTCTGAAATGAGAGGAAATAAAATACAATTGTTTTAAAATGGTTCTCACTGTTTGCCACTGGTGCTTTCATAGATAAGCTGCTAGTTTGGTTAAAACCAGCCCTGGCGTGTTTTCCTGGTTAGCACTGTTCTTTTGGGCTGGTGTGAAAGCTGTTTCTCAAATCCTGGTGTGGACCAAACACCTGAAAAAAGACCGCCTGGAAAGTTGGGTCTCATTCCTTTTTTAAATTGACTAGGGCGGTTTCTTTGTGGTGTGCAAGCAACCGAACCAACAACAGGATTTTAACATTATTTCAATAGATAATCTACTAATAAATCCATCGGCTGATCTTGAAATGTGGCCAGGAAACAATCTCATAATTGATCTGTATGAGGCCACATATATAACATACTCATGGAAACCATACGTAATATGTATGTACGTCAGTGTGTGTATTTTCCCTTGTTAATACATCAAAAGCTGTTTATACTGCTGTGCTTGTTTCCAACTCCTAAGGAAAGTAATAGTACTCAGGATCTGTTTTTTCTTCATGAGATCTTTGTGAGTTGAATATATTCCACACATCAGGAGCATTAAAGTGCTGCATAAACTTCTGTCAGGATTTTAATTTACCACGTCTACTGATGATGCAGGATGATGATCGGCACAATTGTCTAATCAATTTATTATCTGTCGGTCCTTTTGGTTCATTTGTAAACTGTCAGTGGGAACAGAAGCCGAACCAGAACTAAAATGCAATAGTGTATAATTTCTTTCCCTCGGCCCAAACCAAATGCATGAGGTGTGAAAGCACCCTTAATCTGGCAGGTTTGTTATATATATTTGTATTTAAAATCACTCAGTCTGACTCACTTCTACACCATCACCTCCAATGGATTAAGTTGGTTGTTTTATTTCTGCTTGCCAGCCTTGCTGGCCTCTCCGTGTGATTTGAATGAAAGCTGATTACATAGATAGTCACATTCAATCAACACATTGTGAGCTGCTGGTAGTGTGGGGACTTGGACTATACATGTGCCTGTGGTGTAATTTATTTTGTTTCGTCTAAGCTTTTCCTTTTCCAAGTGGCTTTTTTTCCCCCTTTAAACATTGCAGAGTTTTGACAGTTGAAATGTGGACCAGAGTTGGTGATTATGATTCATCAGCACACAATGGCCATGACTCATGCTGTGACGTGTTTGTGGTGTTGCTCTCTGTTTTATGTATCCCTGGCACCAGCTTAATTTAGGAGAAAGCTATGCTACCAACAGAAAGCACTGTTTGACCCAGTTATAAGGCAATTAATAGGCACGGCTCAAAATTCTTTATTCCTAGATACTGGGCTTTTCTTAAGACCTTCACTAAATGTATCTATGTATTTCTGCCACCTCACACACTGAAAGAGCAGTGTCATCTGCACCAACAACATTGATGATTAACTGGTGCATTCAGCCTCAGGAAAAATGAAGCGTTATCTGCCATGTGATGCAGATTTAAGCTTAAAACAGGAACACAACCATGTAGACGACTGCACATTAACCTGGGCTACTAGTCGCTCAGATAAGTAAGCCTTAGCTGTTCAGTATGCTCCTCATATCTACCTCACCACATTGAAAAATCACTGTGTTGTTTCGGGAGGGCAATTGGTGATTCGACTTAACAGTCTGCTGCCTTTTTGAAGTCTGAGGTTCAGTGGTTGTGCTGTTTAAGACAGCGTGCACATGACAAGTATGATGTGCTCAAGCCTACATGCTTATTTCCATACTGCTTACCTCTGGCTTTTCTCTTTCTGGAGTCAGACACCTCCTTTTTGACACAACTCCTTGTTTGTCTGAGCCCAGCTGTCACTGTGATTTCTGAAGAGGGTAACGCACTGAGCTACTCTTCATCTTCAGACACTGAGTGTGAGAGAATAGATGTTTTCAACTTGTGTGTACTGTATATTCTGGCTTGGTGGTCTTGGTTTGTGTTCATGTGCATTAGTGCAAACATTTTAGGTATGATCCTCCAGGACAAGAGAGCAGCTCATATGGGGCAGTGCCCCAGTGCTGCTGTCAGCCTTTCTGTCCTCATCTTTCCTTCCATCAGCTCGTCTCATGTTCATACTTTTCTTATCTCTTATCGTCTCTCTTCTGGCAACAAATTTCCGCCTCTGTTAAAGTCAATGATATATTTGCTGAAACAACAATTTTCTGTCACAATACGATTTTGATTCAATTCAGGAGGCTGTGATCGATGCAAGATGATTTGCATCAACTCACAAAAAGCAACTAAAATATTTGACTATTTTAATAGCTATTCTAGACATTTAGATTAATAAAAAAATAATTATGAAGTCAGAATTTACAACACTTAGTAGTAGTAAATCCAACATTAGTGAGAAATGTGGCACAAGAAAGATCCCTTAATACTGATGATGTGCATCGTTTCTGATTATCATGAACTGTATTTCATTGACAAAAACATTGGAAACTGTCGGCCTATAGCCAACTTGAATCCATTGCCCTGGGCATGTGAGGCAGAAGGCGGTGCTAGACTCTTTAATAAAGTGTAAACTAGTCCTAGTTTATGGGATGCATGCCTCTGTAAAAATGCAGCAGGAATAATTGGGCGAGGTAATGACCTTTGTTTCATTTGCAGTGAATGAGTCAGTTGAGTCATCTGGCTGTGAATGTTGTAAATGCTGAATTACCCTCCAGTCTAACGTAAACATTCAGTACTACAGATTAGTCTGCGTGCACAGTCCTTGTCAAGAAAGAGTCGATGCTTTTGTATCTGCGTGTGTCTGAATGTCTGCTTGTCTGCTTGATCTTGCCTGCAGCGTTTGGGGTCACTGTGTTGTGGTTAGGTTTTGTAGAGCAGTGCAGGGCTCTTATACCCAAACTTCCTCCAGCTCTGTTTAGTCTGCATCACCAGCATGCACTCCAATTGACCACACACACACACACTACACAGGTTCTATACACTCATTCAGTGCTCACGTGGCCCTTGTCATCACATGGAAACGTTTATATTCACTTTATGATGCAGCTCTTCCAGCTGTATTTATCCTTTCCGTTATCGGCGTATCTGAAAGGAAAATACGGAGGTTAATGGTTTTCAGATGCAGTAGACCACACAAATTTATGCACATTGTGCTTAATTTGTAGTAAAAACATGAACAAATGGAATTGCTCATTTAGCAATCCCAAACAAACGCATATATTTTAATTGTTTGCTTAATCTCCCAGAGATAAGCAAAAACGTACTGGCTTATTGTCCACGATTTTGAAACGGGGACCCACTGTTTCTATGGAATGGTGGTGAAACACTTCTAATGTCCTTTTAATCTTGATTTATCAGTTTTGTTTTCATGATCATCTTGAAAATATGTAGATATATTGTAGGGCTGCAACTAAAGATTATTTTCTTTATTGATTGATTCTGCTTGCATCCACTTGGTGTTAGAATTTTTCTTTCTCCAATATTTATATATCCAAGTTATTTTGACAAATCCTGCAAGCTTATTGTATCTACACAATCAGCACTTTATTATTGCAGCCCCAGAATCAAAGGATTTATCAAGGACCACTTTTTCCCCCCTTTCCTTACCCTGTTCATCTTCTTCCCCCCATGAAATAAAGCTCTTGGTATGTGTTTTTGTTTTGGATTCTGGCATCGATGAGGCTGATTTACGGGGATGTAATTCCATAATGTGGGTGAAAAGGGAACACAGTGCTCCGCTCAGTTTGTGGTCATCTCAGTTTCTCCTCTGTGCTCATATTTCATGCTGTGGGGGAACCCCCGGGTCCCAAGTGTGCCGAATTATACCCTTTAGTTTCATTGATACATTTGTTTTCAGTTGACTTGTGGATTTTCCTATTAGGTTTAGCACATTTAACACAACCACAGCAAAGCAGATATAGAGGAGCGTTGCTCTGCAGAGACGTCAGCTGTGTGCAGCTGGTCAACCCTTTTATTAACTCAAGATGGATGCTACTTGATATCTGATCGTGCCGTAATGATTTGTTTTGAAACATTACTGTAAAAAATGACAAATTCAAGCTGGCTTAGCATTTTCCAGCACCTTCTGTGTATCTCAACACAGTGCTGTGTTTAAGGAAGATTTGGCATATGAGGAGAGACTGTGACTCAGTAATGAAATCTCACAAGGCGCTGCCAGTCTCATAACTCAGCTTTACTGTTCTCCACTCATGACCTGCGTTTTACCACGCAACACACAGGCAGCTTACATACTTTCTACTAGAATTCAAACTTTTGTGCATTGGGTATTGGGCTAGAAGCTGGACTCAAGGGAAATCTGTTGTGACCACTACAAAGGGATCCATTTCATATAAATTGTGTAACATATTGTATATGGAATTGGTGCATCTTTTGTATTGGCTTCTTGTCCAATACACTACATCACAATATAGCCTATAAATATGCCTTTTCTTTGGTTGGCTTTCCACAACTTTGTTCTCAGACTTTGGTTGTTTCAGTCAGTCCTTGGTTTTATCTGCTTTTCAAATTACTTTTGAACTTGGTGGCATCAGCGTACTTCTGAGCAGGAAAATGGAAAGACTGAACACCTCACTATTGCATAACAGCCTTCGACTGGAAAGGAGGTGGTCTTCAATATGCAGAATACATTAAACTTTCCAAGTGCTTCAGGAGGATTTTCCTGCAGAATATGGAGAAGAAATATCACCTTTTCATTTCATAGGCCAAGTGCATAATATTTCTGACAGCGTCTGAGAATTATGAAGAAACTCGAGTCTTAAAAAATTAATTTGGAACATGTGAAAAGGCAGGTAATTGGTCTACAGATGTGATTTTTCTGCAGTGTTGCTCTTGCTCTTAACTGCAGCCTTCTTCCTTTTCACTCTTTGAACTCTCTTTGCCACCCCGCTGCAGTGTCTCATCATCGTCTCTGTATCCTGTATTTTTTCTTTCAGTCTTTTACTTTCTTTTCTTTCTTGAACAGGATGTCCCTCATCTCTCTGTCATTTCTCTCTCTTCCTTCCTCTCCCTCACTCACCCCCGGATCTAGTCCAGACAGCTGACAGACGACTCTGCCGGTGTGGCTCCAGTTTGCTGTATTTTTTTTCTTTATCTGCTCTCAACTTGTGATGTACACACACACACACACACACACACACGCTTCCTGTACAGGTCCCTCACCACAGTGCAGTACTTAGTATATGTCAACGTTTGGGGACCCTAAAGAGTCAATTGGGGGATTCCAGGGGCTGTGAGCAAAAGTAAAACATTTTTTATATTTCTTTACTTGATACAAATAGGAATAAACAGGCAACATTCTGCACAGTTCAGTCCTGGTTCTGGTTCTTCTGTGCCTCCCTGTACCTCCTGTGAGCTCAGCAAAACAGTGTGGGGCCTCCAGCAGCGTGGTGTTGGCTCCCAGGGTGGCTTCGCCTGTCTGTAAGCCAGGGGAGAGGTCTCTGCTGCTGGCAGAGGAGCTTTCCTCCTCCCGCTGTAGCTTCACAGTTGCACTGGAGCTCTGACTGCAGGTCGAAGGTGGCAGCGTATCGGGATCTGATTCTATCTACAGCGGACCGGTCACTGCTGGAGGAGCTTGAGGAGCTGCAGGAAGTTCTGGAGAACCTGCATGACTTTATATAATTCAGGAGAAATCTGACCTGATAGCACAGGAACAGGCATGTAATACAGAATAGCCAATATTCTCACTGGTGGCCTTGTTTGCTTATTTAGGTCATATGTAAGCATCAATAATAAATTGAGTGTTTAATAACCAGTTAAAAAAAAAAAAAAAAAACAACAGCAGCAAAACAACCCCCAACAAAACTGCAATCTGTTTCAAAACTGAAACCAAAGTGAAATAAAAAACTTCTGTCGTTAAAAAAAAAGTTACTTCCACTCCCACAATGGGGAAATTCAATCCTTTTTTTACACACCATGTAAGGAGCGGTGGGCTGCACATGTCTGCGAGCCTGGACTGAAACATAATTAAATATACAATTGTTTGGTCCAATTTTTGACCCGATATTTTTATGTGGTTCCCAGAAAATGAAAAATGTCGCTGTGCAACGTCAAAGAATGTCCACAGATCCGTCACTGTTGCCAGGCTAGAGTTGTAAATATTAAGCAGGTTTTGCCTATGGCTAAAGAAAAGGCTTTTCACTTTTCAGCGGTGTGTCGAAAAATAAAAAAACGATTGAGGCAGGAAGGCAGGTTAGACTTTAAGGATCACACTTTCCTCCCCCTCACTGTTCTCCTGCTACTGTTTCTGCGGTCAGACTGCCCACCACTCTGTGTGTGTGTGTGTGAGTGTGTGTCTGGTAGACCACTCAGCATGTCTACTGTACGAAAACGCAAACACATACACACACTCACGTACACTGCCACTCAAATTGCATCTCCCCTCTCTTGGAGTCTGTATTTTCAGTTTCAGTGTGGGAGAGGATGTGAGTGATGCAGTGGTTTTTATCGTGGAGATGAGGATCAAGTAGCTCGGACGGCGCCGGTGTGCCACACCATCCCACTCCACTTTTAGCATAATCACAATAACAGCACCTGTTTACAAAGGTCAAGAAGTAAAGAAAGATAATTTCTTAAATGCTTACTATCTAGCATTGGAAACAGGATGTTTCATTTAGCAACAACAGGCATGTTTTGGTGCTACCACTGAATCTGTTCCTCAGTTTAGCTGTAAAAACAGCAGTGCAAAGCAGTGCTTAAGTGAAACTATTGTATAGATGGCCATAGCGATAGAGATAGCCATTTGAACTCTGTGCATCATAAGAGAATCAAGTTTGAATTGAGTACTGGAAAGAAACTTGGCTGTAATAATGGCTTGATCTGTTGCATGAAAATGGAAATGAGAATTTATAGTTGCCTCTGCCAAGGAGGTTATGTCATTGGTGCCGTTTGTCTGTTTGTCAGCATGATTTCAGAAAAACAACTGGCCAGGTTTTTAAGAAACTTGGTGAAAGGGTGTAGCATGGGCCAAGGAAGAACTAATTTCATTTTGGAGCGGCTCCAAATCACAGGATGTATATTTTTAATTTGTGAGTTTAGGGCATTTGTACCACATTAATGTGGTGTCAGAATAATTTTAAAACTAAGTTTTAGACTTGAAAGTTCTCGTGATCGCCCCCTCAAGTGGCAATGTTAATGTTGCGAGAAGGGCGAGCCCTGGCGGAGCTCTGTGCTCTCCAAATGCCCTTTAAATTTGTTTCCAACCAACTTTCTCCCATTAAAGTGCTTTCCTCTTCAAAGGTTCAGTAGCTGGGATATTCTAGTGCCTGTAAGCTAAATGTGTTCAGTGTCTCCATCAAGAAGGTTTTTTTTTTTATCGGTGCGGTTTGGCAGTATTAAGGAAAGGTGGAAGGATGTAGCATGGGCCAAGAAGGAATAACCAACTAGCAGAGCTGAGTCATGTGGGAGGAAAACACAAATTATCATTCCCTTTCGTTAACATTGCGAGAGGGCACGGTCATGGTGGAGTTCTGCGCTCTCTGAGTGCCATTCTAGTTATAGATGTGCTTCTGTGCTGCACATCACCACTCTCCACCCACAGACAACAAAAAAGCCCTGGACTGACTACACCATCAGACTCCGCCAGGCTCAGCTGAATATTTATGTGTACACACAGAGATGAGGAAAACTACTGCAGCCTGAAGTAACCTCTCTCCGTGTCATTCATACACAGAGTGACAGGAAACACTGCAAACAGTGCCCCATCTCTCTTTCTGTCGCTCTCTCTCCGCAGTCTGCCTCTTTTACCTCCATCTTCACAGTAACTGTCTGTCTTGCACCATTCTGTCTCACACTTCCAACCACTTGCCTCTGAGGTTCGTCCTCAGGCGATGTTCGTCTGTCAACAGGTTAGTAAATACAAAAACAACACTGATAGTCACATATCAGGTACAACTGGCAATTTACTGTGTGTCTGCCGTGTTTACGAGGAAGATGATTTGTTAATTCTCCATTGGCTGGGCAATGTTACCATATGATCTGTCATATATCCATATGCACTAGAACAGATTCTTTCAAGTAATGGGAAAAAATATAGTGACTATAGTCCAATCGGGACCTTTTCTGTTCTGTGAGACAGGCGACTACTACTGATTTGGTTTCTTTTCACTATAGTTGAACACACAGCATCCTTTAGTTTTCATCTGAAATAAATGGACTGTATACAACATGGAGTTGTGGGTGGATTGTGATTGATTTAAACATTTCATCTGTATATGATACAAAACAGGTTTCAATAAATCATCATTTGACAATAAGTCATATTGAACTATCAGACAAAACACTGGATGCTGTTGTGTATGATGCTTTTGTAGAGATTAAGGTAGAAACCCATTTTTTCATTATATAGGCTGTCCTTTTTTGTCCTCAGGTTTGCTCCCAAAGTGCTTGTGTGATGCAGAGATAACTCGCATGTTCCCCACATTCCCCACAGTGCTTCATCTCTGCCCCCTCCATCACCCCGTGTCCTCTTCATCACCCTGTTTTTTTTCACTCTTTGCTGCTTCATTTTCCCTGTCATATTTCTCTGCCTTCTTCTTCCTTTATTCGTCCCCATACTCTCTCTACCTCCCTCTTTATTACTCTCCTTTCCTCTTGTTAGTGCTCTGTACACCTCATACTCCCCACCCAGACCTCTGAATATTGATCTCTACTTCATAAGCATGTTTGTCATCTTCTTCTGCCCCTTTCCTCTGTCATCCTCTTGTTTCTAAGGACTAATAGTACATACATAGACAGTGAACATGCATAAGTGCGCTCCTGGGTAACTGATGTAGTAGTTTTTGTTTGAACCACCTGAAGATGAATACGCTTCAGTGTAATATCCAGTAATAGTGCATCCTCACAGCTATTGTTGTTTTTAGAAGTGTTTTCACACCATTTCATAGTTTGTTTGCCTCGGTCCAAATCAGTTGATGAGTTTGCACTTTATATGTACTTTAAACAGAGAAAAATGCGAAACAAGGTGCATCACGACTACAACGACTGCTTCGCAAGCTGCTACAGTTTGAGTGTTTTCAGCACTTCAGGATGCAAAGCACATTAGGCTTCAAAACCTGTTTGGCTCAAACTTGCGGAGTACAGCTGTTAGTTGGGTTGGATCATGTTCCCACAACAAACAAAATGTTCCAGAGTTCGTTTGAGACTGGGCCAAGACCACCTCTTCTAAAGGCCCTCTGTGCGGTTGTTCTGGTCTGCACCCACATGTGATTACTGTGTTAACACCTGCACAAACGAACCACACCAGGGGAGGAAAATGAACCAGAGTCCAATTTGACCAGATTAAAAAGTGCTGGTGTGAAAACAAATATGGCATTGACACATGTAAACACACACAGTACAGACTGGAAATCGGCATCTGAAACTTTAGTTTAGTTGAACCTCAAATATCCATCCCTCAAAATAACAAAGCAACACCTTTTTCCATGCCGTTGCAATTTTCTTTGCTCCTGTCTTAGCCTTAAGTTCAAACCCACATAATTTGACCCTGTGGGAATCATATGCAGCGGACTCTTGCTCTGAAATACTGACAAGCATCACCTTAACTGCATTCCTGAGACAGTTGTTGCATGAATCATATAGTGGGCTAATAAAGAGGTTGAACTAGCTTCCTTGAGCTGAAACACGTGCAGACAAAATAATCTCCCAGCTGTGTCTGCACTACACTTCCCCGATGCTTTGGTGGAGTGATTATCTGATAAGCACGTCGTTGTTCACTAGTGTCCTCCTCCTCCATTGCTATGTATTAGCTTATATTAGGTTAATAGGGCATGCAATAAGTAGCAACTAAAAAACACAGCTGGAATGCCTCCCCTATAGAGAAGCTATTAGTGTACCCAGTGAGTCATACAGGAATGACTTTGCTGTGATATTATACTACACCTCATTCTGAATTCAGCGTCCGCTTCCTGTGTGCATATTCCATTTACTTAGTGACTTGAATCCCTCCGGCTTATTTCCGCCCCCTAAATTCTTTTATATCTTTATCCCTCAGTCCATCCTTGTCTTTCTGCTTCATGTCACCTTTTTTCTTCGGTTTCCTACCATCCAAACTCACCATCTGTTCATTATGTGGCAACTTGCCTCTGACTCATTTAGCTTACTCCCTGTGTCAGTCTCTCCACACATCACCTCCTTTCCATGTCACCTTATATTCCTGTCTGGCTATTTCTATTCTAATATAAAAATGTGAACCCAGGCCGCATTTATTAAAGTGTTTACTTCAAACAAAAACAAAGGTCGGCATACATGTTACACTGTACACCTCACAATTTAGACACAACACAAAAATGCCTTATGTTCTGTGCTATGCCAGGGAAAAACCCTGCACAGCTCATCAAAATTTAAATGGTTGGACTTTTTTGGGATGATACCACTTCAAAAGGTTTTGAGGCATCCTTCTTTTAATACAGTCGTGGTGATCTCAGTGCAGGGTTGTAAGCAAATGTGATGAATGCTAAATATGTCATGCACACGCTATACATTTCCAGTCGATATTCTGGTCTTCTTTACTCATTTGTATTCCTCTCCTCTCCTCTGTCATCCCCTCTTATCTCTTTCCGCCATCCCAGCTACTCCTCCCTCAGTGATTCCACAGTTGCCAGAATGTCATCACTATCAAAATTCCCTGGTCCAAATTAACATCTCCCCTTTCTTTCCCTCCCTCTGCTTTCCCATATTTATCTCCCTTTCTCCCCCTCGACTGTCTGCATTCCACAGATTTGTGGCTCTAGATAGACCTCTCTCTGCCCCTCCTCACATTCCTCCCTCCCGTCTTCTCCATTCCACCGTAGATGCCTCCAGATGAACATTTCGTCTTTACCTTCTCACCCCTCTCCAGCCTGGCCCTCCTCCTCCGTGTAGTGACTACGTTCCACTCCAAAATCCTGACTCCAGATTGTTGGCGTCTCCTCGGGGAGCAGAGTGGAGGGGGAGGCGGAGGGGGAGTGTCAGCTGTAGACTGCTGGCCGCTCAAATGAATGACATAATTGGCATCCTGAGCATTCACCGGGCTGCAGAAAGGGTGGGAGGTTGGGAAATCTAGTAATGGCTTTCCAGAGGAAGTCCAATGTAGATTAGATCCCAACATGGAAACATTGCCCAATACTGGATCCCCATAAATGCAAATTCATACCACAAAATCATTACTTTTTACAGTGTGCACTTGCCACTGTAACATAAAGCTGGTCACGTACACACAGTGTACTTGTGCTTGACATCTATCCAACATGTATTCTCGCTGTGTTCTCGTGGGTGAGCGAGCCCGCCACGGAGGCGTGAGGACGGGAAGAGGAAGTGTTTTGTTTAACTGTTGAACAATGCTGTGAATGAGACAGCATGGGGCTGTAGCAAGAGTCATAACAGAGGCATGGGTGAAGGATGTGGGCCTTCCCTTTCAAATCTGAATGACTGTCACTAATGAGTCGGGGGATGTCAGTGGGTGTTGGGATATTATTTTTAAACTGCGAAATCATGGGGGCTGATTTAGTTGATTATTAGATCCTTTTGGTCTTCGTTGACTAAGATTTGTTGTAGCTTAGTAGTCATTTGTTATTCTTAAATCATGCTGAATTACTTATTTCTAAGAAACTTAAACCCACATCTCCAGGAAACTCATGATTTAAAGTGGAGCTTTGCATGATTTTTTTTACAGATTTTTTTTTACAGATCTGTCAATTAAATCAACTACTTGATTAGTTGACAACTTGTATGAGTGTTAGCCAACCACAAATTTATTTTCTGTGTTTCTTTTCTGTGTATTTTATATGAAAACTCCCTCTTTCACTGCAAAAATATGTATAGCAATTATATTTTACACTTGACAATTTGTAGGCTGTCAGTTAAATCAGTTACTATAAATGTAGAGTGCTTTCCCCCCTCCTCTGTTATTAAAGCTGTTAGATTTTAGGACATTTTAATATTTAAAAAAATGCTCAAAGAAACAATCTCTGCTGACTGTGTCATGCAGCATGGCCTATTTTGTTCAGGAAAGAATCATTTTCCTGTTTAGAAATCAAGCAATTATGTTCCAAAAAGGAAGGATGCTTTTAAATATTGAAAGCGTGGAGACCTTTAAAACGGCTGAGTGAAGTAGCTTGGGTCAGTGCACATTGGCTGGCATCAGGTACAGTGAGTGTAAAGGGAAAAGGAATCAAATCTGGCTTTGGGCCACATGCACATTTCATTACTTGGTAACCTAGATTTTTGGAGGAGGAGGGATTCTCTTTTAATGTGTGACTTTTTCCTTGTATTATTAATCTTCCCACGTTTTTGGTGTATTGGTACATTTTTGTGTGTGTCTGTTACCTGAGGCCTAAAAGGTTGCTATCATAACTTCACACTTGTGGATAGGCCTGCAGTTTTTAGGTCATTGTTTGCCTCGAGGAAGCAGTTGTACTCATGGAAAGATTAATGTTCATGATCAACTTGTGGTTAGACACCCACACCTCCCACAGCTGGCTTTATACACACCATTAAAGTGCAGTTTTAAAATAATCTAGTTAATATTCAAACTTGACACCACAACATGACCTGTTAAGTATGTCTCAAAGGTTCATGACTTACATTTTATTTCTTCCTTACCCTGCTTAGGTTGCATTTAGTTGAGCTCCACCAGGATGTGTTCCAGTTTCTGTTTCCAAGTAATAACCGTAAGGCTATTGAACCTTTTGTCCGCTATTGTCTTGTTTTTTTTGTTTCAAATGAGCCCAAACTTCTTTATTTATCTGTAAAAAAAAAGACATTAAATCCTGAAAGATGATTTAGGCATGAGACTTGAGTTCATTTTAGGGTTCCATGTCAGCCAAAGTCCCACTACAGTGTGTTGAACATTTCCTTTTAAACAACCCTGAGCCACACTGTTGACCATGCTAATATTTGGTAAGGATCGAAGTAATGTGCCAATAAAGAAAAGCAAAGCATTAAACAAACCCATTTGCTCCTTACAGAATTACAACTTGACTTTGACTAGTGCTTTGGCTGTAATACTCCCTGATGGGTTGATTAGCATTCAAAAATTACAGTTTAGTTTGGTTTGCTATTGACAAAAAAGGAAAGGAACATAATTGCACCGCCAAGTAAACCAAATATGCACTAAACTGAAGATTGCATTTAAAGATCCTTGGATCCTTACTGCTCTGAAAGCAGCTCTTGATGGTTGTATCAGCATCCAGGCCCAGTAACTGGATGCAGCAAGGTTTGACTTCCCTGTCCTTGTAGTGATTCCGGAGAATTAATTGAACAAATGGACCACAAAATGCCTGTACTTGACCGCCGAGTCTGCAGTGCACAATCACGCAATGGTCTACTGGAGTTACCACTTTGGTCGAGGGCAAAGCAGCCCAGCTCTGTGGCTTGATAATGTTTACAGAGTGCAAGAGGCTGCAGGCATGCTGGTGGTTCATTGGACTGTACAGTGCAAATCATACACTATTGTGAACTTGGATACAGCCTGTGTCCTTTTGTCTTGCCATCCCCTTTCTCTAAAACTGGAATATTATTTCCCCACAAAAGTATATAGTGCCGATCCTCACTCAAGTCTTTTATGCATTGACACATCAACTATTATTGCAAGAAATGTCTTTTTTCCTATTAGTTGAAAGAGGTATTTATCTTGTGATAAAAATGTAGCTGTGAACCTTCAGATTTTTTTCTGAAGTTTTTCACACATCTCAAAGCTTTCTTCTCTTAGTGTGAATGATACCACCGTGAATGATTGAAAGATTATTACCACTCAAAATGAAGCATCTTTATAAATGTGCATTGGGGCAGTATTTACAGCAGCTTGTTCAACAAAATGTTGCATTTTGTGCAAAGAACTGCACTTATCTGTAAAACTAAGTTTCAATCTATGTTCCCGATCAATCAAACTGTGATGCAGTTTCCAAAAAGAGTATGCTCCTTGGGTTTTAAGGAGTGGGACATCTGACTTATACCACCCCCTCCCCCTTTTTCCAACGAACAGACCGAGGCGTTAAGCAGTCAAAGCAAATGGAGAATCCCTTGAGAAAACAACGGGCACCCCAGCTCCCGTCTGTTTAAGACCTTTCACCTTTTGACCAGAACTAATGCTAACCTTCAGTCTGACCTTTTGTTTTCAGACAGACGGAGACGATACAAAGCCTTACTCCTCCCACACTTCTAACTGCCTCTCTTTGTTGTTTGAGACATATTTGCATATTTTGTAATGAATACCAACAGCTCTCCTTTTTTAAATTCACAACATAGTTAGCTTGCATAATTTTGCTGTGATTTATGTATCTTGCAGTGTTACATCAGAGAGGCTGTATTTAAATTTAGCATAAGGCCTACTGCAGAGGGAGTTTTCATACTACATATATACTAGGATTTTGACTGTGAATATGGACCTGCATCATGTTAAGGAATCATCAATATTTACCCCATTCACAGAAAATAATTTTACTGATGTCCTGTCTGCTGACACAAGGCGACAGGACCTGATATTCACAAAAGATTATTCATGTTTGAAAAACATTTGACTGTGAGTCAGTTGTAGTCTCTAACTGATCGTATATTTATTCAAAGTTACTGAGACATGAACAGTGCTACTACTTTCATATCTTCTTTTTTTTAGTCTTCAAATGCTGATTTGCAGGCTCAATAAAGGGCTTAAACAGTACACTACCGGTTCCCCAGGGGATGGGAAGCTATGGTTGACCTCTATAGCCTCGGGACATATTGTCTGGATCAATGACAGGTCACTGTCTGTCTCCACCTTCTTAAGCTACCAGACAGTGGTAAAGGCATTATCCCAGCATGTTACTTGCTTAGATGGATAGGCTTGGTGTGGCGTGACTGCTAGTTTGATTTATGGCTTGTTTCAGACTGTAGAGTGGGGTTACTCACCTACAAATGGTCCCAAAACAGCAGCTGTTTCAAATCCTTTTAACAAACAATGGAACACAGTTGACCCCTTTTTGACCCTTTAACTACTATCACAGCTCTGTTTAAGATTAAGACAACTTTGGGAGGTCAAATCACTAAATCAGCAATAGTTAGTTTCTGGAAGCTGATTTTCCCAGATGAATGTTCTAAGACATATACATTTTAGTTTTGACCAAATACTGAGGATTGTGTAGGTTTTATTTGATTTCGATCAAAGCAAGAGTGTGGGACTTTACATTCACAACAAGTTTATACAATGTTGATTAAGCCTATTGCAGCCAGGGAAAGCTCTCTGTCTTTCTCAGTGTACCAGAGTTGTGGTGTCTGGAACAACATTCCTGCCCTGGTGCACTGGATACAGTTTATTATTAGTCTGAACAAGCAGTTTATGAACTTTGAAAAGTTCAATGGGGCAAATGTGCTACACTCTAGCTTGAAATAAATATATTTCTAATTATTTTATTGTCTTATTTGAAAAGAAAATGTAATTCGGACTTGCAAATGCTAAAACATGATTGGAATTGAATTGAATTCTTATAAAAGGAAGAGAACAGCCTGGTTCGTCTTTCATTGGTAAAATTACAAGAATTGCAACTGCAACCAATATCTTTAACTTGGTGTGAAGGTTAAACTACCTAAACTGTTTCCAGTAAATAATGTTGTTGTGAGACCATATTGTTTATACAGATTTCATCAACAAGGGTTTGGTAATAATTTGGTAACCAAATGTAAAAGGTGTCATTCTGACTCAGCTGTTTTTTTTTCAGCTCTGTCAGTTTGAAACCATTGTATGGTTTAAAAACAAGGCTAAAATTAGATTGTTACTCTGATGAACTTCCAAATATTCTTCCAAAATAGAAAGTTGTTGGTGATTGTACCATGTTTGTCAACTACTCATCTGCTCCGTTGTTTACAGGACACTGGCATCAGTCAGATTAATTGTGTCTTCTCTAACTGTTCAAGTGAGGCTTTGTTGTGGGGATGATGATCCACAGACAACACTGAGGGCTGCTTCACCCCAGGGCTTCCTGGTCATTTACTGATTCCTAGTTGACCTAGCTTTCCGTGTTGGGATCTGAATGAGTCTGGTCCTCTGCCAGCCCTGGGTCACCATGGCCTGCCTGCTCACGTGGCAGCTTTTCAACACTGCTCGATCCCCACAGGGTGCTGAGATGAGATTTGATTCCTCATTGATGCTAGGGTCCACTGTGGTAGAGTCTGTATAAGCTCAGATAAGATTATCAACATATTTAGGCATGTTGATAATCCTTGTGTGGATTCTGTAAAAATGATATTAAAATCTGTGAGGGTACCTACAAAACCTCAAATTGAGGTGTTCTAAATATTTAGCATTCTGTCATTGTTTTCAAAGCATACTGATTTTCTTTAACATTAGCATTGTTTATAGATTTAGTTTTGTAGTTTGCTCTGGTAATGATTTAAGTACTTTTTATATAGCAACTGGGACTTGTGTGTACCCTCAAAAATGTACAGCAAACTTTTCAAAATAAAATTAAGACCTTCACCGAAAGTAGCATTCTGCAACTGAAGATACTGTTGCAATGGACAGGTCCCAGTCTAGCTCCATTCTGGGGGAGATAACCTGCTCAGCGAAGAGAGCATTCACAGGAAGATGCAATGTTGAGTCTGTTGTGGGGACTTTACATCATGCTAGCTATAGGGCTAAACTAAGTTGAAATGTTTTTATGCAGCCTGGCAACATTTTTTGTACCTTCAAAAGTCATTGAAACCTCCATTGTAGTTTTGTCTCGGAAAATATTGGCCCTCCAGTCATCACTATTGCTCACATGTCCAATTCATGCCCCCGTTTGACCCTGTTCTTCACCATCATCAGGTGCAGCAGCATGCTGTGCCTGGCAGCACAGTTGGTGAGAGGCCATTGATGACAATGAGAGAGGCTTTTCTCTGTGTGGTAATTGTGGCTGAGACACTGGAGCAGCGTGCAGGTTAATCTCTTAATCGTCATTAGCATAGTTTGGTAACCGGAGAGCCAAGTCTGTGTTATTGCTCAGCACACTCAGTTTAACCCAGTAGCTACTTCAGCAGTCATGAGCAAAACAATGGACAAAAACTATGACAAAATGTAAAATGGAGTAATTATAACACAGAGATGTTGTAGCTGAATTTTGCAGAACACATTTTGTTTGAAGTAGTTTAGTAGCTTTGGAATAAATCAGCTTCAAATCAGACAAAAAAAACAAAAACAAACACTCAATGTGATTTTCAGACCTCAAGGATGCACTCAATCTGTCTTG
>CAFUXE010000632.1:326931-343973 GCA_903364295.1 Serranus cabrilla | reverse complement strand
TCAAGGTCTCCACATTGAATGGGTTTAATGCTAGGTTAGCTTCCCAGGCCTGTCCCTATCTTTTTCGGAAGTGGTGCTTGTTCATCATTCGTGGCAGGTTCACATAGTCTAACACAATGATTGTGTCATTGTGTACATGGTGTCTCCAGCACAGCACTGTCGGGGTCTTAAAGTTGGGGCAGGCAGTTTTTTTTTGGCTTCATTAGGGGAAAAATGCCAGAGTAAAGTTTGAGCATATTGTAATTCTAGTGGTTTGAGAGAAAACTAAACCCCTGCACCTCCTCTGGGTTCTGTTTTCAGGCTTTAGAATATTTAGCCAGTGATGGGAGACTTTTGACAATCACTGGTCATTTCAGAGCCAGATTCAAAGTCCAGATGCACATGCTCGCCCTTTAGTTAGTGGAGGCCTCATTCATTGGCTGAAAATCATGCAGAAAAAGTTGCTATTCTGGCATTAAAGACAAGGAGCAGGAGCTTTATTTTCCAACTTTGTTATTTTTTTGCCTTATCCAGAAAACTTCCTACACCTCCTTTAATATAATAACTTCCCTCTGTCAGATTACTGGATTAAAACACTGTTTTTTAAGCAGCGTAGTATATTCATAGCCTATGTTTCTTTCTAAATGAGGCTAATGCTTGTGTAGTCAGATGCTGTAAATAATTCACACAGCAGCATACAATTGCACTTTCACTACAGACTATACATTGTGTGTAGCTGTAGGACAGTATTCCCTTTGGAAGCCTTTGTCTGTTTTTTTTAAGCAATAACGGATCTCATCTGAAGCAGGGTAGAGCACACACGTCACACACACATGTCAAAAACTGCAGTTTCTTGACTGGCCACTCAAGGCTGGCTCCAAAGGAGAGTCGATCCTCATTGACACCCATAATAAAATGCCCAACTTTACTGCATAAATTAACATCTTGGTTAAAAAAACCTCTTTCCCTCTCTCCGCTCCCTGTGTTTTCTTTATATAATTCACACATTTAAATTATTTTAAGGTTTAAAATTATGCTAAATCAGTTCTTCATTTGGCATGTCTGAGCTCATGCTCGCTCCACCTCTTTGCCCTTTTTTTTGGATTATCCAGGCCACAGGAACTACCCACTTTAAGCTTTGTTTCAGTTCTGCCGGAATCTGAGTGATGTCACGAAGACTACATCCATATTTTATACAGTCTATAATAGAGCAGAGCATTTTTTATGTCTCATCCATGTTGTTTATTGCTTGTGGCTCATAAAAAACCTCCTTGTTATATACCTTTATTTCTTATTGAGATGCCTGGCAGCAGTAGGTCTGATCTATGTCTTTTCTTTAACTTAAGATCTCAGAGTTAATGTTTGCCTAGAGACTAAGGCTTTGATGCAGTTAGAAAAGAAATGGGTCACCTGAACCTGCATTGATAATGAAGTGGAAGTGCCTGCACATGACCATGAACAGAAATAAGTGAATACAGAAAATGGATGGATGGGGGGAAGAAGCACTCGAGAGAGATTTTTTGTCTTTTTACTCAGAGTTTAGCAACACCTCAGCAGCATGTGATGTTTATTTCACTCCCTTTTGCATCTCTAAAGTTCACTGTTGTTTTTATTACCTTCATCATGTTAGTTCTATCTGCCACTGCTCCTGATTACTGCTGCTTGGCTCACGTTGTCTCGCTCTGTCGCAGGCTGGTGCTTTGGTTGAAGCTTGCCAGCTTCAAACAAAGCGCCGGCCTACTTCAGTTCACCTAGGCCCTCCAACATACAAGGAGGGAGACATTCAGGGTGGAAGATTTTAAAAAAAAAGAAAGAAAAGGCAACAGCAGACAAACCCAAACATAGACTTACTCTCTCACTTTCTCTGTCTCTGTTGAAAGCCATTGTATGTTGGTTGTGATGCAAACCCCCAGGGACTTTGCTTCATACAGAAAAGAGTGCTTGTCTATTTAATATTTTACAAGAAGAAACTCTTAAGACTGGTTTTCTTGTCTGTGATGGGGCAGTGGGGATGGACAAACCTATATATGCTGGCGACAAGACATCAGTAATTACTTCAAGAAAACTGTGTCAAGTTTTAGAGCTCAGACAAGAATGAATAAATAATGAAATATTTAATTTTGCTTTTTTTTTAACTAAAAATACTAACGGAGAGACAGTTAGCCAAATCCAAATGTTGGCCACCATTGAGACACTACAACTTTGTTTTGTTTTTTTTTAAAGATCTCTTGTTATTCATCTACCCTGTGCACATATAATTTTTAACCTGTTAACATCTCTCTGTCTGTCTTCTCTTCCAGTCCTGTGTGCAAAGAACCTGGCAAAGAAAGATTTCTTCCGTAAGTAGAGTCTATTTTTACATGTTTCTATTCCTGTCCCTCTCTCTCCCTTGTGCATTAGAATGGGCTTTGTCAGCAGTGGCAGCTTTCTGGCTTTTGAAGCCGGGCTGTAAATGAAGTCCTTCAGGAGCTGTCTGTCTGTTATACACACCAGGAGGCTTGGCACGCACAGGGACCTGCCGCTAACCTAACTCAGAGTGATAGGTATCAGGCCCACTGGTACAGAAGCACTAGATTAAATTAAAAGGCTTTAATTAAACTGGACAGAAATTACACCTTGATGGCAATTCGAAAGTTCATCCTCTGCTTCGGCGTTTTCTCATAAAAACACCACATAGCATATCAAATAATTTAATGTTGTGGTGGAAATTAGGAGACTTAAATATGTGTTTCTGGTTCAGGTAGACCCTGCCAGACCATGTATGGAGTAACTGAAGAGTGCTATAACATAAAAGTGAGATGGGAAACAACACACAAGTGAACACGAACCTGAGTAGATTGAAATGCTGATAGCTGGAAATCATCCAAGGGAGGAAGTAGTGTGTTGTTTTCTTTCTGGCTTCTAATTTACTTTTTGTTAACGTTTAGCTTCAGGTTGTTTCTTTAACCTTTGTCTAGGTGAGCGGGACAGGAGGCCATCCTCTGCCGATGGCATTAATGTAAGAGGAGACATGCTTTTTAGTTCCTCTGAGACAAACAAAAGAACACCCCGAGGCAACAAACATCTTTTACCCTAAGTGTCTGTTATGGTCATGGTAAAAGCATGAAATTTGCAACAGTAGCAGGGTAATTGGCTAATAGTTTGGCTCTGCATTAACCTGGTAGTCATGGATGCAGACAATAACAACTCTATTTTTGTCTAACACAGTCACTCAGATGCATACACAACCACTAAGAGGGATTTCACACAAAAGCATAAGGGTGCTGAACTGGTTTGACTTGTGTGAAGTATCGGTGCCCAGAGGTATATACTCTGACACATTTGAACTACACATACTCGCAGCCATGCACAGTCACACAGAGATCATCAGATAAATGCACCAAGACGAATCCATTGTCAGATTTCCAACTGAATGATTTGTAGAGTTAGAGTGAAGCTCCCATGACTTAAGATATTCCACTGCATTGAAGAAGATTTTTATGAAACAAAGCCACTATTATACTAATAGCCATATTATAGCTATATTGGTGAAACACTCCAGTATCTAACTGCACAAGATTTTTGTCAGACAGTGATTATAACCATGCAGGTGCATCAGGGGATACTGAACTGTTCTGATGACTTGAGTTGGATTTCCCATGTTTGCTTTTGGGTATATACAGATATTCATTATAAATAATTGAGGGTACTCTCTTGACAGATAAAAAGTTGCAGATAAACTCAATATAGAGGAAAGTCTAGGCTGTACATGTCTTTGAGACTGGTCCTGCAGGCCAAACACAGCAGCAAAAAAGACTAATAGAAGAAAAAAGTGTTGCAACCTTCATGATAGTAAGATGATAATGACTCCGACAACTGCACAAACAAGTCCCCCTTCTGCAGGTCGGGAGAATTAGAAACAACAAAGCAAATAACAGACAAAGGAGACTGCTGCTGCTGCGGGTCGCCACAGGTGTGGCTCCCCAACAAGAACTACTCCACATTGTACATATTGCGTATTTGCACTCCCTGTTTTTGCTGAGTTAGATAGTCAGACATAAGATTCACTTAGATCTATTCATTTAACTGTATTAGCCTCGTCTCTATAAATTACGACCATGACTGTATTTCCTCTGTGAGAGAGGTTTAGGTTACCTCACTTGGTTGCACAGTTACTAAATAATACCTTGTCACTCTCCTCTGTCTACTACTGCAGGGTTGCCAGATCCTTTTGCCAAAGTGGTGGTGGACGGCTCAGGACAATGCCACTCTACAGATACTGTGAGAAACACGCTGGACCCAAAGTGGAATCAGCATTATGATCTGTAAGTCAACAAAACTGTGGAGCAGTGTGACATGCTGCTGTGTAGCACTTAAAAAAAAACAAATGAATGTGTAGGGGTCATGAATGAGGTCACACACACCTGAAATTTGAAGCAGTGCAGACGGCATTGTTGTCACAGAAATGCTGCACACTGCTCTTGCTCTCTAGTATGTCTCTGTGTGGAGCTGCTATGACAAGTGTTTCAGGAATGCAGATTGAGTAGCCTTTTTTTTTTTTACTGTGTGAAGAAACACCCATATATATAAAGCTTTTGAGCTGTTTTTCATGTGAACAAAACATCTTGTAGAGTGAGATTTTGGACATTCCATGTCTCAGGCCTCCCCAGTACATGCATGTGGAGTTTTTTTGGCAAGAAAACCCAACTCATAGTAATATGAATTCCTTCAACCTCTGATAACAGATTTTTCCTATTTTGGGTATTAGAAAATGAGAAAGTAATTTTTCAGGTTTGCTCACTTTCTTTGAACCAAGCATGTCTTTCTGTAGGCCACCACACATTTAGAGTGCTACTTTGTTATCGTAATCTCTTTTATGGGTAATCCACATATCAGCCTTTGTCAGCCTTCTTCGTGAAACCTCTGTACATCTTAAAAATGTAAATGTATATCATTCAAATTTCCAACAAAATCTATGAATAATGCAATGTTCAAAAAATACAGTGGGTTTGGAAGAAAAGGTTTTTAGCCTTAATTTTCCCCTCACCCACAGTTTTTGGAGCTCCCAGACGAAAGCCCCAGATCAGAGGCAAATCGGCGTTGGCTCTGCTCTCGCTCCTGAAGTGTTTTAAAACCAATGCATTGCAGACACATTCCAGATATCCAGCATGCTAAATATCTAGATCTGTCGGAGTCTGTGGTGGAGTTGAGAGGAAGAATATTGAGCGCCATGTTAGTGTGTGTGTTAGTCAAATATTTGATTATTTGCTATTGATTAGTACTGAAACCGAAGCCCAAAATATGGCAATTAATTGCTTCATTATTCAATAACACAATAAGTAGCTTTATCATACATTTGAAAATAATTATTAGTTGCTTCCCTGTTTTATAATGAAACCCTGTTGCGTGTCCATACATAGGTGACTGTATTGGTGCCTTTATCATATTACTGTAACAACTGAAACATCTACCTCACACATCACATCACACTTTCATTTTCAAACACACACCTGCTTCTCAGTGCTTCCTGTGCACTGTCAACAATAACCTCAGATCCCCTCTTTTACATAATGTCTACCCCCTTCGCGATCCCCACTCTCTCAGTGGAGTATGTTTCCCGCCAGCGACCCCTGGCCTCTTCCTCTGGTTCAGGAAATTTCTAACATGCCACAGAAACCAGATGGGAGTGTGGGCTTGGCAGATTGCCAGCTCGCCACACCCCCGGCTGGAGGAGGTGGGGTCTTTTCCCACATGACACTGAAACTACAAGGAGCCTTGTTGCTCTACTTCACTTATCAGACATACGCTGCAGAAATTATGTCATTTTTTTAAACCACAGTTGATGCTCTTTAATTCAAATTGGTGTCCTGTGCAAAAATGCACAAGGACACACAGACCCAGCCAACTTTTCAAAACATTTTGGTGAGAGTTCATGAACTTGCAGTAGTATGTAGGTCTGGTTTTGGCAAGTTGCCTCCTCATGCTTGGCCTCCAATTTCCAGCCTTTTTATTATAACCTCACATTGCTTTGGTTAGAGGGTCCGATTGGCTCTCTGTTCCTTTGACTTCGCTCTGTTTTGCTGTGAATACCATGCACACTCATTAGAACCTGTGCCACTATACCAGGCTTCTCTCTCACACACATACACTGTCTGAGCAGGATTTGGTTTGTCCCCAGTAATAAAATGTTTAACATACCATTGGCACCAGCACTGCTACAGATTCGTCTCCCTACAGCCTTTTTAAAAATGCATTGGCAGAAGCTGACTTTTTTCATCACAGCCTACCTATCTCAAGCCTCGGAGGCCTGTGTGGTAGAAGTAGACACCTACAGTATAATCAGAAAGTGAGTAACTCCAGACATTGATAAGTAGAAGTTTAACCTGCGGAGGATTTCTCTCCGCTTCATTCCTGTCTGCAGCGAGCTGGTACTGTGAAACACAAGTTGACATATGCCGACAGAAAGCAAATCTCTTACTCTGTGTTTGATAACAGGCATGATTTTTGTTTTTTACTCAACAACTAAAAGACTCTCTCAGTCTTGGTAAAGCTGCTTGGCCCGATTTCCATTAAACTTGTTGGAAGGGTATAGCATGGACCAACGAAGAACCCATTAACTTTTGGAGCAGATGGTTATCACAAGGCTTATGAATCATCATTTTCACTTTGCCAACATTGTGAGATAGGGCATTTGTGCTGCATTCAGGTGGTGCCAGGATAATCAGAAACTAAGATCCTGCCTGAGAAATTCACGCGATCGCCCCCTCAAGTTGCATAGTTAACACTGCAAGATACGGCATACCTTCTGGTGGTCTGCGCTCTCCGCGTGCCTTTCTAGTTTTGCTTTGTAAGCGATATTCTTTCATACATATTTTGCAATTTACAATTATGAGTGACAGGGAAAGTCTGTGGGAGCTTATGTCCAAAAGTAGAAGTGAAATGGAGTAGTCAGTTCAGTGTTCAACAGCAAGGAACAAGGAGCTGAGGAAGAATGTGTTGGCATCAGTTCAATTTGCATAAATCAGATCAAGGTACATGATATGGATGAGCCAGAGCTGCAGAATCTCCACTCTGATTTATTTTTATCTTTATAGATGTTAACAACCGATGGCTTTCCAACATTAATATGAAATATATCCAATCTGGAAAGAAATCTTTATTTTTTATTTCCCAATGTAACGTACGTTCCCTGGCAAGTAAAAGTTTGGGAAGTGCTGCAGGTCTGGATTTAGTATGTCCTGGAAAGATACTCTGGATTTGACCCAGGATTTTTTCCTCTCCTCTGCTGTTGTCGGTTAAAGCAGGAAGGCTCATGCTTTTTGTTGTTAATGTTGTTGATTTTTCTTTAACCACGGTATGAAGTGTTTGTGTGTGTGTGAGAGAGATGATGAGAGATGGAGAGAGACTGCACTTGTTTTTCTCTGTGCTTGACCAGCAGCATTTAGTGTTAATTCATATGGGTTTTTGTAGATGTAGAAGTGGAAATTGAATAATTTAACAGAGTGAATAGAAACACAAGGTGCACGTACTGTTCTGTTTGAACCCTGAGGAGTATTCACAAGAGGAGTCTCCGAAGAAAAAAGAAAAGTCCACATTATTAATTAATTTCTAATAATGTTAATTTAATTGCTCCTATAACATTTGACATAATATTAAAAGGTATATTTATCATCCAGGGGTCTACTTCTTTTTCCTTAAATATTTTATTATTTTGAGCATGCTATTAATATCACCACTTGCACTTGCACCCAGAGAACAACACCAAGAAAAGTTCTGTCAGAATTGAGGATAACATTTAAGCGTAGAGATGCAAACTATGCTAATGAAAAAAGAAAAGGGAGACACCTTAGTTCAAGAGGATGCAGCCTGAAAGTGATTTTCAGTTTCAGATGGTCACACTGTGACAACTGCAGACAGCACAGTCTGGAGAAAGTTCCCACACTTTGTATACTGTAGCTTCTTAGAGCAACAGCCAATCAATATAAATTTGCTATTGACAGCAGTGTTATTATATTAGTAATAATTACGTCAGTGCCTGCAATGTTATGTCAAAGAAAAGGTTTCCCACCACTGTCTGTGGCCCAAATGGTGAGTGAAGAAACAACCTTTTGTTCTACCTGTTCTCTTATCTTCAGACACTCCGTCATTGTCTCCTTGGCTGTTTCAGTTCTCTCTTTTTTTTTTTTTTTTGCTTCAAGATGTTTTGCACAACCCACCTTTGCATGATTCTCACAACCAGATTGTGTAAAGTGAAGATCATGAGATTAGATTTAAAACAACATCATCTGCTCCGAGAGAACGCCACAGCACACAAATTCAGGCTACCATATTGAAACAATGGTTCAAACATCTGTTGTTTTAAGATTAAAACAATGTCCTAACAAAAGATGAGCTTAGTCAAATTTGGTCTCATGCAAAATGAATGTCAGCTTTATTTTGGAAATAATTTGTATAAAGGAAAACCCTTTCAGCTGCTTTCAGTACATCTTTGAGAACAGAAATCTTCCCAGTCATCCTAACAAGTAAAATATTCTGTATAATCCCACTGACACATTATGGTGAGCTGAGTTTGAGCATCTTACCTCAAGTAGTTTCTGGTCTATAAGTATCCACTTCTTGGCAAATAGGCCTTTAGTTAACTCACCTTCATTGGAAAACATAATTGAAAGTTTAATTGCAGAAAGCTGTCTGTTCTTCACCCAATTGTTCTCTAATAATAAGCAACAAAACAGTAACACAGTAATGCAAATAAAGTGTTCATGGCAGCGGTAGACCAGCAGCTCCTGTGTTCAACAAGGTAAAATTACAGTTTTTGTCAAAGGAGTCAGAGATAATGTCTTTAGTTCCCCCCATGTAAACTGAAACAGAGCTGTCTGACGGTAAGGTTAAGTGGTGAAAGTATTATAAATATAGCGTAATTCTTTTGTCATTAAATACATGTTTGCTGCTGCCACCGTCCAAAGCTGATCAATGCTTATCTTCTGTGACGTGTTCTTGCTGCCTCTTCCAAACTGGGGTCGTGGCGACCGCCATCTACTGCAGATGATACACTCACTGTGGATAAATACCTCATTCAACCACAAACCATCTGTTTTAAAATATCCACAACCCACACAGGTTCATTTCAGTGCAACAGTTTCCCAACTTGTATGATTTGGCTTTACATACCCAGTCTATATGTTTTGATGTGTTTTGTAGGGAAACCCCACTGCTTGTGTGTGATACACAGCACAATGTAGAGCTTGCCATCAGTGCTGGGTGCTAGGCTGTAATTATGTGTGCGTGTGTGTCAGTGACTGCATGATTGTGCATTTGAATGTTGAACTCTGTGTGTTTACTGCGGCAGCTGTCTGGGTCTCAGACAGTGGTGGAGCACATGTCGGGGACTTCCTCTGTTCTTCAACCACGACTAGACTGACCTCAGCTGCACAAAATCTGCACAAACGCAAAAGCACACAAGGTGGTTTAAAATCAGCTAATCGACCTCATTACACAGTCTCAAAGTCTGCACCGCAAACATGGGGTGCATTGTTCTCTTGCTGTCAGGGAGAAGAAGTTGGATGCAAAATACAAGTTTCTGTTTTTCTTTCGATTTTACTTAATTTCCATCTTTCATACCCTGTGGGTTGATGAAAACCCCTGTTCACACACATCCACAATGTTCACACACGTATACACAATGTCCTTTTGGATGCTTTGAAACTCTGTGTGTTTAGTAAAGTACTGCTCTTTTTTATCTTATTAACCTGTTAACTTTCACTTCTCCTCTGTCAGATACATTGGAAAAGCAGACTCAATCACTATCAGCGTATGGAACCACAAGAAGATCCACAAAAAGCAGGGCGCAGGTTTCCTGGGCTGTGTCCGCCTTCTGTCCAACGCCATCAACAGACTAAAAGACACTGGCTGTAAGTACCGGTTAGTGTGTGTAAGTGCATGCTCTGTGTGTGGTGCTGGTGTCTGCTCTCTTCATGCTCTCTCTGCATGCTTTCCCTGGCCTTTACCCTAAGGTGCCAGTCTGGCTTGTAAGTGAAGGGTGATGGGGAGGCTCCACGGGAAATGCAGAATGAATTAATGAATAACTAAACAGCGGTTGGATGAGCCATGTTAACGTCTCTCCACACATGTATGCGCACACACCCTGCACTCAGCACACGCAGAGAGACGGACAACGCTGTGGACCAGACCTAGTGTCTCCAACAGCAGACAAAAATGTCATGTCCGGGAACCTTTCCTGTGCCTTTGTTTTATCTGGCTGCAGCAGTTTGATAGCCCGTTAGCCTGCTGCTACGTGTGAAGCTCTTCAACAGTGCCGCTGTCTCATCCCCTGCTTGCAGCTTGCTGCGGCTTTTGTGCCAGCCATTCATTGCCATAAGATTTATGGGAGCAATACACAGGCAACTCCTTTAGGCCACACATATCAGAAATATTGCCTGCTGTAGACATCAGACACCTGGGACTAAATCAATTGCCACAATTCATTTTTACAGCAATGCGACTTTCTGTCAGGGAAACAAATGGCTTTCATTCTTGGAAACACAGTCCTGCAGATATACTTATCGGAACTGTTTTGCACAAGAGGCAGAAAGAGGAGGAAAGATGCTGTTTTGGGATGCATGTGTGTGAAAATCCTGTGTGACCATAAAGTTGACCTCAGGCGAATGTGGGTTACATACAAAGGAAGAGCAATGATTCTGCACAGACACACATTCTCAAATAGTTAGTTTCCCAACTGCATGGTTTCAGTCTGCGGCCGCTGTGTTGCGCCCTTTGATTTCCGACTGACTCTTGTTCTTTCTGTGCAAACCACATGGCCAAATGCTTGTTAGCTCTGTCTGCCTTCTTGTTGGTCGTACCAGTCACTTGATACTGACACTTTACTGTAGTACGTACTGTCAAATTAACATTCCTTCCACACATTCTCCTCCTTTACTTCAATCCGTCTTCCTCTGTCCTAAACAAAAATGTCAGACATGTACCAGAACCACCACACTGAGTTACATTTTTCACCACTTTTCTTTCTTTAAATACATATCCATTTTTTATCCATTGTAGGAGTTGTCTGTCTGAATATAATTGTCATTTCTTGGATGCTTTAAAAAAAAAAAATCCAAACTGCATATTTTAATGCTTCTGTGAATTTATATCTGTGGTACTTTGGTTTGCTGAAATGTAACAGCTTCCTGTGTCAACTCCAAAAAAGCTAAATATTTCACATAAGAGTGCAATATATGTTCCAGCCACCTTTACGTTTGCTCCTAAATGGCACTCTTGGCACATAAAATTCACCCCCTAATCCACCAAAAACCACAAAAGGGACCTCGACGGCCATGAAATCCTGGTGCCATACTTAAACTCCACTGGGGGCCGAAGGACTTGCCCATAGATTTACCCACAGCTTCCAGAAACAGACGGTATAGGCTCCAGTTAGGCTCCAGTTAGGCTCCAGACCAGCCACTTACCATACAGCCGACATGGCAGAAATTATACTTTCTCGTAGCCACAGGAAGTGGACCGATCATGGTCCATGACAAGACACCAGCGCTCACATTACCCCCGTGTCCTTGTCCTTTGTGCTGCAGACACATGAACTGTGCCCAGTCTGTGGTCTCACCAAGATACACACTCACACACACACTCACACTCACACTCACACTCACACTCACACAAACACACACACAAAGACTTTACTGGAATTGCCTTAGTTCCTAGAAGTTGTATTCAACTGTTTTACTCCTACACGCACACACGCACACACACGCACATACACGCACAGTCTTGCAAACCAAAAGTAGATCCGACATGACTGTCTAGTTTACTAGAAGTCTGTCTGGCACTACACTGAGCTCCACTTCCTGCAGCATCTCAGACACAAACCTCTAGGTCGTCTGTCTCGCTCCTGAACCCACAAACTCTCACACACACACACACACACACAGACACACACACACACACACACCACTAGCTTTTCAAAATGTCTTGCCTGACTACACATGTTAGTCTGCCTCGCTTTGATCCTTGATGTTTACTTGTGTATTATTCATAGTGTTGATGTAACAGCTAATTACATTCACTGATTCTGCTGATACATGCAAACACACAAACACATGGAGATACAGATATGCATGAGCTAAATGAATCGACTAAAACCGATCATGTGGGTCTACGCGCACATATTAACACTAATATATGTAGTTTGCACACAATTTCCCCAGCTCTGAGGAGTTAAACGGTGTGGTGAGGGCCTGTGGTTTAAGGTCTGTAAATGTTCTGTCTCTCTGTTTCCCTCTTCTCTTATTTAAGAGAAAAATCTGCTTACTATTCCAGCCATGTAAGGCTTAGACCATCCCTGTTTAGTCTAGACACGTATCCGGAACAGATGCACACACACAAACACAAGCACACACACACTTCTGGAAACAAGCTATAGGGTTGTTTAGATCTGCTCAGTCTGTACATACAAACAGATGCACCATTTTATGTGCATACAAGATCATACAGGCAAAACGGAAGACATGACAAATCCAGTCTGACTTTGGTTTTAGTATCAGTGCATGAAGAACTGGGGCATCTCTTCATCTCCCTTTCTCTTACTCTTTCTCTGCCTCTTCTGCATATTTTCCCTTTCTCTCCCTTTCTGGCACTCGCAATCTGTTTTATGTCTGATTATGTTTTTCTTTTTCATATTTAAGTAAGCCCCTGCAGGACTCTTACCCTGGAGACACATGTTTTATTGTTAATGGACGCTAATTGTTATTGCTCCTGGACTGGTCAGCTAGAGTGGTCATGCACAAGTTTCCCTGTGGGATTTTCTGTGTGTGTGGTGTGTGTGTGTGTGTTAGACGGAGAGAGAGAGAGACTGCTGAGTGTATCTCTGTCTTGATCTTGTTCGGAGTCTTCCTGGGTTGTGTTTCTGTGTTGTCTGTGTCTGGCTGTACTATCCTGTGCTGAGCAGACACTGACTTCCTCTCCAGAAACAACAAGACTGCAGCACTATTTGTGATATTTTGTGTCTATAATTTTGTATCTTTCATCACAAAAGTGCAGAAGTGCTCAGACACAATAAATTGTGTTGCATAAGTTGTTACAACAGTTTTTGGGTTGATACCATTTCTTTCGCAGATTTGGTGCTAATCTAACCATTTTTGACCCCTTGAGATTTGATTTAAAAAATTTTAAAGTCCCTCAAAATATTGCATTAAGACCTAAAGACATTGAGGAACACAGTAGAAAAATCCATGCTGTGATTTGGAGATTTCTGCAAGAAACATGCAATTGCATGACAAGCACTTCTGTTCTGGAAATTGCTGAAAAAAACTTTATTATTAGCATACCTTGGAAATCAATACAACCTCTGAATGCTGTAGGTCTCTGGTTTGTGGCTTTTAGGTTTAATGAGGCTGTGATTATCCTAGAAGTCACAGCACGTCATTTTATAGAGTAGGATCAAGTTTAATATGATGGTGATCAGATGAAGGTTCATATGATACCAATATCTTCACTGTGGTGTTAAAACTGATCCTCTTAAAGACAGCAGCGTCAGTCAGGATCGACTGTGCTCCCAAAGGTCTCAGAGTCTTAATCAATTGTTTATTTTTCTTGCAGATCAGAGACTGGACCTGAACAAGCTGGGCCCCAATGATAATGATACTGTGAGAGGACAAATTGTCGGTAAGAAACACACAGTTTCACTTACACACTGAATGGTAATAGTGAAGTCAAGCCATAGATATATACAGCATGTAAACAGCCTTGTCAGTCTAGCGAATTTCTTTTTTTGTATTTGACATGAGGGAATCATGTCCTGTTGGAAACACTGGATCTGCCAGTTCTTTCTGTCATTTGAACATGAAAACCGATGAAGACCACAATATTCTGACTCTGTTCATTACCGAACCATAGAGTGGAATTTAAAAAAAAAAAAGATAGAGGAATTATTTTGTATTTAATCCACATACCAACGGATGAAGAAATTATGAATATACCAAATATTATTAATTATTTGAGCTGCACTATATGGATAGGAAAGTGTCATTGATCTGTCTTCCTTGTCTTTGTTAACTGTGCAGTAAGTCTTCAGTCCAGAGATCGTATTGGGACAGGAGGGCCGGTGGTCGACTGCAGTCGCCTGTTCGACAATGATTTACCTGACGGGTCAGTATTATTACAGGTTTTCCTTAAAATGTGCTGTTCTTGCTTGATTAGCATGTTCTTTGAGGTATCAGAGGTGGACAATAGTGCTTTTAACATTTTTGATATTGCTTTACCACAAGTATGATGCTTTTGTTTCTCACCTGTGTGTTATTCTGTCCTGAAACAGCTGGGAAGAGCGGAGGACAGCCTCTGGGAGGATACAGTACCTGAACCACATCACACGTACCACGCAGTGGGAGAGACCTACCAGGTACGTCTGCACACATTGGGAGCTTTTCCAGTGGCCCAAATCATATTATCCTTAATCCCCGTACTGCCTACCTTATGTGCAGCAGCCATCAGCCGTTTTCTCCTATAAACTCTGGACAATGCACTGACCTGATTCTTGAGACATTGAGTTGCCTTTTCACACATGTAGCACACAACAGGAGAATTTCTGTGTCAGACGCATTTGCATTTACGAGAAATACTGCATTTGGTTCAGGCGAGGGGTTGCACCAGGGTAGAGCATGCAAGAGACGAAACACCTGACGCCAATTACCCTGCTGTCTGGTAGCCAGAACATAATTTAGTGATAAACAACGAGACAGCAGAAGTTGTAGAATCTCTCCAGTTTGACATTTTCGTTGGCGTCTTCACGTAAATTACCCTTCTTCTTCTTCACTCTTGGATGTTTATTTTCTTCTGGTTTTGAAACCAGTTGCGTGATAAAAGTATCATGAACTTGCTGTGAATTCTCTGGTTAATATCCTGCTTTATTCACACAAGGGCTCAATCGGATATAACACAGACTTGTATTAGGGAGCTGGCAGGGTAAAATCTGTTTAATATCTGGTCCAAGCATTTTGGACATTTGCATTCTCACATACAGCTCCTCCAGATAATGCCCAGATAAATTCAGGGTTGCAGTGCATGCTATGCAGGCTATGCTGATGTAATGCACAACAAACCTGACCTTTTACAACAAAGCATGGGGGGGAAGGAACGTCTATTTAAGTGGTTCTACTTTTCCCAACTTCCCTTTCCAGAAAAAAAAAAAAACTTCCACTCAGCCCAACTCACAGCACAACAATAACAGTCTGTTGTTAATGAGCGAATTGCTGTCAATTTCCTGAGTCCCCCCTGCCCACTGCACCGCAACTCAACACACACACATTCACACACTTAAATAAACTGGCTCGCCAGTCGGGCAGCCAGGTTTTACTTGGCCCCTGTTCCTGCAGGAACAACTGTCGCCTTCCTACTTGGCCCATATCAGTGGAGCCGTTAGAGGAGTAAGCAAACAAATGAAACCACCAGCCCCACCTCCTCACACACTCTTACTACACATCTCTAGTGGCACGGCAGCGAAGGACAACGAGGTGGACAGACAGGAAATGGTGAAGAAAGGGTTACAGCATTGAGGCAGGCGGAAATGGTGAAGCTGGGGAGGAAGATGAGCAATTAGGGACTGTGTGGGAAGACGAAATGGCAGAGGAAAACTAGAAAAGGTGGAGAAACATAGTTTTTTCACTGTTTCCTGTGATAAATATGCATCAGCAGGTGCATCAAATATATAATCCCAAGCAGTAAGTATGTTACATATTTGCTAACCAAGTACAAAAAGGAAATACTGATGGTAATGGATGGAAGTTTTTACTATTCTCATAAATTTTTCACTGGTCCTGACTGTCTAATATCATCTGGTCCATGAGCTAGTTTTGAGAGGACACATTGGAGGTGTAGATGCAGAGAAATGGCTCAGAGACTGCAAAGAAGAATAGTAAAATGTGAAGGAAGGAACAGGGGATGTGGAGGAAGAGGTGCAATAAAAGTGAAAGGGGGAGAAAGAGGAAATGGGACAGAGGAAGCGTGTGTGGAGGGGGGAGGAGGTGGGTTGGGGGTCCACAGACAAGGGTCCAAGGTTTTAGATAGCCGAGGCGTCAGTAACTCCGGACAGCCAGACAGTGGTCAGACATGCTACACACACATTTTTCATGGAGACACAGATACAGTAAGTGTCAGTAAGTCGGTCTGTCTCTGTCTGCCTATCAGATATGTGTTCTGCTGTTAAGGAGCACACAAACACTAAAATCTCTACTTTAGTCTTCTGAAGACTTTCTGTTGGCCTTTTATGCAACCCATAATCCTTTATATCACTAAAATCTTAACCATAACCATGAAATCCATTTCTCTTCTTTGAGGACTGATGATACAAGCTGTTTTCCAATAATTACACTATAACTGTGTGTGTGTCTAGACAGCACAAGAACAAATAAACTGGCTACACCTCTGACTTAACCCATAGCACTCTCATCATGCACAGTAATGCTTTTCTTTGCATCCTCTACACCAAAGTTTTCTGCAAGGAGAGGAAAACTTGCACAGTCACATCCTTTCACCTAAAACTGAAAGTCACTCACTTAAAGCTTAGTCATTTAACCCACGTGCATGTAACTCTTAGGAATGAAAACAAACACTTTTGCTGTAGTAGATGGCAAGAAAGTTGGTCCTTTCAAGCCAAAATGCTCTAAAGATCTATCTTCCATTTCTCTCATTTATTATCACATGGTTCTATGTCTGGTGTGTAAATATATAGTGAGATTAGAGAATATAATAAAAAAAATGGAGATTAAGATTAACACATAAACATGCTCTACTGTCTCCCAGGCCTGCGTCAGAGTACTCCAGCCCGTCAGGTCGTCCTCTGAGCTGCGTGGTGGATGAGAACACGCCTGTGATGACGCCTGTGAACGGGGCTGAGGCCAGCTGCCCACCGGGCGAACAGCGGATCCAGGAGAGACGGGTTCGATCCCAGCGGCATCGTAACTACATGAGTCGAACGCATCTGCATACACCGCCTGACCTGCCTGAGGGTTATGGTGAGAGACAGAGCAGCAACACACACACACACACACACACAGCTGGTTGCCACTTAAAATGATGGATCT
>CAFUXE010000632.1:308111-321054 GCA_903364295.1 Serranus cabrilla | reverse complement strand
GTCCGTCCGTGTCGGAGGTGTCAGTCTGTATTTCAGTGTGTTTGCGCTGTCTGTCAGCAGTCTGCCTCCACTGAAGATCAGCTTGTAGGCAGCGCAGCCAGCAGAGAGGCCCGGTGAGGCCGACTCCACTCCGGGGAAATAATACTAAACACGTGTTAGTGCAACGACAGTTAGCTTAGCACCAGTTCTCATATGCAAACACACACAGGCTTGATCATTTAGCAGTGTGCTAATTCTTCCACTGAGTGACTTGGAGAACTGTTGGCAAAGTTGCAAAGTCATGATATTTGTGCAGAAGGAACCTGTGAGTTATGTGAATCCCTGATAGGATGAAACTGAATTCTAGGATTGTTCTTTCGTGTATTTTGGCTGTCGGGGAGCTCCCTGTACTTTCCGCCTGCCAGTGTGTGAGGCAGGACTCATTAGAACAAGAGGAACATAGTGAGATGTGGAGATTTTCCTCTTTGCTTTTTTAGTGCAAGTTCTTAGTCAAAACCTCTTCCAATAACAGCGGCTGGCACGATAGACATGTTTGGGAAATCAACATCTGGTCATTTGGTCAAATAGTATCCATATGTGTCAGAACAGTCTCTGGTTGTGAGTTGAAGCTCAGCTATGTTATCCAGTCAGCATCATTAACTGCTTGTCTGACTCCTTATTAGGAGAGATTTGAGGGAGTCCAGACAACGTTTTAGAACTTAGAAAAGGTCGAAATTAACGAGCTCTAATTTCTAATGCAGTTTTCCGTGATACACACTGATTAATGAAAACAAAGTCAAAACACACTCTATATATACAGTCCGTGTCACAGCATTAAATGTGCTGTGTCCAACACTCCTAAAACATTCATTATCCTCAACCGTTTACCCGAAGTCAGGTCACAGGGGGGCTGACATTGGGCGAGAGGCGGGTCCACCCAGGACAGGACAACCAACCGTTCTCTCATTCACACCTACAGGCAGTTTTAAGTCACCAAATAACTTAACCTGCCTGTCCTTGGACTGTGGGAGGAGATCATTTCGTTAATTATTCCATCATAAAGGCACATTAAGTCGGATTAAACTATTTTCTTGGAATGAGGTTTAGCCTCTTGGGGTATTTTTTGTCGATGCGTTTGCCATTTTCGTCAGTATAAATTGTTTGCCAAACATTTAGATGTGATGAGATTCTATACCTTAAAAGTGCTTGAATTGTGCTCTTAAATTAAAAAACTGGCAGCATCACTTCTGCCTAAATACGTCCTTTGATATGTAATAAGCTTACTATTGGAGATAAGTATTGTGTCAACAAAAATAACTTCAGTTACCAGAAGTCTTGACCAGTACTTCATGTGAAGGTTTTCTTTATTTCCCAGAGCAGTTTTCGTGTTGTGCAGTTGTCTGAAAACAATTTCTTCACTTTAGATAGATACTTTTTTCATCCCCGGAGGGGAAAAAAGCCTCTTCTCAGCTTTGGCTCTAAACACAACTTTTTATTGGGCTAAATGATCTCAACAGCACAGACATGATGTTGGATTGTTTACTCGGCGAGAGACTCGACTCTGCACCCCGATGACTGACAGCAGGCTCGTAAACAAAAACAACAGCATGAAGAAATACTGAGGCCACATGGGGAGACGCATGGAGGAGACAATCTGTTTACACATCCTGTGCTCGTACAGACCCAGTGTGTGAAAATCTGAACATTTGGCAATTACTTAAGTGTTAAACTTGTTATACCTTCTCCTCAAGTCTAGTAAGACCTCTGCTATATAAAGAGAAACCGTAAACCTCAGTCAAACCACTGCTTTACTCTGCTTTTTCTATCTTTTCTATCTTCCTCTCTTTCTATCTTTATTAATTTATTTTCACCCTCTGATCTCTACACCTCCACGCTCCTGTCATCTCCTCTGTCCTCACTCTTTCTCCCCCCCTCCCCATCTTGCACTCGTTGGTGCTCCAAAAACTGTTAAAGTTATCAGCCTCTCCTGCTGGCTCGCTGTCAGAACATCTGTCTTTTATCAACCACAGGATTTAAGAATATTTCGCCCAATATCCACATAGGTCCACCACACACACACATGCACACACACACATGCACACACAGTGACCCGGCTATAATGCAGCAATGCATTGATCTGTTTGGCTGCATGTCGGAGCCAATAGAGCGCTCGTTACCTTGTGCCGGTGTCTGGGGTTTAAGAAAAAGATTCACCTTCAGATGTACAGAGTTGCAAAGAATGGTTTCGTTTTTGTCAGTAGAAAGTGGATGTAAACGTAAGCATACTGCAAAGAGAGGGAACGCAAAGGGTGATTTCTCTTTAACCTGCTATGAAAATCTGTTGAGGCGCTGCTCCCCTTGTGCATCTTTTTCTCTCTCTTCTCTTGTTGAATCCTGCATTTCAAGCTGAGCGTTGCCATGTAGAGCGCCCATAGAGAGCCCAGGTCTGGTGCTGACTCAGAGGAGGATCAGGCTGTCTGATAGACCATTTCAGAAACTCCTCCTTATATGGTATAACTCCTGTTTTAGTGATAGACACGTCAAATAAGCTGGACTGCTATAAAACCATGGTTTGGTGAAGTTTGTTTGCGTGTGTTTGGCCTGTTAATTGCAGGTTCTTTGCCATTTAACTTATTTTTTTTACCCCTTTTTTAAGTCTTTCATCACTCGATCTGATACATGGGCAATGTCACAGCGTAATGAGAAAGTGATGTAACGGTTAGTGTAGCAAATTAATTTAGACAGGGAGTAATTAAGTGAAGTAATGCATTTTTCAGAAACTACCCCAGCGCTGCTCTTAACACACTTTGTTTTCAGTGGGTTTATTTTTAACCTCAGGTCTTTAGAAACAGTTTGTGTTTTGTCTGTAAGATCAGATGACGTGGAACAGATTTGGCATTACAACACGGAGTCTGCAGCTCTCACCTCAGTCTACTAATCCTCCAGGATGCCTCTGGGTTTAAATGTGACTCAGACGGCCCCGTTGCCGTCGACCTGAGACTAATGAAGGCCTTGAACTGTCAGACAGTCAGACACAGCTACATTACTGTGGTCTGCCACACTGTCTCTCACATAGTTAGTTTCCTCCCTTGCAGCAGCACATAGTATATGTCTGAAAGATTACATCAGTGTTTGCTGAAGGTATTTTTAGTTGCCGCTGGATTTAGGTTTAGTGGGCATCAGCAGGTATTTTCCCAACCAAGTTATAAATCTTCATGACATTTATATCAACATTTGCATTGATGTTTTAAGAAGAGATGATTATATTTGGTGCATTATGGCTGTGTGGTATATTTAACCGGTGAAATATAAATATTAATGCAAATTATTGCGTTAGAAATTCATCCAACATATATATACATTTGTATGTATTATAATTATTTGCACGCACATTTACTGCGCTCTCAGTGTGAACTGCTTTTTTTTGTACTCGTATGCTGCATTAGGTATGATTTAAAGTACAAAATATTGTTTTCTGTAATGGAAACACCTTGCAGCGTTTTCATTCGATATTCTCAGAAAGTGTCGTCAAAGGCAACATATGTGCGTCAGCAGGCGGTCTCATTACTGCAGCTGGTTTCCTGCACATCCTGTATATCTGAAACTTATAGAAATGTGCAGATGTGGTAGTTTGGTATGTTAGAGATCACTCACTTGCAGGGGAAAAACATGTTATCCAAGTAAATAATTCTGTACACACATGCACATATTTTGACTTCTTCTGGTGAGTCGGCTTCAGTGTTGGGCCGACCTCTGTGTGAAGAACAGGGCACCAGCTGATACTCAGACGTATAAAGGGCTCTTTGATTCTTTAGGCTGGATTGGGGGCAGAGTGGGTGTGTTGGTGTGGCTTTAACACCACTGCACCTACTCAACACTCATTACAGCCCACCTGTATAAGCTGCCATGAAAAAGACTTTCTCCCACACACACAAGCACGCAGCCTTGCACTCTCTCACCTAACACACACCCAGTCTGCCTCTCTGTGAGCGCAGCACGAGGATGGAGGACTGTCATGACTCTGCAGGTTCAGGTGCATGTGACCCAGATCTGGCAAGTGTTCACTTCTTCATTTTCTTGACTTCTCCAGCGTCTTTTTCCGGCTGCTCCTTTCACTTTTGGAATAACAATAATACAATCCTCTGGCTCTTGTATTGAATTTGAAAGTTACATTTCTCCCCAAGTAGTATTTTACCCGACTGTCACAGCAATAGAAATCATTTCTCTCTTCTGGCTCGGGCAGATTTTCAGCTTCGCTGTGCTTTTATTTTCTATATTTACCATCAAATATGCAGAGCTCGTCCCGTTTGGAAACCAGAGACGGTGAACTATGTCGAAACGTATTTTTAATTACACCGTGCCCTCGGAAGGAAAAAAAAAGTGCGCTGAAATTACGCTTTATTATATGGTTCTTGAGCCTCCCAGCCAAAAGCAACTCATTCCATTTTGTTTAAGGCCATCTTTTCTTCCCCTCCTCCTTCCTAAAGTGGTTTCCAGGACTGCTCCGCTGCAGTCTTACCCTTTCTTTGACATGCTAGGAGCCCCAGCGCCTGCCAATAAAATAAATAGCAGCGGACTTGATTATACAGGGATAGACTGGCGAAACACTGCACCCGTTTAGTTTGGAAAGCCCAAATAGATGAGGCCTTTTTCAACCCACTGAACCAGAGAACCAAAATGTACAAGTGTCGGAATAAGTGGGTGGCTATGTGCTGCTACCTTAGAAGGTCTCTCCTTTCTTTTTATAAACCAATTCAGTCTTTGTTTGGCCAACAGCAGCCTCAACACTCCTCTCGCGGCCGAGGACAGTAGCTTCTTTTAAAGAAGTCCTCTGCTGGCTCAGCGTCTCCTCGCAGGAAAATGAGGGCTGCTGTCCTGTTGGAGGGAGAGATGGATTATGTTTTTACGAGGCCCACCCAGGCGTCCCACCACCAGCACCACAATGAGGGCTGGAGGAGACCAGAACTAGAACACTGACCATGGCTCGCCCTCGCCAAGATTGCATTTAATCGTTGTCTCATCTTTTTTTGAATATACATATACAATGAATGACAAGAGAGGTCAGTGTTCCCCAAAAAATGATACACAGAAGGAGGCACACCCACAGTTTGAGAAATTAATTACTTAATAATATCATATATAAGATGTATTAAAATTGAATTATTGATGCTCCCTACATACCTGCTAATAACTTATTTGAAGAGTCTGATCTATAAGACGAAACATAGACCAACTGATCAGACTTAACTTGAATACATCAGTTTTGGATACAAATATGCAGAAGCTTTAATTATACAAACCATTACTGAACTCTTGATTGATTCTGTTAAAGTTTGAAATCAAAAATTAAATCAATATGTGGCAGTAACTGATTAATAAATGTGTGGGAAAGCCTTAAAAAATGCAAAGTTATGCAGCCAGATATGCGCTCACAGCAGCTTTCGAAATCTACATTCATCCAAAATCGTTTACAGCAAAGAGAAAGACATCTTCAGTTTTGTGCTGGTCGGCAGAAACGAGCCTGGAAGTTTAAAAAAACACAAAAAAAAGAGGTTTTTTTCCCCCTTCACCTCAAAGTGTGAGGAAGGGTGGCAGCTCCAGTGGTTGGATGATGGAAGTTCCAGTTGTGGTTGGTGGTGGGCGGGGATTCCTAATCAGCCTTGGCTGTCAGCGTCTGTATGTTTGACAGGAGTGTAAAGACGTCTCGGGATGGAAAAGAGTTGAAGACACAGAGATCGTGTGGAGTAATGATTTAGGGAGAATTAACATAGTAAAAGTTGTCAGACTTGACCTGAAGAGAGACTTGAAGATGGAGGAGGGCAAAGAGCCACCCAGAGGCACCACTCTCCTTTGTATATTTGTCTCCCTCTCTCTCTTTTCTTCTGTGTGTATCTCTTTCTCTCAGCATACCCAAAGGTTATCTCCCTCTCTGTCATTCCTGCTGGGGATATTTACCAAACGTCTGGTCAAAGGGCCGGCCTGTCCACAGGTCTGGATCAGATTTACTGAGGGCTTAAGGCTCCGTTTAATGCTCTTTGCTTTGAGTGAGGAGAGGGAATTTCTTTTTAAACTCCCTCGTTCAGCGGTTAGAGGATATTTGAGATGGAGGGGTCGGGGAATTCCCAACAGGACATATCCCTCTTTCATCTTGGAGTCAAAGCAGTAAACAAGAACAAAATATAACATATACTCATGACCATGTGACAGTAATTCAGCTGTAATGCACCAAACACAGACTGGAAAGAGCAGCTCAGGACAAACCCTTTAATCCTGATGTTTGAATTAATGGTGATTCATACTGATTCCTCTCCTCTTTTCCCTTCTCCCCTGCAGTCATCCACCTCAGCTGAAGGACCAGGGTCCTGGGATCCCTCAGCAGGCTCTGTCTCCAGCCCAGCTGCCCGAAGAGGCCGAGTGCCTGACGGTGCCCAAATACAAGAGAGACCTGGTGCAGAAGCTGAAGATCCTGCGGCAGGAACTTTCTCAGCAGCAACCCCAGGCCGGCCACTGCCGCATCGAGGTCTGCCGGGAGGAGATATTTGAGGTAAAAAACTGACCTTTCTCACACACTGAAACACACACAAAACGACATGTTAACAATGCCGAATGCTCTTTCTGTGTATCCTCATGCTGTGGAAAACCACTTTATTTTAAGGAGTTTAAGTTTAACTCTTTAAAAACAAACACAGTCGGATATTCCAGCATTTCTGTGACATGGTTTCTACACTGTTGGACTTCTGTTTCCAACCAGTGTTGTCGCCCCCTGCTGGTTATTAGAAAGAATGCAAGTTTAAGGCACTTCTGCATTGGCTGCACTGTCAGGCCTGAAACTTGGTTTAAAACTACAGCAACTCAATTGTTCTGTGGTGTTACTGTTATGTATTGAATGTTATATGGAATATCCATAAAATATGTCATGTAGTCAGAGGCTGCCAGTAGAAAAGAGTCCTTAAGGAAAAAGGCTGGGAACCAGTGCTTTAAACCATAAAAGGAAACATTTGGGAGACTGTTAAAGGGCATCTGAGCACAGCTGCAAACACACACACACATAAATAAATGCAAATTTGTATAATGTGCATTGACCATGTGTTCATGAAATTCCCCATGTGGCATTCACAAAAGCAGCACATGCTGGCATGCAAACCCGAAATGTCCACGAAAACAATAGCAGAATGCCTACAAACCCAGATCTGTGCATTTTACTGGCATTTTTTCTCCCCATTTACGATGTGCACCAGAAAAGGGCCCAGGGCAGCGCAGAAACACTACTCAGAACAGCTTTATGATTTCCAGGGAAAAGCAGAACAGAAAGGCCTTCACAACACCACAAAAAAACGATTCCTCTGTTACTTTTCTTCTCCTCCTCTGTCTCTCTTTTTCTTGCTCTCTCAATCATTTGTTCTACCAAGGCAAGGCATTCTTTGTGGATGATTTCAGCAGCTAAAGAGATGGGGAAGGGGGTGGGAGGGGGGAGGTGGGAAGGAGCGGGTGAGGAAAGGAGCAAAGGCAGCAGTGGCAAGTATTCGAGGCCAGACATAACTTCATAACTACAAGTTGAGCAATGAAAAATATGACTTCATCCTCCTCCGACGTGACAGCTGTGGAAGGGGAAAGTTAAGTGTGAAAACCAGCCCTGCTGATCCACTTGAGGTTTTCGTGCAGGAACCAGCGGACCAGTCAACCGCTGGCCGTCTGCTCACACAAGTGTGTGGATGCACTTACAGCGTTTCTAGTCTGATTCCTCATCTTCACGTGTTCTGTGGCACAAGTGAACATGTGATGAACACAAATAAAATGCTTCACTTGGTGCACATCCCATCTCTAATTCACTGGAGGGTTTTTAAATGTTTTGAGCACTTTAAACATATTTCTGCTCACCAGCATGTTGGATAGCTTGAGTTTGCAGTATCTAAAATGTTTGTGTCTTTAATACCATCTTACAGCCGACTGTCTGCTGCTCTCACAGTTGCAGCAGCAGCGCTGTGGCTGGTCAGGACATTGTTTACTGTGGCATGGCCTCTGAGTCTCCGGACTCCTCTGAGAGGACAGAGAGAGGAAGAGAGATGGCTCTTATGTAATGTAAAAAGTAAATACACTGACGATTTGTAACTTCAACTGTGGGAGGGATTACAATAAAGAGAGGCAATACCAGAATGCACTGGAAACAATTCTTTTAAAGCAATACTTTCAGACTTAGATGTCAGTATCAGTGACTTTGTTTTAGGCTTGAGTTGCACCAAACGTGCAGTACGCAGCCTGATTATGTCTCAGTGTTCTCAGGCTCAGTCAGACTGCTGAGCTGCAGACGTCTACTGCAGGAATTGGGTCATTTCTCATCACTAGCTAGTAACAGCTTATTTGTTGTTACATGGTGTGTGTGTTTATGCACCATAGACTGTATATTTTTTAAAAAGGAACATAACTTTTACCCATCTGTTTGTAGACTCGAAGCCTTGAGTTTTTTGACTGAGCTGGAAGTGACCATATCTGGATGTGTCGGTGCAGATAATCCAAACACTAGCTGCTGGCTTGGTTAGCGTGGTGCATTTACAGTCTATGGTTATCTGTGGTAACGTTAATGCTTATTTTTGATGGTGAAAAACGGATGGGAAACAAAATGTACTTACCCAAAAAACTGAATTTCTTTTATTCAAACCAAATGCTGAAGACTTTCTTTAGGCAACAAAAATGCGAATGAACTTTGATTAACTGAAAACACACTAAAAAAGTGACGGCTATGGCTCAACTTATACTCTTTGATCCTGAGGTTTCACTTTAGATGTCTTTATTTCTACTGTGGAGTTCAGTATTTTCAACATAGGGTTCTATGGGGATTGACTCGCTTTCGGAGCCACCTTCAGTGGCCGTGTGAGGAACTGCTGTATTGTATTAAGTTTGCTGTGTTTGTTGGGTTGTAGGAGTCGTACCGGCAGGTGATGAAGATGCGTCCAAAAGATCTTTGGAAAAGACTGATGATCAAATTCAGAGGAGAAGAGGGACTGGACTACGGCGGGGTAGCGAGGTGAGTGATGACATGTTTATTTTTCTGTGGCCTTTAAATATCTGAAAATATTCTGTTGTGGTTGTTTGAAGTCTATTTTTTTTTTTTACATTAAATCTGCTTGTGTGTCAGGGAATGGTTATACCTGCTGTCCCACGAGATGCTGAACCCGTACTACGGCCTGTTCCAGTACTCCAGAGATGATATCTACACTCTGCAGATTAACCCCGACTCTGCCGTCAACCCGGTAGGAATGAATGAGTTTTATGGTCCTATAAAACCAATTAAAGTCGTTTAATAATAATGTATCCAGTCAGTCATCAGATACAGACAGAAACAGGGAATTTTAAAGTCAGACACATACATTTGTCATGGGACACCATATAAATTTCATCTCAATTTAATTGAATGATTTAACTTTTTACCTCTCAGTATGTGGACAAATATGATCTATTTTTTTGCATCCAGTCAATTATGCTGAAGTTAATAGAGCAGTTAATCCCATCTGCTCAGTTTTAGCTGTTGGCATTGTGGTAAAAACTGAAGCTGTATTATCTGATATGATATATAAACTCATCTGATATGAGTGTAAGCCTGAGTGTCTCGTCCCCGTGTAATGTGCAGGAGCACCTGTCGTACTTCCACTTCGTGGGTCGCATCATGGGCATGGCGGTGTTCCACGGCCACTACATCGATGGAGGCTTCACTCTGCCGTTCTACAAGCAGCTGCTGGGAAAACCGATCACGCTGGACGACATGGAGTCAGTCGACCCCGACCTCCACAACAGCCTCGTCTGGATCCTGTAAGAGTCTTTTTCTTTCAAGGCAACAGAGTGTGCTATGTTTAAGGGGGAAAATGTACATGTATTCACAAAAAGAATCGCAACAGAAGTTACCGTAAATAAATAAAAACTGCACACTAACTTTACCTCACTGTCTTCACATTTCTATTGACTGTGGCGCCCTCTGCTGACAGCTGAGCTAATGACATCTGATGTCAGAAATGACCGTCCTTCCTGTGCTGCAAAAATCCTCCTTTAAACATCTTATGCATCATGAAGTCTTCCACTATAATTAAGCTGCTGAGTTGTCAGGGATTATGAGACAGTTATGAGTTAATAAATGCTTCTTTTTAGTGAAAATGATAATATCCTCTTTCTCACTTGCCCTCCTTTCTTTTTCAGGGACAACGACATCACTGGCGTCCTGGACCACACTTTCTGTGTCGAGCACAGTGCCTACGGAGAAATCATCCAACACGAGCTCAAACCTAACGGCAAGAGTGTCCCCGTCACAGAGGACACCAAGAAGGAATATGTCAGGTGAGGAGAGGGATGCACTCACACAACAACATGACAACATGCAGCAAAAGCAACAAAGTTTAGTTTCGGCTCACACAGTTTTATTTATTCATGACTTTCTGTGACAGTCCAGGCTGTCACGTTTTTTTATTTTTTAAGTGCAAAGTGACTGACGGTCCTCGTCTTTGTTCCCCTCCTTTCGTTTTCTCTGCAGGCTGTATGTGAACTGGCGTTTCCTGCACGGCATCGAGGCTCAGTTTCTGGCTCTGCAGAAAGGATTCAATGAGGTTATTCCTCAACACTTGCTCAAATCCTTCGACGAGAAAGAGCTGGAGGTACAAATTAAAAACATCATCCTTACATCTTCCACAATACAGTCATAACTGTAAATCCGTGCACACTTTTCCTGTATAGGTATATTTAAGCTTCTATCTTCCTCTGTACCTTCAGCTGATCGTGTGCGGCCTGGGGAAGATCGACATCTCCGACTGGAAGTCCAACACACGTCTGAAGCACTGCACCCCCGACAGCAACATCGTCAAGTGGTTTTGGAAAGCCGTGGAGTCGTTTGACGAGGAGAGGAGAGCCCGGCTGCTGCAGTTTGTCACAGGCTCATCCAGAGTCCCACTGCAAGGCTTCAAGGCTTTACAGGGTATTTATCTCCAGCCTCTTCATCTTAATTTAACTCATGGAGCTTCTGTTTACGAGTCTTTTTTACTTTGAAACTTAATCATTCTCAACCTTTAGTCTAATCCATAGTTTCATGAACAGAAACTTTGGGCTTATATGTTCATAAACAATCTTTTTTTTTCATGACTAAGGTGAGACATTGACAGCACCAACATAATGAATGCTCAACATGAGATATATTCTCTGTCATTTCCTCAGTATTATGCATAAAGTTTGCAGTTCAGATCAGAATCAGGTGGATAAAAAAAGCATGTTTGTTGGTGCAGATTGTCTCTCATAATGTGTCAGGTGGGTGTGACTGACCCACACATCACTAATAAGCACAGTCAGATTCAGACAAAGTGTGTTTTTCATACGATAATAATAATCTTTTTAAAAAACCTTTGAAACATAAGATTTTGTTTGATTTAATTTGTAGCCCTTTTCTAGAACGCTGTCACAAAACATAATTTAGTTGTTTATAGCCAAATAACATCTAATTTAATGTGAAATAGCAAGAATTTTAATAATTAGCACAATATGTATACTGTATATAAATGTTATTTACCACAGCTGGTAAATATTGAACATTCACTTTGCTATTGTTACTGGCTGAAGGATCCTGTTTGTTTTGGCTGCAGGTGCTGCAGGCCCCAGACTCTTCACCATTCATCAGATCGATGCGAACACCAACAACCTGCCCAAAGCCCATACCTGGTGTGTGTCACACGCAGACTCACTCACACACACATAATCTCATGATAATAGAAAACGACGCCTCTCACGGCTTCATTCATGTGAACTCGTTCCTTCTCTTTTCTCCAGCTTCAACCGGATCGACATTCCGCCCTACGAGAGCTACGACAAGCTATACGACAAGCTGCTGACTGCGATCGAGGAGACCTGTGGCTTCGCAGTGGAATGAGAGACACATTGGAGTGTGTGTTTGTGTGTGAACGTGTGTGTGACTGTGTGTGCAGGCCTCTGGTAGACTTTAACCGTCACTGCGTCGTGCCGACAGGCTGCTCAGAGCCTGGTGACGAGCGTCTTCGACCAGCCTGCGGTCTTCCTCTTCTCTCACACATTCTTCCCTTATCGATGTCTGTTTGAACAGCTGCTAAAGACTCATCCCGTCATCTAATTTTTTTTTTTTTCGTTTATTTGTTCCCTTTCAGTGTAGCTTTTGTGAAATACGGAGTCAAATCTAAATCTAATCACGTCAGGAAGAAGTTTATCAGCTTAATGTCCAACGTCTTGTAAAAGTGATTTCAAAATTCTCCCTCTGTGTTTGAGAGCAGCGGGTCGCGATTTTGTTTAAACTGATTGAATTGATCCTCGTCATGCTACTGAATCTGTAAACACTGCAGGTAGCCATATCTTGCCCTAAGTAGCCAACTTAACCTCAACCAATACACCTTCCAACCCTCACGGCTGAAGAGTCGGAGAGCTTTATTTTACAGGAGCGCCACAAATCCATCCTTCCTCTGGGTCATGCTTTTATATCTAAAGGGGTTCATTTCAAAATTATGTGTGTTGATAGCTAATTTAGGTCACATTCAGAATAAAAATCTTTCATTTTTCCAGGAGTCATTTTACAACTATAAAATCCTGTCATTTAAATAGTAAATATGTAACATTTTGAGATGAAACTCATAAAGACGGACCTGGATGTGAGTCGTCACACCTCATGTTGTGCTTCAATTTAAATCTACGGATATCTTCTAAAATAATTATTTGCATAAAATCACTGCAAGAATTTTTTTAGGGTATTATAATTGAAAATCCTTTGATCTTATTTGTTGCATTTTTTAACAGCAGTTATATTTACTGTGCACATTGTTCTGTTAACATCAGCTCAGATCTCATTGAAACCCGACTCCTGTGGATGTTTGGCTGCCTCCTCTCTTGTAAACTTTTTATATTTCTTCATTAATTCTTTTGTTTCATAGCATGTTTTCTGCTTCTTCTGCCCACATCTCTAGCTTGTTTGTAC
>CAFUXE010000632.1:277300-304342 GCA_903364295.1 Serranus cabrilla | reverse complement strand
TATGGAATAGTCATGGGATTTTGTCGTGTGTGATGAAATTGTTGCCAACAGTGATTTTCTTTCTATATACCATATACGCGCGAACCAGTCCCTGAATCAGTCAAGTGATAAGGCCGGCTCGCGAGGCTTCGAACGTCATACGCATACGTCATCAACATGCGCTTTACAAGAAACTTGTTTGATTACACACGCTTCGAAGTATCGACACAGCAGGAGGACACACCACTACGAGAAGCAGTGAGATGGTCCTGTTACTTTTCCGTCAAGTTTGAGAACCTGCAGTGCCTTTTTGGCAATAATGGAAGACCACACGTATACCGTTTCAAATGAGAAGGAAACATCGTCGCCAAAAATACACAAAAGGGAATTAAAAAGACAACGGGACCAGCGAAATCACAGAACAAGGGTGAATATTGGGGTCGCGTTTTCCAGGTGGAAAGCGCTATTGACCGAGAAAGGTTTCAAAAGGGACGCTGACGTTGCCTGCTTTCTTCTCGACAGGTAAGTCTCCACGTCTAGCTGCTACCTGTCCACTGCCTCTCCCTCTTTCAATTGATTCACCCGGTGATGATGATCTCTGACAATGCACATATATTGTAAATTAAACAATAGAGAATGTATCACAGCTAATTGGCACATAGTTTATGCGTCGCAGAGCTATGCAAGCATTGTCCTAGCCTACTGTGTTTGTCCTGTTAAGTTGTTAGCTGATGCTGTTGGCTAATACTACGACAGTAATGCTACCTATAAAAACAATATAAGTTAGGCAACGTGATTCACTATCGTGCTCGAGGAGTAATTACCCAAACATGCTCACACAAGTTATTCAACACAGTTTGAAGTTTGTTTGAAATAACGAACCTCATCACCCGAAAGAACACATAGCCACTTGAATCTCGACCCATTCCGCTTTCCGTAGTTTCAAAGAAGTTGCAACGCACTTTTTAAAACGCGTGGCGCTAGAGAGCGAATGCAATATCAAATTTGAACTAGGTGGGAGAAAAAATTACACAGTGCACGTTTCAGGAATTTCATAGTATTACTTCTGCCAAGGAGGTCTGTTTTCGCCAGCATGTGTCTGTTTGTTTTTGTACAAAATAACACAAAAGTACTGCAAGGATATAGATGACATTTTCGGAAAACGTGTATATTGGGACAAGGGAAATGTGATTAGATTTTGGTGGTGATCAGTGATCCGAAACACCATCTGGAATTTATATTGTAAATTTATATTATTGTGTCAGTGACCATATTGCCTTCACTAACTGCCGCCATCTAGTGGATGAAATATTTCAATGACAGTGTGCTCCCAAAATACATGCTGAAATATAATCCTTTAAGTGTGCACATGTTGTGCAGTAAAAATCTGGTCTGCACCACCAAAAGGCTCAATGTGTGTTGAGCGATCACACAACATCTTGGCTCTGCAGGGCCGAGTGCAGCCAAAGAGCACCTGAGCAGAAACCAACCCCTTAACTTCTAGCGCCATCTGCTGCAACCGTCCAACTATTATTTATTTATTATAATTACAGCTCCAGTCTCACTGCATGTGTCGAACCCCAAAGATATGATGCCTTTTGACCCTGTGAGGTAGCAGGAAGTTTTCACAGTTCAACTGCATCTTTTTAAAGATTCAGTAAAATACCCTTTTCTCTTATTTGCTCAAAGTGCCATTATTCTGACAGTAGAAGCAAATGATGTGAAAATATCACACTTCCTGGCTCCTCCTAGTCCCTGAACAGCATTTGCAGGAATCCGCTGCATCTGAACAAAAAGCTCCAATCAGAGGCAGGAGGCGTCTCTCATGCAATGCTTGTGCACGTGCTGCACAGCCCCCCTCCCCCGTGCATGCTCTCATTCAGTCAGACTCGGTCGCTCCGGCGTGCAGCTGCAGGAGGAGCTTTGGGAACACAATGGCTGAAAAACAACAACCATCTGTGAAAAAGCTGCCCATCCCTCCTCTGCCTACAACAGCGTACACAGCGAAGACAAGGAAAACCAATAAGACCAACGATGAAAAGCAAGCCAAAAAGAAAGAGTGGGACAGAGTGCGAAATAAAACAAGAATTAACATCGGTGCAGCTTTTCCGAGGTGGAAGGAGCTGCAGGAGCTGAAAGGATTCAAAAACGATGCCCAGTTAGCCAAATTTCTGCTCGACAGGTAAATACAGCGGTTTGATTCCTGTTTGAAGCAGCAGAGAGGGAGCTGGAAGTTTTACTCTTTCACATTTTCAAGCGAAGTTAACTCTCTCCAGAGTCTTACCAACTGCACCGTTATTACCTCTTTAATCAGGGCATGAAACTCTGAACTCCACACACTCCACTTTAAGAATCAACTACTAACAAACTGCACTGTATTCACTGTCTGCAGCACTCGCCTGTGTGTTCAGCATGTGCAGCACAGTCAACTTAGCCAACACAGATGTATACAAAGTGTGTATTGGTGCTTTATGGTTGTTTTCAGTTGGCAGGATACAATTATTTTACATGACACATGGGGAGCGCTGCTGTCCTTTAAACCAGCTTAACAAACTCATGTAGACATTAAGATACATGGGAAAGATAGTTTGAGACTGCTTCCTCCTCTTCTCTTTCAAAGCAGAAAAACCATCCCTTCACCTACTACCTGATGCCTTCAACAGAGGAGGAGGTCGATGATGTCACTTATCCCACACCTGCAATTCTGTCCGTTCCCAGGAGTTTTAACAAACATTAATAGTTGGCCCTGTGTGAAAACGCCGACTGTCTGTGCACCAACAACTGCCATGTTTTCTGTTTTCTGATTGTAGTTATCGTCGCACCAAGTCAGATAATCAGTCCAAACAGCCGCGCCTGGAAATGGAGTCTTCACCTGAAACCTGGTGAGTGTGTGTGTGTAAATTATGTATCTTTAGTAGCTAATAAGCAACCTTGATATATACTCTTTGCTTCTTTGCCGTCTGCTTATTTAGTGAAAGCACGAATCCTGAATACCAGTTTATGACGACTTCATCGAGCGAAGTTGGGCGGGAAGCTTCAGTCCAGTCATCTGAAAATGAAACGGTAAATCTCTGACAAATCTTCTGTGCAAACAATTAACCGGGTAACTGATCCACAGAAAATACATTTTAATATGTAGTATTGATATAAGACTACAAGGTGATCAAGCTTTTTTTTAACTTGGGATGTAAAATATCTGTTGTGTATGAAATGTGTTGCCTGGTTTCAACTAAGCCGTGTGCTGATGTGTTGCTGCTCCTTGTCCCCTTTTAAGGAGTCTGGGTATCGTCCACTGATTGTGAGTTCTCTGACTTTGACAAGCAACAGCTTTTTGCCCAACCAGTCAGAAAATAAAGAAAACAAAGGTGAGTCACCTTCGTCCAGCAGAGGTAAATTTAAAGATTGCAAATTGACTGTATGCCAAAAATATGTGTAAGTCCTCATATAGCATATAAAAAAACCGAATGTTTGCGATTGCGTTGTTTCTCAGCCACAGACGTATAAAGAAAGAAAAAAAAGTTGTTGCAGTGAAAAAACTTAGTTGTCAGGCTCTGTTTATTTAATCCTCTTTAAATAATCCGATAAAGAAAATCACCATCAGGGATCTCTGACATATATAGTGCAAAGAAACAGCAGGAAGAACACTATGTGGTGATTGGGGTTCCTCAAAACGAGGTTGGTGTTCATCCCACACAGGTCAGAGGTCGTACATGGGGGGCAGCTAGTAGTATGTTGGTCAAAATACCCACAAAAAGAAAAAGTATATTAAGTTGTCCAAAATGGCAATAAAAAAATATATAGTGATAGTATTGTATGATTTCCAATGTGCCAAAATGTCAAAGTATAGTTAGCTCAAAATCACAAAAAAATCATAGTATAGCATGTTGTCGAAAACAATTAATTGTATAGCACGTTGTTCAAAATACCCCAAATAAGTAACAGTATATTGTTAAACAAATCACGCAAAAAAAGTCACCGTATACAATGTCAAAGGTCAACTCATCACTCTCTCCAGAAGCAGCAGGCTGACTGATTTTAACACCAGTTTGCAGCTAAAAGTTTTCAGTGCAATTGGGAGTCAAAACTAAATGTGTAAGAATGTTGATGTTCCTGTGTTTGTCCTGTACGTGAATGTTAAGACGTTGGGTTCCTGACGTTTTGATTTAAATGCAAAATGCTATTGACAAATTATGTGAATGTAGCGTTCAAAAGCATGTTGTCTCTCTAATTTAATATTTCAGAACTATAATGTTATTTCCTTTGGAGTATCTCTTACTGATATTGTTGGAAACGCCACATTAATACACTTGGTAACAGGAAATGTGTATTACTAAATGCTCTCTGTTTAAAACTGATTAACTCAGATATTAAAGAAGAAAAAGAAGAAGAGTTCAGCACCTCGTTAAGTGTGGGAGACGGACGCTACCTGGTGGATTTGGGGAGGTACGTTGATGTTTACACCGGTAACCAATGACTTGTACTTTACTTGAGTATTTCCATTTTATGTAACTTTATATGTCTACTTCACTACATTCTCGTGGCAAATATTGTACTTTTCACTCCACTACATTTTGCTGCCATCTTTAGTTACTAATTATTATTCTGGTCAAGAGTTAACTTTAACAAGATTTAAATATGATCAATTTAAAATTATTGTTAAACTACATAACAGTATATTCAGTAGTTAAAATTAGCCCAACCTGGACATCAGTAAAATGCTGCTTATATAAATGCATCAAAAATAATTTAATATATTTAGAATATAGAAAACGATCTGAGTGGGTCCATTCTGCCTACCGAGGACTTTATTATTGATACTTTAAGCACATTTTGATGCTGATACTTTTGTACTTTTTGTACTATTTGTACTTTATCTTGTAGTGGAGTAATTTCACAGCGTGTTTTTAGTACTTTAACTTATGTAAGGGATCTGAATACTTCTTCCACCACTGTACCCCCCTTTCTGTCTCCCGCAGCTCGTCTGAGTTCGTCGTAGATGAAGAGTGCCTCCTCCAGCTGTTAAAGTCGTGCCGGGAATGCAGCAAACAATGTACGGTCAGAAAACGTGTCACAGGACTGAAGCTCGTGGTTAGCCAGACGTGCTGTTACTGTCAGAGCCGCTTGAAATGGACTAACCTGCAAGATGACGACGATGGTGATTTCCACATAAATGGAAAAGATTCAGCACATGGACAGACCAACTCAGCCAGCTGAGAGACTCTATGAGCAGACGGCGGTTGTACTGAGATTATGCTGAAGAAGGAATACGTTTTTTTTTACCTGCAACACAGCAGGCGAAGCAGCTGCACTTTATTCTGCTGCTTCTCTGGACTTTACTGTGACCCATTCCAGCCAGAGAGGACGAGTGAGCCCACACGTTTAATGGGTGATGGTGATGATTCATGTGTTCATTAGATACAACATCAGTGGACAGTGTTTCAACATTGCAACCCTTTGTATTGGTTTAAAACTACCATGTCATTAGTTCAGTTACAAACAATCACAATGGAGCAGAAGAATAAGAGATGTCACAAAAGACTGATTATCATCGCCCCCCGGTGGTCAGACAGCACAACACCAGGTTAATTAAAAATCATACAGCATTAAAAGTTAAAAAATAAATAATGCACTGGCATGGTTACATCATTAAAAGGAAGACTTTGCACATATGAGAGGGGACAATGGAAGTTAAAAAAATCTCAGTGTGGGACATTAACTTTGCATTGGTGGTCCCTATTTGGCAAAAGGAAGAACATTTTTACTAGTTTGCTACAATATCAGCACACAGACTGCACAGTGAGGGAGCCGTTTAAAAACATTCTTAGTTATCAAGTACTAAAACCCATGGAAGAAGGGGACTTGGTCCAAGGTGTCGTTAAAGTTCAGGAATAGCAGCTGGGGTGAGAGGAACGGTTAGCTACATTAGCTAATAGCTACAACGTGTCGGAGTGTGTTCAGTTCATTAATAAATCACTCATCAGGACTTGTACAATTCTTATGTGAAATTCCGCTTCTGTGCAAATCTGAAGGAAGATGCCGAGGAGTCCGTGCTGTTCAGCCGTCAGAAAGTCGTACCCTTGGCTGTGAATGGCAGAAACATGTTCCTCTAAATCCAGGCTGGAGCGGAGCTTAAAACAGCCCTGCGTGTCGCTGCCCTGGTCAGTGCAGATAGCTCGTGTTGTACTGGAAGGAAGCCATCTGGACCCGGTTGCGCAGCCTCTGGACCTCCAGATCCTGGAAGTGGTCTTCCTCGTCGTTCTGGATGATGATCTTCTGCAGTTCACCGATCTCCCGCTCCATCCTGGAACGCAGCTCGCGCTTCATCTTCAGCAGAGCCTGCAAAGCGAATGGTGAAGGGTTTGAATAGTTTTCCAGGAAAACCTTTATGGTGATGTTAGATTTAAGCACAGTCTGCAGGCGTCTGTCCTGTTATCTGAACATTTCCACCTGACCCAAAAAATGTTTTTGCTAAGCCAAAACAGAAGAGAAAGTCAACCTTGAACAGACATGACAGCAGGTGGAAAAAGTTAATCCAAACCAATTTTTAGAGTCAGAGGTAAAATTTTGCCTGCACATATTGTCAGTCAACAGTTCTTTAATAAGAACACAAACATTTTAAGTTGGTGACAGAAGAAAACTAAAAGTTTACCTTTTCTTGAGCTTTTTTCCGAACCTGGATCTCCTGCCGCTCTTGTGCAAGTTTTTCAGCCAGTAGTGAAAACTGAAAGAGAGAAAGCTCATTATAACTCACCTAGAGTCTGAGTAGGAAAGTAAAGGACTTAGTCCATTTTATAACGATACAAAAGTGTGTGTGTGTGTGTGTGTGTGTGTCCTACTTGGTCTTTGTAGTAGTTCTCCATGGACCTGATCTGGTCCTGGTGTCGTCTCTGATGTTCCAGCCGCTGCTCCCTGGCGTACGCTCTCTGCTCTCTCAACCGGACTTTCTGTAGCTCCAAACCCTCCTCAAACAGCTGCCGAAACATCTGTGATGCACATACAACCACATGTCACCCAAAAGACATTATTTATTACTAAATTGTTTGTGTACTTTCTTCTACTGATCGTGATTCCTCTCAAACACCCCAGCAATATTTAGATGCACAAAGTTTAGCATGGAGAGCGAACTTGCTTAAAGAGGTTTGAGTTTCAGAAGAGAAGGGACCATCAAAAGTTACACACTTGATGCTTTTTAAAAATTTTATCACTGAGTACTTAATCCATGTTCAAGCAATTGATTTCTGGAAAAATTGGACTTTGGGGCATTTTTCAATCTATTGCATTATTGACACAACAGTGAAAAGAAACTAAAAAGGTGTAAGTAGCCTTTATGTAGGGCAGACTTAGGAATGGTGTTCAGTGCTCACCCTCTCCTCCTTGGTGCGCGCCCTCATCAGGCGGGCGCGGTGCTGGACGTGGTAGTCGCTGTGATACTTCTTGGCGCGTGCTATCTGCTGCCTCTGCTCCCTCAGTCTGTTCTGGGTCGACTTCTGCTGCTGGATGCGCTCTTTGAAGTCCCTCTGGAAGAAAGACATTTTGAGCTTGCAGTGGCCAGTTTCGTATGACAAATCCTCAGGGGTGAAAGTACTTCTTGTACAGAACTGTGTGTGTGTGTGCTCACCAGTCGCCTGTTGTGGTCCTGCTCTTTGCGGATGATCTCCACCAGCAGGTCATGTTTCCTCTGCGCTTCCTCCACCTGGAATACAAGCAGGTATTTACATATTCATCCACCAAATCATGATTTTCATGTTGGGCTCAGATATCAACATCAGCATGTCTCACTGCACTGGACGGGTCGTTGTGGCCACAGTCCTACCTGCGTGGAGAGTTTGCTGCGGCGCTGGCAGTGAGAGGACGACACGGCGTGGAGTCTGTCCACCTGCTGCATCTGCTGCTCCCACATGCGACCCAGAGCGTGGGGGGAGATGTGGAGGTGGGGCAACTCCTCCCGGAGCACAGGGAGGAGATCGTTGTCCTTCACCTTCACTGGAGACACAAAGAGAGAACGGACACAAACCACATTAGTAATCAGTACTTTTATTTGTGACATTCAAATTTATATTGCTGGTGTCATACAGCATTGAGGTATGAGGTATCTTTACAGTCAGTAAATTACCTAAAGGGGCAGAAGTTAAACACATACCCCACATTAAAAATATATACATGTTTTCGCAACATTTATTTTATATCCACCGCGTTGCCTCGCTGTCAGACGGCTCTTTCCTTTGGCACTACATTCCCTCATCCGTAGAACTTCTATATTCCTACGCATGAGTGCAACTGTGCCACGCACTGTATCACGCCGCATGTTTGGGTGCTGTTGCAGGATCGGACAGAAATCAAACTTGACTCTTCTCTATATGTGAAAGATGGTGCGTCCCTGTGCTTTCCCGGGCTGTACAAACAAGGAAGTGTCCTGGTCACCGTACAGATTTCACCGTGTCCCGTTCAGTGATGTCGGCCTGCAGTGGCTGCTGGTACTGAACATAGACCTCAAAACGCCGCCCGCAAGAGTGAGGCAGCTCCGTGTCTGCAGTGTGCATTTCTCCGAGGAGGATTATTTAAAACCACAGCCAAATAAGTTGGATAGACACTTGCTGAAGAGCACCGCTGTACCCAGCCACCAGGTAAGAGAGCCTAAACGCCTGATAGGTTACACACGTGTTGTAATGTGCGCTGCAAACAAAGTTCTCTGATAAATAAAAAGGAAGCTGGTCATTGTCCTGTCAGTGTAGAGCAGACAGGGGAAAAGTCATTTCTTTTCTGAAGACAAGTTTGACTACTGCATGGGCGTCTTTTTGCATGCAAAAATGGCGTATAATTAACCATTTCGTCTAAAAGTAGGTGTGCTTTAAACCCGCGCAAAACCACAAATAACCAGTGTCAGAGACTCTGTCATGAGGCAGTTTTGGCTGCGGGATTGATAGACTTAAACGCATATGTTAACAGCTGCTGCAGCACCTAACGACAGCCTTTAAAGCTGAAGTACTGACGAGCTAATGTTAAGCTAGCTGCTAGGTTAGTAATGATGCACCGACTGTTGTGGGGAAACATCTCCGCATTTTCTGTGGATGCCCAAGCAGTGCTGCCAGTAAATTTAGTCAACTGAAGCCATAGAAATTCCTCTGTGCTATGATTTGTGATAGAGAAAGATGCTTCTGCTGCTCAAGGAGCCACGCCTACATGTCCCAGAATGCATTATGTTCCAAAACCCGGTAGTTCGCGGAGGTGAACCGAGGCTGTGTGGTGGACGCTTCAAACGGGAGGGAGAAAGGCATTTCAAATACTTAACTCTTCCAAAAAAGCGACACAAAAGTAGGTAGTTTTACTCTGTCGGTGTAGACTAAAGAACAAACAGCTTGTACTCTCTTGTCCAGCTGTGGGACAGAAACACCTGTTATATTAGCTGCCTAGACTAGAAACAAAAAGCTAGAAATCCTAGCTGGAATGTCAAATGACGGGGTTTAATGTAGGAAGAACATATTTTGCAGCTTTCTCACTTAATATACCATGCACTAGGTAATAAATTAGTAAAAAAGTTAACATTTCTCAAAGTCCCAGATGACGTCTTTAAGGGATATTCGGTCTGATATAAAAACAGAAAAAGCAGGACGTCTCTGATAGGCTGAATATATCTATATTTTTTGGATTTAAGCCGTTTTAATAAACTAGCAAATAGTTGGCAGTATTTTTTTTATATCAATTGACTCGATTACGGAACTCTACACTTTGATGGTTGCCCTAAAAACATGGAGGGAGAGGGGAGATAGTTCAGTTCCCTACTATACTAACTTCTGCATATGTTGTAATTAAGTCATATATACTTGTATATTTATAATTACTTTAAGTCACTGTGTGCAGCCAGGTGTTATGTGACTATGTTGTGTGGTATTTCATAGCCGCCCGACACTGGCGAAGTAATGGACGGATCACCAGCTGAGCTTAAAGGCACAGGTGAGGTGATGAATGATATATTTATTGTGGTTCACTGCTGCATGTTTTTGATGAATAAAATCGCACTATAGGTGTGTCACAGCTGTGCAATTTAGCCATGCCTGGCTTCATCAGGTGACCTTGTTAATACAAGGTAAATAATCAAACTGCATTTTAGTTCTTAAAACAGGTGTAGAGGAATGTTTGTATCCTCCTCATTGAGCTTTCATGGTTTTTAGTAGATTTATGATTTTCTTCAGCCATGTAAAACTATTTGTGTGCTGTTGACTGAATCTTTTGAAGGTTTAAGTACGCCTAAACTAAAAAGATCATTTTGACTGACCGAACCAATATTTAATTCACAGGTGATCCATCAAATGTATCTGACACTTGTGCTGCATCCACAGAGAAGTAAGTCAACAAACAACTGATCATGTTCCCTTAATGTTACAAGTAATCTGTGTATCTTAAAATAAGGCAGACTGTTCTGTGCAGGGTTCCTATGGGTGCTAGAGAACCTTTGAAAACAATGTTTTCAAGTGCTTATAATTTGAATGAAGTGCTTGAAATTTAGGTTATACCGCTCTTTTTTCTGCCTCCCAACAGATCGACTCTGCAGCACGTTGTGGACGAGGAGGCCATCCTGCAGCTGATGAAGAACTGCCCGATGTGCGACAGAAAGTGCCGCTGTAACAAGCGCACTCAGGGCCCTTACTTTATAGTCTACCAGAGCTGTTACTTCTGCAATTATCAACGCAAGTGGGCCAACCAGCCTGAGGCGAGAAATATGAACATTTATAATGCAAACAAGCCAAAGCCGAGGAAACCAAAGCCAAAGGACAAGGTGTCTGCAAATGCCAAGGCTCAGTCGTCACAGACTAATAAGACTGATTCTGCAGTCTCAGAGACCCACGACCCATTAAAGACCTGAGGAGTCTTTGATTTGACTGACGTGAATCAGTCTGAAATTGGACATGAACCCAGCTGGACTTGTGCCTCAAGGTAGATCATTAAAAACATTTAATTGGCTAATACGGAGCCAATAAGCACTACACTGAAAACATGGTACAGTGCCACTGTATTGTGGGAAAACATTTTTAACTCTTGAAAATAACAGAACGTTCCATGTGATAAATATAAAAATCTTAACTTACGTGTTGAAGCCTTCCGTGGGGCCTCGTGCCACCTCCGCCCCGAGGTGGTTTGCGTGTCACGTTGTGACCTATGATTGGTCTTCGTTCTAGCTGGGGACGGACTGGGGGACTCAGAGACGTCCCTTAGTATGGCCTCTCTGTACTGTCGCTCCTACACACAGACACACACAAATCTGTTAGTAAACTGGAACAAATTGTCATAGTCATACGCACTCAGTATTTCACAATATTTTCCATCATCTTCCTTCAAGTAAAAAGGCTTTTTGTTGAGGTTAATATCCTTAAATGTTGCTTGTATAACAGCTACGAAGTCTACAAAGCAGGATTTTGTTTCCTCTTTGAGGGAACTTGGTATTTAGAGATGAATAGTTTAGATAAATCCAAAAAATCAAAATTACTTTATTTACCCCCGAGGGGAAATTCATTAAAGAAAAAGAGAGAAGTTCCCCTTCACTTTCCACTAGAGCAAACAAAAGGTGCAATTTATATTTCCATGGTGAAAGTTGTGGTGCAACTTACTGAGGAAGCTTTATTTTTTTTGTAATGTCTGTACATCTTTACCACATTAAGACCAATTCTGCACTTTCTGTAAATACATTAAAACTTCTATCTTCAATCCATCTGGACAAATCTGCTTTCACAAACAGATTGTAATAGTGCAGCAAACTGTACAAGTTCACACTCAGATAGGATTACAACAGTGTGTTCTACTGGTTTTATCTCAAGGCTGAGACTAATTTGTTTTAAAATATACACAGTTATGCATTGGGAGGTAAGCTGTTTGATAATCAGATCACTGTTTGTGAACCAACAGTGTGATGAGGATCAAATCAACATGACAAACAGATGGAGCTGAACAGCGAAAAGAGAGTTCTCCTTATCGAACTAATGACTTACAGCTTCCTGAGCTTTGACGCGTGCCTTGTGCAGATCTGCCCGTTCCTTGTCTTCGTATCTTTTTAACTCCTCCTCATAGGCCTTACTCTCCCGATACTGAAAGACAGAGAATCAAAGAAACTAAATTAGCTCAAAACAAGACAGAAAATACTCAATGCTTTGATGTAGCTATTATTTCCTGTTTAAAGTTTGCAAACCCAGTTTTATTTATGCGACATGAAACTAAGAAAAAAGGAAAATTTTGCTAGAAAACAAAACGATATTGGCTGAATCTTAGAAAGCAGTGAAAAACTTTTTGCATTTTCTTTTACAGGCAGTTTCAGACGGACACATAACCACCAACTAGGGCTCGATCGTCCCTGAACTACAGCTAAAATCCTCCCAGTCAACAAAGCATTTAAATCTGTTGAACGGTCTGCAAATCACAGCCAGTTCTAACATTTTCAGTTCATTCAAGTGACATGTTATTTTTAAATGCATAAAGAAAACAAAAATATGAAAAACTAAAAGGAGAACGTCTGATCTGTGATTCATCAGTATATTCTTTATCTAAAGGGAAAGCATTAAAAAAAACTAATACCTTGCTGTGTTTCCTGTGAGACGCTCTGTGGTGCAGCTCTCTTCTCCTTGAAGAATCAGAAGCTGCAACATTAGTTTGTCTGCCATCATCCAGACTCAAAGCTTCGGCCATGGCGTCTTCCAACTGTCCCTGCAGGGAACGACGGGCCCGCGGAGGGGAGGGGGACAAGGAGCGCGTCCGCTGGGTGGAGTCAGCATCAGGCGTTCCTGAAACTAAAAAATGTTACAATTTACTTTTTAGTTCCAGTGGCTATTTAAAGATAATAAAAGATGTCAACTGTGAGTTTACTTAGACATGAAATGTATTTACCCGTGTGCTGTTTGGGAGTCCTGCGACACTCCATGATGCTGTCGCTGTGGTGGGACTGTTTGTCCTCTTCTCTCCCTTCACTGGACTCTCCACTTTCACCCAGGACCCGTTTGAGCATCTACAGGAATCACACATTGTGTCGAGGGTTAAAGGGATTCATAAAGAGACTTTAAACTACTGATCTCCAACTTTTTTTCCTTAAAGCTGGACTCAGAAATTCTGGAGGAAAACTGATGATATTTTAGCACAATATGCAAAAAAAATTCAAATAGTTTCCCCTTTACAGAGCCAGGTCTTTGCATAAACACTGGATTTTCTTTCAGCCTGCAAAGAATAGACAGCTAAAGAGGAGATATTTGCTGAATTGTACAAAAAAAACACTGAATTAGAATCGCTTTATAGGACCCTTTTTCTATCGTTGAGTGAACTGAAGACCCCATAATAACTGACAACTTTTATGGATATTTAAGTCTGGACATTTACTTAACCCAAATAGTGACCGTAATAACTGCAGATTGTGTAACTTTGCACTTATATGAAGACACACCTGATCGAGTTCCTCCAGTCGATGGGAGAGGTTCTCAGATAAGTGATGCAGCTCCTCTTCTGCTTTTTTGTTCCTCTGTCTACGATACGACAGAGGATCCTCCAAACCTTCCTCCTCCAACCGGCTGCTGCTCAGAGAGACCACACAGCCGAGACAGACAGTTAATAATCATTTTCTCTGCATACCATAAAAATAGGACCTTTTTCTAAAACTCCACCTGTCTCACCTGAGGCCTGTTATGTCTCTGTGATGTATCCTTCTGTCTGACTGTCTTAGTGTAGAACTCAGATCCTCCTCATCTTCATCTTCCTCCTCCTCGGTGTCCGGTGGGGAAGGGGTTGTGACCGCCATCTCGTCCTGCAGCGTGAGGAAGAGCACATCTGGCTTGGTGCAGAACAAAACCCTCCTGGGACCCCCATTAGTCGGCTGGAATGAGACAAAACCAAGTTTATTTGCTTCACAAAGTGACACAAAACAGCCTTTTCTTTTCTTTTTTATATGTCGGTTCATGTGTGGTTATGAGGTTGCTGTTAAATTGCGGCACATGTGACAACTGTAGGAGCCATGTTTTATATATAATCACCTACAACACCAAACCGCTAGGCGGCAGTATTTCTTTGTGTTGCTGATTACTAAGCGGTGTTACCAGGTGTTGTTAATTACGGAGGAGCAAACAGTTTTCGACCGTGCGGGAGCGGATTTTGAGTTAATTTTTATTTGAATAATGGGAACGTATATAAAGAAATATATAACGATTATTGTTTCAAACACAAAGTTAGTTTTTCGTTGGTTACTTGCTCAAGCAAAAGTCAAAACAATTAGCAACCAGTAGTAGTGAACAAAGGGGACTAGTCACTACATTTAGGTCGAAAACTGCTTCGTTTGGAGCAAGAAGACCCGGACTCTTTGCATTGTCATTCAGCGAGCCGGTAAAGTGAATAATGCATTACGAAGGACATTTAAACTCTCCTGTCGCTCGGCTGCTGGAGCCGCCGGGACACCGTGGGCCGGAGCTGCACCGGGTCGCAGCGGGCAACTGGAGCTGCGCGTCTGGACGCCAGATCATCAGTGCCGGCCAACGCACCATTGGGGTATGTGTTTCAGCGCTGTGCTCTATTAATGACCATTGCAAATAGTGTGTGCACACATAACGGTACAATATGCGTAAATCCAATGCATTGGCAGCAGACTCGAAGCTGCCTTAATAAACTTTGCGCGTCAGGGCCTGCGTTTGCGTGCTAATAAAAAACGCGACTTTTGGCCAACATGGCACAAGAGGAGAAACCGGACAGACATTCTGGGAGTGAAACTGACTTAAATGTGGGTGGGGAGGTAAAAACCCAAACTCGGAAAAGGGAAAAGCGAGAGGTGAAATTAACAGCCAAAGCTTTATGGGAAACAATAAGCAATCTAGAAAAGTAAAGAGGCTAAAATAAATGAACTGTCCAAACTTAAACAAATTATTGTTGTATTGATGGGTGATAAAGAATATATAAATTAGGTAAAAGGTGAATTAAACAACGTATGTGGGTTTGTCTGAAGAAATACGCCAAGTGCAGGTTTTGCTGGGTTTATTGCCTGTTGATGATGCAACAAAGCATGATTTATGGTTTCGTGCTTAAATGTTGAGTGTCCATGATTTTATTGCTGGTACCATGATGTGGTTTGAATAGACATGCTAGTACATGATCACTATCATACCTCTAGTGTCTCACTCTCCACCTCTGTAGCGGCTCTTTGCTGACTGGACAAAGACGTCTCACTTGCAACTGAAAATAAGAGTAAAACATGACATCAAGAACTAATCACACTCTGATTTTCAGCTGTTAGTGGTACAGTAACAGTACAATTTGCTGGATTGATGGTCCGCTCCAACATTCAGCCACAACTATAAAACCAATCAAGTTTCATCAGGCTTTTTCATGCCTATGAACTGTGATGCAGAGGTCCAGAAATCAGTAAAACTTAGTTTGATCTGAATAAAAATGAAGTTACATTAGTTTTACTCACCAGGAGACTGAAGTCCGTTGGTAACAACTGTCTCAGCTACAGGTTTAGACGTCTGTGATAATGAGAAGGTGAGAGGGGGAAAAGAGAAAGAAAAAATCAACAACTGTGAAGCGAAACAGAGCATCAAGGACCAAATTATCTTCTGACACAGGTGATTATGGGTCAAGTCGCTCCAAAGGAGAAAGTGTTGCATACTCTATTACTGGGCTACTTGCACAGTTTAACCTATGGCCTGCTTGTGGTGCATGTCAGGACCTGCTGTTAGGTAATGCAGTTTCTAGATTATGTCGATAAAAGTATGTTTTATTCAGTGTCTTTTATGTATGTTGCATTACACTTATTATTCATTTGTAAATTGCTGTTTATCTGTTTGCCTTAATGTCTGTGAAGCACTTGTTTGTAAAGTGCTTTATGAATAACATGTGTTCCGATCATTAAATGACTGTTGCTTAACAGTTGGCACCTTTGATTCAGACCAGGGTTTGGTTTAGTTACATAAAACAATCTAAAGAAAGCTTTGGCTGGACCTTAATCACACAGTGAGGGTGTGGTTGGTCAGGGCTGGAGGCCAGTGCAGGAGTTGAACCATAAAGGAAGCCTATAAAAAGTTTCTTTCAAGCTTATATAGAGCAGACATTCAAAACCTATGACTTGAATGTCTTGTTTGTATTGTTATTATGAAAAGTCAGAAAGTCTGTAAAACACATGAGCGTATTGCATACTACTACTACCACATTACTCGTGACATGGCGTCACTAAAATAGAAAGTGTGAGTAAGTGGAAGTGTTTGTGTGGCAGAGAGACAAAAGTAACACTGTATGTCTCACTGCCTCGGGGAGATAAAGTCTGCATGTTTTATCATTGCATGCAAATAACTGAATTATAAGGCTACCTCTGTAAGGGCACGAGCAGCTTCCTCCACTGTGCGTCCTTGGCTGAGGCCGGCAGCTGTGGGGGACTGGCTGCGTGGAGGTGGGCCTGTGGCGGCTCTGTGCGGGGTGTTGCTCTGGGTGGGCGGCTGCAGAGGGATAGCTGAGGGCAGCGGCTCAGTCAGCGGAGCGTCCTGCGCGTCCAGAGGACCAGAGGTGGTGACTGCATCTGAGGTTTGAGAGGGACAGCCAGTTCTCTTAGATTAATTAATCTGAATTCATCAAACCACATCTGATTCACACTGTGCTTCAAAGACAGTCGTTTAGTGAAAATGGAACAAATTATTATTTTATTGATTCATCTGTCAGTTACCTTCTTGTCTAATCAATAAGTTGGTCTGTAAAATGTCAGAAATTGCTGAAAAATGTTGATCATTGTCCAAGATGACGTCCTTAAATGCCTTATTTTGTCCACAAATCAAAGATATTCAGCTTACTGTCAAAGCTTTTTAAAAACTGTAAATATTAATGTTTATGAAGCCAAAAACAGATAATTAAATTTTTCTCCCCCTCAATCAATTAATCTGTTGGACTCATTTGCTTTATTAAAACAGTTTGCCATGAATTGACAGAAACAAAAACAAAACAATAAGGATTCATCTCTGCAGCTCTACTGCTCATGAGTTTTCCACATCCAAGCCTTATGTAAGACGGGTCAAAAAGTACAAAATCACCAACATCAACCAGCCAAATGTTGGTAAAAATGGGCAAATGCCTAAAACATTTGCTTCACTCACCAGCCAGCAATGCTGTAATTATTAAGGATACATGTTGATGACAATGTTTGCCTGTCAAACACTGATTGTTGATACTAAGTTGTCTCTTGTTTGTGGTTTGCAGTGAAACCACACAACCGGTTAGGTAACTTCTGTATACAGTGACGACTAAAACAACCAGTTAATCAGTCCATAATCTACAGCTTATGGCCCTCAAGTGCTTGGAAATAGTTTCACACAGAAATCCAAGAACATTTTGATAAATTTTGAGAGAAAAAAAATGAACATGTATGCATAAAGACAACAACAAAGAAACAAATTGACTCGGGTAATGATGATTTGCATGTCTTACCGTCTTGTTTGGTTGTGAAAGTGCGTGCAGAGACTCCAAGCCCAATGAGCTCACTAGTTGATCCCGTCTCCTCAGCATCCCAGGTATGGAGGGAATGTTTACTGGAAAGGGCGGCGGACCTGGACGATAAAACATGACATTATAAACCAAAAGCTCCCACAAGTACTTTATATTAAAATGATGCAATGTTTACTTTGTTGTACTTTCTGAATAGGTTTGACAGCAACCCACTAACACTTAAATATTTGCACTACTGCAAGAAAGTAGGCCTAACTGGCTGTTGTGTCAACAGGATGCTCTAAAACAAATCACATGGTCGCGGTCATGAGGAGCAAACTTGACTCTCGGCAATGTTTTCGGGTTTTTGGAACAGAATTATTTTTGTCTTCTCTTGATAAAACAGCAGCTTTTGATCTCATACTATCCTCTCTCTGCCTCCACTTTAATCTCTACTGTGAATTTAAAAAAATTTACTGATCTGTGTGAAAATATTGTAAATGCGCATGGTTGTGTTTAAAGAAACTTTAAGGCACTCTCTCTCTTATTCCCCTACAATTATAACCTACGCCATTTTTAAACATAAATACTAAACAAAAAAAATATCACATAGCACGATATGTGTTTTTTGTGTTTGTGGAGTATATTCAGTGCATCCAGGAGAAGCTCTTACTCTCCACTGGAAGACAAAGACGCTTCCTCCACTTTGGTCTCTTTGTGCTCTGAGGCGTCGCAGCTTGTGGGCTCCTTGGTTTCAGCAGGCACATCCTCATTAAGACTGTCATTCAGTTCCTCTGAAAAAAAAAAAAAAGAGGAACGGCACAAATCAAGAGGGAGGGACTGTAAACGAAAACACAAACAAGAGAAAGCAATACTTGTGTGACTGTAACATGTAATGACCTGCATGGAATTTTAAAAGTGAACAAACATTTGATTCCACAATCAGACTCACAAAACGTCAGGAACAAACTGCGGTGGAAAGTCACTGTTTGAAAAGATAAAGACAAACCTGAAAGACTCAGCCAAAAAAAATCTTGTAGTTTCAGTAAATTTAAAAGCCAAACACAGCAACCACCAACCAAACTACTAAAAGCAGAAGCACAACTTGTCATTGTCAGACACTGAAGATGGGCACCGCACTGTACCAAGTGTCACCAACGCTCAGATTAATAAACATTTCAGCCCCAAACAATTCAAACATTCAGCGTTCACATCACAGTAAACAGACCACTGTTAGCCTCCGTTGTACTCAACACCAAGTTCAGCATTTCACATCCAGGAGGTTTGGATGAGTTCTTTTGTAAGTACAGACACAGTCATTAACTACTAATTGCTGTTTGGCAGCGGTCTGATGGACAACCCACACACACAAAGACTTGCTCAGTTCTGCCAAATGAAGAGAGCCGACTGTTCCTTATAAAGTCCTGGACCAGCTGGTCTTACACTGGATTTAGGACACATTATGTCCGTGTCTTGCTGAAGAACAGAAAGACAACCTCACCTAAACAGAGACTTATGTTTCAGTAAAAAAAAGAAAGAAGCAGAAGTAGTAGTTTCCTGTAAACTGAGAACACCGGAAGCTAAAAATGGCCCCCTGGCCACTGCTCTGCAGAGCCATTACTGCATATTAATGTCAGAGTTCAAATATGTTTTACTGATTGAAACCAATCCTGATCACGTTTTTCCCAATATTTATAAGATAAACAATCATTTTGATAGAATTATAACTTTTAGATTGTACTATTTTTACTGCACCTCTGTGCTGGAAAGAGCACAATCGTGGTTAGAAGAAGGGAAAACAAAAAAATTGTTCTTGTCAAAATTTTGAAAGAAAGAAGTGATTTTCTTTAATGAACCATCATTATACCAAGTTTAGATTTTGTTATTTTTCTTGACGAAGAGTTCATTGCACATGATTTGTTCAAGCAGCGCAGGAAATCAGATGATTATTTCTAGTTTTACAGTTTCTGGTTATGATAAATTGTTCTTTTGAAAAACAACTTCCAAAACCACTAATGGGTTGTGGGGTTCAGAGGGTTCAATATATAAACATATATATAAAACAGATATAAAACACATGACATATAAAACAGCCAGTTTGTGTGTAAAATCTTTGCGTAAGATTAAAATACATATTGCCTGTTAAGTTGACAAAGAAAAGTCAAAAATCAATCTGCTTACCGCCGTTGTGCGACTCCTCACTTATCTCCTCCTTGAGATATTCCAGTAGGCCATCAAAGATTTCCAGGAGGTTCTTGATGGACTCTTGGTCTCCCCTGACAACATTTTCTCCTGCAAACATACAGACAAGTACCAAGTTTAATACTGACAATAGGTCTGTTTTATTGCTGAAGAAAAAAAGGGGGAATTGTATTTGTCTTTGTTTCTGCAGATCCCTTCAGGAAATAAGAGATTTGAGCCATGCAGCCCAAAATAAAGTGACTTGATGGTGAAATTTCTGAACATCTCAAGTCTCCAAGTTAAAGTTATACATGTATGTAGCAGTTAATTATAGCCGACTCTTCTCTTGTATATTCAAATTGCTTAATTTATATTGTTTTAAAGAGTGAAAATGTTTATCTTACCTGTAATGTGTGAGAGACTGATCTGAAGGTAATCCAGGGAGAGTGAATCGATCACAGACTGAACGTTATGGACGCTGTCCTCTTGACTGCATGGCGCTGCGATGTAATCTATGCAAATAGATGCACACCAATGTGAATAACCAAATCATGTACGAGACCACAGGAACAATGAAATGCACACAACCATGTCAAATACACATTTACACACTTCCTTGGGCTTTCACTTCAGCCTTTTCCTGTATTTAACAATGCAGGAAAGAGCTCCGCGACATTAACAGTCTCATGATGGCATGTTTAATGGTCTTAGGAAGCATTCCTGACACACTAAGAACACTCAGGAGATCATGCTCTAAACTAAATCCTTGTTAACCTTCAGGTTTTAGGATTACAGTTTCAACTACCTCGTTAGCACTACAAACAATGCTAATTTTCATCAATGCTTTTGCAGATTATTTTCTACATCGATTAATAATTTCTGGAGACCGAATATGAAATTGCTTGTTCTGTCCTTTCCAACCAACACCTCGAAATCATTAGATATTCAGCTTATCACAGTAGATAAAGGGAGAAGAAAAATGTCACACCTGAGAAGATGGAAACAGAATATTTTTGATGAAGCATTTGTGTGGACTAAGGTTGTCAAAATATTTCCTATACCACATTTAAAATAAGATCTTGGTAAATAATACATTCAACAGTATTGAAGGTACCAACATTTAAATAAACAACAACCCTACAGATCTACAAGTAAATGGAGGTATTGAGTTGTTTCTTTTACTATTATTTTAATGAAGTTTAACATTTTGGCATCATAACCTCAGTTTGGACAATTTGTACATCTTCAGCTTGCTCTTACCTGGAACCTTCTCTCCCAGGATGTTTTCATACAGAGAAATGAAAACATTTGCCCCACAGTCTGTCAGTTTCCTCAGCCGCAGGTTTATGTGACACTTGCTGAGTAGATCATTTGCCACATCTACCCAATCTGTAGGGGAAAAAAGCATCAGTCTTGTTCATCCCCAACAGTGTGTCCTGAAGTAGAAATTTTAATTCAATATCCAGGAAGTATTCCTATAGAACAGAAAGCTGAGTAGTGAAAGAGGCCAACGTAATACTTGACAAAGTAAACATATGTGTAGCTACCATATATGAATGATTTTACTGTTATTTAATTAGTTATTTATCCACAAGCCAGGTTCAGTACCTCCTCTAGGGGTGATAATGTTAATTCAATCATGAACCGCGGCAGAGAGAGCGGGGAATCATCTCTCCATGTCTCTCACACCAAGTTTCTTACTACATCAGCTACCGTTACAGGCTACCAGTGTTTAACAAATAAAAACATCGCGTTTTAAACAAATATAACCCGCGGGCATGAATTTGGGATGAGAAACAACAAGCAGGCTGTTATCCAAAGTTACCTGGCACCTTTTAGCACCTCTGACGTGTTCACCGCAACTTTACCGGTTGAGTTGACTCAAAGGTAGCTAGCTAACGTTGCTAATTCCGTCTGTTTGCTAACGGGAGCATTATCGGTAATACCGTGAGCTCGAAATAAAAATATATCTCTTGAGTAAATGGATATACATGTGATAACAGACTTGGTGACAACAGGAGAAGTAGAATAGCCTGTCAGCTAACGTTAGCTGTAAGTTAGCGTTACGTGTCGTTAGCTTTCCCCGGACTGGAGCACCGAGTCTCGGCTGACTTACCTCTCTCTCCCTCCTGGGTGCCCATGAAACGGCTGTCGACGAGCGGCAGTTGGAGCTCAAAATCCACTCACTGGCTGGGAAAGAGTGTCCTGTAACCCTGAGGCTCGGTCCTGGCCTGGTCCGTTGGGTCAGTTGTGGTGTTTGTTGTGGTTTTCAGTAACAGGGCAGAAGGAACTACCGTCTCTCATTTAAAACTCAAGTCTTGTTTGATTGGATGTTTCGCTCGTTCTTTGTTTCCGGAAGTTTTCTTTGATTGGTGCGTACCGCCCCCTGCTGGCTACTGGGTATAACGCAGGCGGCTATGCTACTAATAATACAAACCAAAGCAAGAGACAAAGTACTAACAAGAAAGATAATAATAATCAAATTATTCATTAATATAAATAATAGTAATGATACAATGAAAAAAATAAAAAAAACTTCAACATCATTCAGTAAAATAATGAAAGAAATGAAAGCCCTCAGCAACCTCATATTTCAGACTCTCAAAAACACAGATCCAGGACAAAAGCAATTGGAGGTCAAAGGTCAGTCTGCAATGAAAAGGATGAAAGGCCCCCAGATATTCTTCATTCAAACTTTGTTAAGAAAGTTTGATCTTCTCCAATTTTAGAAAATATAAAACATCTCTGACCCTTGCGTCACAACATTTAAAAAACATCTTTCACGTCAGCAAAGCAGTAAAACAGTAACAAAATGTGATCCATATCTGGTTTGTCTGTGAGTGTTGAGTTTTGATGAGCTGAACTGCTGATTTCTCACTCTTTCTGTCTCCCTTACTCACTCACTGACTGGCATAAAAAAACTTTAAAATAAAAAAATTCCTTTAGAAATACTGTTGATCGGAAACTGAACATCTATTCCCGAAAAAGCAGAAGTGATGATTAAAAGGTCACGACTACATGCAGGATATCTAATTAAAGACGAGCTTATCAAACCTTTTACAGCAATAGGATAAACATCTGTGTGCTCGCAGTTTTCTCGTGGCGAGAGCAACAAACAGTGCAGCATCTGAGGTTTTTGGAGGAAACAGAGTACAGTATGTCAGTGCAGAGATAACGAGGCCTGATGCAGTGAGGAGCATGAACGTGACCGATACTTTAATGTCTTAACTCTGTAACATCAGGAAATAAATTAGATACATGAGCCACTAACACAGCTTCTAGTTTATCAGTCTTAAGCCTCCATCTTTTCACAGATCCAGTAGTTTTTCAAATGACACGGTGCGTCATTCCAGCAGTCTTCCCTGTCATAGAACTTTATTTCTCCACAGTCTTCATCTTTGCCTTTAAAGCTGTTCGGCTCCCCACTTTTCCAGTAACTGAAACTAAAAATAACATGTTTTTAACAAAAAACACAAACAGAGCAGCCAGATTTAGCCTTGTCAAGTCTTTGAAACACATGAAAAAAAAATATATATATTCATGATTTGAAGTGCTGCCATCATAGTTTAATTTAGTAATGTTGCTGTAATAAATTGGTATTAATAATTATTTCAAAAAAATAATATGTGAACCTTTCATTCAGTGCAGTCCCATCCACCCATTTCCACGTCCCCTCCGTCTCTCTGTCGGTCAGACCGATCCAAGTGAGCCGATTGAATTGTCTTGCAAATTCCTTGTTTTTAGAAGAAAGAAACAATGATAAACATAATTGATTAATAACTGGTTTCATGCACCCTGCACTGTGTTACACACCTGCTCTTCTTTGGTGTTGATAATCAGCAGGTCTGCCCCGCGCTGCAGGCAGTCATTCCTGCTGTCCTGCCAGGGCTTGTTGATGGAGGAAATGTAGTAGAACCTGTGGTTGAAGTACACCCATCCTTCTTGGGAGTAATTATCTGTCAAGGATAACAAAACAAACAACAACATGTGAAAGGAGGAGGAAAAAACATTTTATGTGAATCTTTTTGTTTTCGTGTATATTCACACTTACGAAAGGTGCTCAGCTTCATCTTCATATCTTCTCCCTCTGCTGTCAGGTTTTTGATAATGGCCTCAAAATCTGGTGTCCTCGAACCAGAATCTGAAAGAGCAGAAAGAGACCAGTATTGACTGCCGTTATTGGTCCATTCAGTGTTTTTACCCATCCATCCAAAGATGCACTTTATGGCTTCATGCATAGATCAGCATTGACTATATCAACAAGCTTGTTTGATCTCAATTCAAATCTGATTTCTCTTTAGTTTAGATTAAAATTTTGCTTCATATTCATACTGAATATAATCTACCCAAGATCTTCCTCATTGTCAGTGTTTTAGTTCATATTGTAAAAAAGAAGTTTAATGAAATATAGAGGTTAAAATAAAACACAACATAGTGTGGTTTACATTTTGTACCACCTTGTCATTTGCAAATCATCATCATTTCAAGTGTCAATAGTAAAACGAGAAGTTGATCTCTGTGACATTTAAAACTAGAAAAGCTCTAGGAGAGCGAAGACCTCCGCCAAGGCAATAGGGGGTCAGTTACGCAATACCAAATTTGAAAGCATGTATTTTGGGAGCACACTGGCATTGAATATTTCATCCACTAAATGGCGACAGTTAGTGAAGGCAATATGGTCACTGACACATAATATAAATTCACAATATAAATTCTAGATGGTGTTCCTGATCACCACCAAAATCTAATAATCTCTTTCTTGATGTAATACACACGTTGTCCGAAGATTTCATCCAAATCCGTGCAGAACTTTTGAGTTATTTTGTACTCAAACAAACAAATCACGGCGAAAACATAACCTCCTTGGCAGAGTTAAAAATGAATAAATATTGGTGCTCTTGGACTGGGTGATCTATTTTATAGTTCGAAGAACCTCTCCCTGATTGTGTCCTTTTGAGGAACTTTCTTCGTTCCTGTTTCAGAGGAGGTGCAGGGTGATTGGTCCAGAGACGCAGCACAACACAGTCAATGAAACCGGTTTTAAAACCCTGTTAGCCATGTAAACAACAGACACCACACTTAACAAACTACAGCTCATGAGGGGAAAAAATGGATGAAAACAAATTGGGCCGACATTGAGCATATACGTGACCGAGGGGAAATACATCTTCCTGTTTTATCTTTAATCCGCTGAGCTACACAACGTTCAGGTGGTTTCCATAGCTTGTGTTTGTCGTTCTTTGGTCTGTTAATATTGAGATGATGAATTTAAAGTCACAGGAGGCACAGGGTTCACCTCGAGAGAAAAGTTAAAATCACTCACAGAGAGCAAGACGCAGGGAAATGTTGATGGTAGCTTGCAGGACACACAGGAGTCCGATACTCACACCAACCAGTCTGTAGAGTTTTTTCTCTGTGTGACAGAAACGGACATTATTAGGCAGCCAAGCTTCAGATTCTGCTCTCTGAATGTTTTTTATTGCAGTTTTTAACACAGGCTCTGGATGAAATAGATAAAAATGTAGCTTCCTGTGTAGGTTCGGCGCCTAATGAGATTTCCTGATACAGAGCTTGTGATCCTGTCAGACAGCCTCAAAGTTACTTACTTCTGTATGAAACAACTCGCAGGTTTTCGTCGTCCCAAGTCATCTCAGCATCCTCTTTAAAGGCCAGTATAGATAGATTAGTATAGATAAATAACCGTGTTTCTCTGTTCTGCAAGCTGCTGCTGCTTCTTCTCTCTGAACACGACGGCAATGACACCTTCGTCTTCCTTATCCTTCAGCAACTCATCACAATCTCTCACACTTCGTCATTTTGCCGAAAGCAAGTGAAAAAACCACAAGCTCATCATGATTCACAAAGCCATAAATTATTTGTAGGTGCTTTGTAATAATCTACAAAATGAAAAATGATTGCACACTATTCTGTTCACAAAAAAAACCAAATGTGGGAAGTTTCGAAATCTATTGTTTTATCTTTATTTTTTAAAAACTTTTATATCAAGTTGTCTCGCTTTCCTGTAAAACTAACAAGGAGTGACTACGTTTTTACCAGGGAAATCACAAATAAATCACAAATAAATAAATCTTTAATAACAATAAATTCAACAGAATTCTCAGTCACAGTCAGAGCACATCTGCATTATTAATAGTTAAGCATAAGCAGCTGTCAGTAGCTTTCAAAACTACCCAAAGGATCAGTAATGAGGGGTTGAAGAAGACTCAAATTATTGAGTTTTTTAGGATTAAGATAAAATCAAAACCTCTTAGTTAGATTGGGGAAGATTGTGGTCATGTTCAGATTACAAAAGATTTCTGTCACAGTTAACAGAAACCAATGTGTCCTTTTACAGTTCATTTGTAAAAATGGATAAACGCCATTCTTGAACCTTCTGGGGGATACCATTGAATTTAATGGAAAATCTGCACAAAGCAACACAGAAGACAACCACACTCATAAATACTCATCAGTATTTATTTCATGCTGCATAAAATTGGATTTGATTATAATTGATACAGAAAACATGCTGGGGAAATAAACCTTAAACTTTTGTCATTTTTTTAACTGTGTAACAAGTTTATATTTCCACCAAATTGTTAAATCAAAAACACCTTCATGTCTGCGTGGTTGTTAGACCAGTTCGATCCAGTCAGATCCGCCTCGTATGGAAAGCAAAAATGTGCAGTAACAAGAGAAAAAGACACAAAAAACACAAACTATAAAGCTGAACTTTGTGGCTTTAATTAAGTGGCTTAAAATAAGTAGAGATGACATATAACAGTCTTGTCAAGTTTCTTAGCAGTCAAAGTTTATATATGCGTTTATTTTATGTTACTGAGGCATTGTATGTGCAGCTCGGCCGTAATCGCTGTTTCTCTTGTTGTCTTGAGAGTTTACAGAGCCAGCGTCTTTTCACAGATCCAGAACCTTTTATTTTCACACTGTTCATCATTCCAGCTTTCTGGTTTTTTGAGATACTTTATTTCTACACAGTCTTCGTCTTTAGCCTCAGCATTGTTCGGCTCACCGTTGCCCCAGTAGCTGAAACCCAAAAAACAAACAAAGAATAAACTTTATATAAAGAAAACGACACCAGAAGCATCAGCAGCAGAAAGCAGGATCTCAGCTGATTATGCTGAAATCGGACTAATCAGGTTTCTTTTGGTGTTTCTATCAGACTTTTCTTATGCAAATCTTCAAATTGCGGATAGAAATTATTTGATGGAAACGCAACTATTGATGCAGATTTATTATAGAGTGATAAATAATATGTGAACCTTGTGTTCAGCCGAGTCCCATCAACCCATTTCCACACTTCCTCCGTGTCTGCATCAGTCAGTCCAATCCAGATGGCCTTTTGGAAACGCCTTGCGTATTCCTGGTTTACAAAGAGAAACACAGTCACAGCTTGTCTCTCTATTCCTCAGACACACACACACACACACACACACACACACA